>WARS01000036.1:6594284-6924284 GCA_008933995.1 Datnioides undecimradiatus | reverse complement strand
ATATATATCTTACACCGGGTGTGATCACACACCACCAGGGCAAACTGGTCTGTTTCAATGATATGAGACAGCATCCCCAGGTTGTCCATCAGGTGCACCTGAGCACACAGGTGTGGGGCAGATTAATCGGGCATGTTAATGTGTAAACTTTGATTGCACACAATGTATAATAAGGCATCATTGTAGCCGCACACTCCATGTGTTTGTACTGACTGACCTGTTTGAAAGATTTGCAGACAACCTCGATCACAGGGTCAGAGAGTTTGACCTTCCCAGCCGACACAGACGACAGAATGGTCCCCAGAGTCACAGTCCCCAGGATCACACTGTGAAAACAGTGAGTGTAAGGCAAAGCAGCTCTTAATACCAGATGTGAACATTGCATACAAAATTGTTAGACATTGTGTAAGTTCTGTATGCAAATGTTATTGCCTGCCATTTATTTTATTATTATTATATCATTTACAAACAAAATGAATTATGAATGTATTATTAAACACTACAATAAAATCTGATTTATATTTGAACCCCTACACTGAATACTCTAAACTGAGTCTAAAAAAAAAAGAAGTTCTTTCTCCTCGCTTGCATTTTTGCACATCTGCATCATTAGGAGTCCTGATAATTTCATGAGGACATACCCCGACTCATCGACAACTGGTGCCTGGTTGAACGCTTTCTCCTTCAGGATCTCAATGGTTTTCTGGCAGGATACAGACGGTAACAAAGTGAAGGGGGCTGACAGGTTCAGACACTGGACGGTCATGCTCCACCACCTTTAGGACAAAGAGGGACACAGATAAGTTATCAATAGTTATCTATAGTTTGGATTAGTTTGCCTATTTTACCCTCATGTTTAACTACCAGGGTTTGAAATCCACTGGAGAGTCTGGGCTGAGGAAGCCCTTCTCAGACATCCACTTGTCACTCAGGAACTTTGACCTGGAGAAAAGACAGATGTAAATATGACAGAGTGAATGTTGTGACGGTTTCTGTCACATTTACAGTTTGGGTGAAGCTTGCACCTGAAATGCGTCAGCGTCCTGGCATTCAGTTATATGTGGATTTTGCAACTTGTTGAAAAATAAAAAAACAAAGAACATTTATCACAGCCATGTTGCCCTCAAGATGAAGTATAATCCTCTGGTGATTTTAATTTTACATTTACTATCTTAATCAGATCAAAATTTTAATTTGTCCAATACTTGATTGGTTTATTATAGAGCGCCACAGAGCCACTAGCAAAGCTATAGACTTGTAGTCTTTCATAGGCTCTCAGTGAGTCCTCTAGCTCACTGTTTACCTCATTGTAACCTGGTATCATCAAACTAATCTGCTAATGCATATTATTGGAAACCTGTCCAAAAAGGAGGAGGTCCAAACACCTCAGCCAGTGGCAATAAATCATGAGCCTGGCAGATCTGTCTGATATGATACCTATATTACCGGAACTGCACAGAAAGACAATGGGATTAGTCATCGAAGTAATGGTCCGAGAGTTTAGTTAACGTGTGTCTTACATGTAGTTTCGGACTGAGTCGGCCAATATGACCACACAGCGCTGTCCCTCCTCTAACTGCTGAGCCATCTTTACCGCTGCAGCCATGGCTGAGCCAGAGCTCCCACCTGCAGTGAAACAGACAAATTACTGTGTAAAAGGCTTTCACATGACATGATAAATATATTTTACAGTACTGCGACGACCTGAGTGTTCTCACTTGGTGGGTGAACTCACCACAGAGAAGACCCTCCTCTCTGATCAGCTTGCGGGACATTGTGAACGTCTCCATATCACTTGATTTATACCACAGGTCAACAAGCTGCATAGATGTGCAAGGCGGAGGGCATCAGAACAGCAGTTTAAGCAGTGCCACAAACCACATGATTTACATTCAATTTCAGGACGTTTTGTGTGCAGAACAAACCAGAACGTTTACGTTCAGATGTACGCAGCCACAAGCACACTCACAGATCTGTCCAACACTGTGGGGATGAAGTCATATCCAATGCCTTCCACTTCAAAAGTCTTCTTTTCATTCTTCTCCTTTGATTCAATCAGCACAGATCCCTCAGGGTCCACGGCAACTATCTAAAACAAAGATGTCTCTTACAGTGTTAGGGCTGTAGAGAGTAAAAACGCAGGGTGTGTTTTGAGAGTGCACAAGTCTGTAATCTTGTCCAAAGATTCAGCAAAATAAAACATGCAGAAAGATGTTTTACATCACAATCAAATCTGTCTTGCCTTCACATTGGGGCACCGCTCTTTCAGCTTCCGAGCAACACCAGTGAGCGTACCACCGGTGCCAGCTCCGGCCACAAACATGTCCACTTTACCTGAAAGGAGAAAGTGTATTTCCTTTTCTAATCTGAAAAAGGAGATTCATTACTGAACCAGAGCAAACAGTTATTGTGGAGGACCTTAAGGATACATACAATACATTTTGGTATTGTAATTTTGGTACAAAAATACTACTGCTCATTTTGTACTTTCTGTTTAGTGATAATTAACAAATGTTAGTGTGTTATCCTTCTCATGTCAACATTAACTCTGTCCCATCAATGCTTAAAGCTCATTCATTTAACATCATTGTCAGTGTTTTATTTAAGTTAGATCAAATGTACTGGGGGAAAAGAGCCAAAACAGCAAAAATGTATCACTAAGCAAATAAACATTCAATAAACTGTTTAAACTTCTTGCTAAATGAAAAGTCTCTTAAGCACAAACCATCGCACTGCTCCAGTATCTCCTCGGCGGTGGTGTCGTAGTGAGCCAGAGGGTTGCTCGCGTTGCGATATTGGTCGAGGATGTGCGAGTTGGGGATCTCGTTCTTCAGACGCCAAGCCACCCCTACATGAGATTCTGGTGAATCAAAAGCTGCAGAGGTGGGTGTCCGCACTATCTCTGCCCCGAGAGCTCTCAACACATCCACCTGAAATGACACAGCTAGATCAGATTTCACTTAACCAAACATCCCATAATGAACTGATGAGAAGTTGTGATCTGCTCACCTTCTCCATGCTCATCTTCTCAGGCATGGTAATAATGCAGCGATAACCTTTGACTGCAGCTGTCAGGGCGAGGCCAATACCTGCAGACAGACAGTGGAGGAGCATTCATGCAACATGACCTCTTTTTTCATTATGCAGATTTGTGCACACTTTTTATTTTCCCTTTAAGGTACCTGTGTTGCCAGAGGTGGGCTCGATTATTGTATCTCCTGGTTTGAGGATCCCGGCTCTCTCAGCATCTTCCACCATCCGCAGGCCAATCCTGTCTTTCACGCTGCCTCCTGCATTGAAGAACTCGCATTTGGCCACTAAACACAGTCGCACAGGAGATAACAGCGTCACGTGTGTGCGTTGTAGTTTGATTGATAGTCTAAATGGATGACGAAATTTATTAAGCATTTATTGAGCATCATTTTATTTTGAATCAGTGTCCGTGAACCACTGTGGCAATATCTAGAATAAATATCCAGTGATAAGTTGTCAACAGTGTAAACAGTGTGTGCAAATATTAACTCATTCTTTTCATTTCAATTCAGTGTTTTAGCTTCTTTTGTAAATACTGTTTGCAGAATCTTTAGTGAAAAGCAGCCAAGACTGTGTCCAGTAAGTAGCTTTTTACTGACACACTCTCATAAATATCTTCTTTTTTAAACATAAGTGACTTTGAGTCACCAGTGTTGGTTTCATTTTACTTATGTAGACCCATCAATTTGTTCTTATGAGTCCTAATAAGATTTAAAGAAATAGCAGTGATTAAGTGTTAGAAACATAAGGATAGCCTTACGTTAAGATGAGGGTTCAATCATTTCTGTTAAAACGTGATATTTTTTTCAAAGACACTGTTGGTGTAAATTATTAAATTAATAATACATGAAATCCCTTTTATATTCATTTATTCACCTTTATTTAAATCTTAAGGACTCATTGAGACAGAGTACAATTAAAGCATAATATATAGCTGCTTAATTTCCAGGGTCCTGGTTTATTGGTTTACATGTTTTACTGTGACATATGGATAAAACATTGATTTATCAGAAACACCCATCCCTTTTTTTTTGACTACATCAATGTCAACATATCTCAGCCTCATAGTGACAGTAAAAGCAGACCAGTGTATAACGCAGACTATGCGCAGAGACTAAAAAAAGGCCTACTTTGGGCTTTTATTTTATGAGAGGAGTGTGGGATTCATCCAAAGGTTTCTCTGGCACAGTTTCAAATTACATATGGAGTGAACTCAAGAGTAAGCCCTGTCACATGAAAACCTTGTAAGGATCTGATGGACGGTGGACTTTTATCAGTTAAGAGGGTTTAAGAGGGCTTTTCTTAGGATGCTAAAAGTGAGGCCTCTCACAGGTTCCATCCTCCCTGAACCCCAAAAGCTCATTGCCAAAAGCAGACAGTGCAACTAAAGAAATACTGAAATGAGAGCAAATTATTCTTAATGTAGCAACACCATGGATTTGTTATAATCATGGTTGTGCTTTGGTCTGTTGGCTAAAAGTACAAGTCTTTCATTCTCACCTCCCCATCCGGGGAAACCCACTGCCTCAGACAAAACCCCCACAGTCATGCATAAAGGCAGAGGATATGCGATATCTTAATGTCCCCTTTCTTGACGGCAACTACTTCTTCTTACGCCAGGAGCCAGGGACACAGCCATATCCAGAGCCTGAGGTAAAAGCAATTACAGCTTACTTGCTACTTGCACTTATCAGTGAAATATGTCTGTCTGCATGCCTCATTGCATGAAAGAAGTCTTTATTAGCATTGCCAGAGATGGTATGCCAGGTAAGGCTTCTCCTCTCTGATCCAATACAATCACATCCAGCCAACACTTCTTCTCTGTCCCACTAGACCCTCTCAACTTTCCAGCTATTTGAGGACAGAGAACAGTAACACTGCTGTTAGGAGTTGTTGACTCTGTGACTCTCCTTTTCTGAAATGGGAAAACAGCATGTCACTCCCCAGTTTTGTTCATTTTCATCTCTAGTAGTCTATAAATATGACTATAAGTAATATCTGATATGCTGTCATGTGTGTTTAGGTTTGCTGGGATTATATGAAATCATTTACTCACAAATGTCACACTTGAGTCCGAACTCCTTTGGGATTTTGTTTAAACGAACCAGAGGTGTGTGCCCAATTTTTCCAAGGATGTTTGGGAGGATGCTGGGGGCTTTGGTGCTGTGATGGACAGAAAAGAAAATACCCAAAAATTGTTTACCATCAGTTGTGTGTCAGTGCAATAAATGATCATCCTGGTCTAATGACAGTTTGGTAGAAATGTCCTCAAGACATATCCAAACTAGTCATAACAATTTAGCCTTCCATACAAAGGTCGTCTCAACCCGTTGAACAAAGGTGAAATCAGTTCACATGAAAGTCTCTCCGTGGAGTCTTTCAACCAGCCAGCTCAGACTATTCCAGCCAATGGTTTCACACTAGTCCATGGATCAACACGAGGCCATAACATGTCAAGAAACAAGCTCATGAATGAGCAAAGCACATGGTCTAAAGCATTGCTTATTCAGCAGTGTTTATATTGATAAAATTGCCATTTAATATAATTAAACATCTGTAAAATATATGTTTAAACGCTTTATTGAATGACTGAATGACTCTACTAAGACTCCTGACCTTTTGGGCAAAAATGCTAGAGATCAGAAATATTTCTTGTTGAAAAGTCCCCGATCGTATTTTTCCTCCTGCTCCTTATCATAGCCTCTTGATATTGAGTCTCATGGCTCCTTCTTGGAAGTCAATATCTGGTGCTGTCAGTCATAACAAATTGCTCCATTATAGGATAACTGAAGAATGTACACGTCAACATTTATAAGTCCCTCCTTATAATAAACACCTAATTGCTCTCTAATGACTCTCACCATGCTGGGTGGCTATGAGGTGACTCAGAAATAGGTGCACCCAGCCTCCAGGTACATCTGCTGGGCAAATCGGGGCGGATCCAGTTCCTCTGATCAGCAGTCTCTTCTCTGTTCTCCAGTTCTCCGTATTCTCCGTTCTTGTTGTGTAATTCATCCTTAACCTTGAGAGAGATCTGTTCTACATTTGCAGACTTTTGACCCCAAGAGATATCTGTATTTATCAGGTTAGCTGCATGTGGGCAGAGAGTAAGTGCATCTTCCATATATGTTGTTTCAGAAAGAAAAGGCATGGTCCATCTGCAGGGAGATAAAACAGGTGTTACAATCACACATGCACATAAACAAAACTTTTCAAACTGTAATGAATGTACTGCACTCCAGCACTGTTAAAATATGGCTAAACATTGTGTGGCCATATAAAACTATCTTTTGATTGAAAAAGTAAAATGCAAAAACAACAAGGGGAAAAACAAAAGTCTTTTATGTTAAAGAGGTTTATTTTATTTTATTTTTTTTAGTTTTGAGAGAAAAAACAACTATTGAATAAAATGACATTCACTTCCTCCTCAGAGTGGATAATAAAAACTTTGATCTCTTAACTTTTCATCTGACTTTGAGTTGAGTGCTGATGAGCACATGTTAGCATGCTAAACGTACATGGAGAACATGGTAGACGTAATACATTATCTATGCCTTTTTGTGAAATATTGGCTAATATCTATCTTTGAGTCTCAAACTGTTACTTAAATAAAACCATGCAAGGAATTATAAAGGAAAATGTCTCTTTGATGGAAAATGTTAGGAACTACTGGTTTAATCTTGCAAAAAAAAAATAAAAAATCAGTACCCAACTATTTTTTTGAAAAATGCTAACATAATTACTGACAAGTGTAAAACATGTAGTGGGGTGGTGGTATTTTCTTCTAAACTACAGCGGAGCAAAAGTAATATAAAATGAAAAAAGCTCAAATAAATTAAAAAAATACAAGTAAAATTGTAATCAAGTACAGTACATTACTAAATGACTTAATTACTTTACACCACTGCCATTTACATGTCACAGCACACAGTATCCAGTAACTAATCATATATCTGTGATATAGCACTCAGATAAACAACAGATAACACAATGATTAATTAATGACATTAAGGACTTGCTCTGATCACCATAGTGTGGCCGCAGAGCTACTGAAAAACATACACACACACACACACACACACACACACACACACACACAGGTATGTGTTCTGGATGGTTTTATACCATTAAAGAAAAATCAATCATTTAATCAAATCGTTGAGTCCAAAGAAACAGTCATCAAGTAAATTAACTTAATTTAATTTAGATGTATTATGTAATCACATTCAGCATCAGTTGACAGGTTGCACAAGTTCATAAGTTGAAAGGAAGCACATCCAAATAAAAATCACGTCTACTAATTTATGACCAGATTCATCCTATTGATCTGTACGTAATGACACATTTTTAATCGTGTATTAATTTGCAAAATTAATTCATGATTTCAGTACCATTAATAAAAACACCCTGTTAGTTATGGTGCAGCTTATTTACAACAGAAAACAAAGAACATATAAATAAAGAACAAGGTGATGGAGGAAAATCTGGTAAATCATGTGTAAGGAGCAGTGCACTCACCTGTCCGTCAGGCCAAACAGTAGTAACTAACCCAATACTGAGCTGCCTGGATTAATGCAGACAACCCCACCCCCACCCCCACCCCCTCTCACTGTATTATCAGCTGATAAAACATGGCTCAGTGAACTCACCACTGTTTGTTTTAAGTTCCAACAGCTACATTTTAATAGCTCCACATAGGCTATAACTGTAAAATGTTTAGTTTGATCTGAACTGATCATATTTCTATTTAGATCTGAAGGGGTAGAAGAGTAAGTATATATACATATACACACACACATTTATATGTGTGTGTGTGTGTGTGTGTGTGTGTGTGTGTACATATATATATATAAAAACATTGCCTAGCACAATCTCTTGATGGCAGGGAACACCCAGATCCATAGCACATTTTTACTGCTGGCCTCTGCAGATATTTTCCTTGGCACAGAGTCAAAATTAGGACATAAAAGAGTCAAGGATCACTAAACCGTGTAATGTGTTTATCTGTAGCATTGCTAATGAGAGGTAAAGAATGCAGACAAACTGAGAAATCTAGATATCTAGATATATCAGCAGACTTGCAACCTCAAGACTGCAATAAAGCAGCGATCATAACAAATACAGAGAAAAATCCTCATTATTTGATGTGTGTTTATAGTCTTTGGTATGAGCATGACAGCAAGTCATTCTGGCATAACCAGTAACACAGAGGAACCTATGTATATGAAAAAACACTTTATGAGGAACAAACTAAATCACTCCAGAATCATAAAACTAAAATATCCAATCAATGTTCTCCATGAAAGAAAAATGTTTAAGCACATTGCACCTTATCAGGATTTATTGGGGCTTTGTTGTGACTTTATGTCTGTCCATGTACTGTTAAGGCTTAAACAATCCTACAGATTAAACAATCACTACAATTGCAATTTATATTCATGTACTTGAATGATTTAAGTAGGTAGTATTTATTAGTCTGCATTAATCACCATGGTTGAACGATCTAATTTCCGTCATCCAGCTCTATGAGATGTGAAACCTTGAACCACAGGAAACGGTATAAAACCATATGTAGTACACAAACACTGTCCTTTCGGAAAATGTGTGAAATAAGGACTATGGTTGATTTGAATTTTGTCTGGCTAGTGTTTACCTAGTGAAACCTTGATTAAATCTTTTTGCTTGCTTCAGATTTGAGTGCGGGACAAGAGTCCAGGAATGCCAGCGGTTATCTGTATTAATGATGTATCAGCGTGTTTGCAGCAATTACCTGTGAGAGGAGTCTAACCAGGAACTACATTTAGTCTGAGTCATCACGTGTGAACATTTTGTTCTTACTGTTTTTCAGCAGGAGCAGGAAGCCTAACTATAAGGAAAACACTGCCATCATAACTTTTACAATAAGAAAGATTCAGGATTCAGTCCCGTTAAGTAAAAATGTTAAATTTAATGGAGGTGAATTTTTTTTCAGATATCAAGAAAAAACAAGTTAATCAATGCTGTCACAGCTTCAAAATCAGGTACCGTTGGAAGGGTACAAAACTTACAAAAAAAAAAAAAAAAAAAAAAAACCCACTGGGGATGGATACGGGGAGGGAAGGACAAGTAGTCATGGCTTGTGGTTCAGAATCGTCCTGAACGTTCTCTGTCTCTGGAGCGACGCCTCTCGTGGTCGCGGCCACCTCCTCGACCTCTGTCCCTTGAGCGAGATCGCCTCTCTCTTGATCGAGAACGAGACCTATGACGGCTGCATAAAAGAAGAGGGAGTGGTTGAATGAACTGGAAGAAAACAATTACACAGACAAGCTTACTTAAGTGCCTGATGTAAAGGGTAATGAATATGCTTGTACCCCTTCCTACGACGTCCATAGAGCTCTCTCCTCAGTTCTCGTGAGATTGGCTTCAGATGCATGAAGTTACAGAAGCCACCACGAGTGCATTCACTGTGGAGAGGCGGCAATTTGCAGCAGTTAGAGCAGAGAAAAATAAAACAACATGGCAAAAGAATCATATCTGAGGTGAACATGTTAATGTTATATCATCTTACAAAGACACACAGCATACTGTGGATACAGTTAACAAGAGACTTTGACCAAAAGCTTTAGGTTGGAATCTATAAATCAGACGATATGACAACGTGTAGTGTCTGAAGAGAGGAAAGGTCACTGCTTCATCCACTGAGAAAAAAAAAATATTAATCTTGTCAAAGAAATCATATTCCCGACATCACAATCCTGAGTGAAGTTTAGAAAAAATGTAAAACATGATGACTTCCTTCAGTGCTGAAAAGGTTTTTGCATTTAGTGCATTAGTTTTTAGTCAGACTGCTTTGTTGTTTGTTACAGAAAATATGTAGAAATTTGTCCACAGGCCAAGTTAATGTGACGTGCGAAATATTAATGGTGATCTACTCTAACTATAAGTGACTAATTACAGCTATAGTTGAATATGCTAGGATTAGCTATTTGCAAATGCTCAACTGCTATCTAGGTAGACCTTACAGGTCTGAGGCATTTTGGTTTCCAATGTGTTCAAGAGGCAACAACGAACTTCACTTGTATGTCATTCCCACCACCCCTCTCTTAAAAGGCATTTCTGGCAGGGAACAAGAATACTACATACTACAGTTTGAAAATACTACAACAGCCTCATTGTGTGGTTTAACTAACACATAATCTTATTAGAGTTTATAAACTCTAAAAGTGAAAAGCCTGCTCAGAGTTTTTATTGTGTCTTTATATTATGAGGGATGAGAAATAGATACACGCAGCTTCTGAAGACTGGACAATTTTGCAGCTTGTCTTAAGCCAATCATTGTTGCAATGGTAATCTCTGGCTTAAACCCTCACTGGGCATGTTGTGCACTAATTTAACACTCACCCCATTTCATACTGACGACAGCAGGCTTCTCTAAAGTCTGTGACAGGAGAGAGCTCAGCGTGGATGGGTTGTCCATTAAACCACCGATTATTCAGGTCTATCACAGCCTTCTCTGCGTCCTCTTCATACCGGAACTACAAAAACAACACAGACAAGGTTTAGTTTAAGAGAAAATCACTGGCTCTGTATCCAAGCTAAAAAAAACAAAACACGTCATTACAGATGCCGCACCAGGGCTTTTAGAACTGACACCAACCTTAACATAGACATTTCCTACTAGGTGATCCCCGAGGTTGTCGCACACATTCATTTCCTCCACCTCTCCGTACTTTTCTTCCATCTCTGTGAAGACCTCCTGCAAAGGTGGGAAGGAAAAATGAATGATGAACATTTTACACTTAATAATAAGGAAGGACTTGAATTTCATTTATTTATTTATGTTTTTCAAAAAAGCCAAGTATCAAGACAATATCCAGAGTGGTATGAGTTACCTCAAAAAACTCATCATAGTGCTCCTGCATCTCCATGTCACTGATGGCACCTAGTGGTTATAAAAAGGATCATAACAGCAAAATCAAAACAACTAAACATTAAAATTATTTATAATTGTATGGAATGACTTCTGTGATACACATGCCTATATAAAACAGGCATATGGCATCCATGTCATGGGTTCAAATACTTACAAGTCAGACCATCAGCAGACTGGGCACTGTTTTGAGGGTTCCGGTAAATGTTAAGAAGGGCAATTGTCTGAAACATAAAAATGTGCGTTTAAGAGTTACGCTGCATTATCACAAGCAAGATCCGTGTTTTGGGCTGTAGTGTGAGCATCTGCAGTGGCATGTCAGTGATGCCTCCTTTGTGCATTTGTGCATTGTCACCATGGACCTTCAGCACAGAGCAAACTCAATCAGTGTCAAACTCAAGCTTCATGTTAATGGTCACTGGCTAGGACCCAGAGACCAAACAGCAGAATGAGCAGTGGAAAAGTTCACATTACCAAAGAGGGAAATTGATGTGTCAGGTCAGGAGGACATGTTGATCACACCTTGTACGAGCCTACTTCAAGTTTTGATAGTGAACTGCTAAAATGGTGATTTTTGCCAAAAGGTGATGAGTTTGTGATCTGTGAAATATTAGCACATTCTGGAGTACAAAAGAATGATCTTACCTGGCTGAACGTTGGCTTATTGTGTAATCTGGAGCACCGGTCACCATGTCGGCACGCACCGATTTTAAAATAAAATGAGCAGTTGACCCTGGAGAAAAGAGGCAATAATAAAGGGCATTAAAACAAAATGTTATGTTGACAGAAGGAGAGGAACAATGCTCATTATGCATCTGTTTGGACTAACTGAAGACATCTCTATTCATTCTATCCTTTAAAGCAGATGATCTGTGGTGACTTGAGTACATAAAGTCCTGCCTGCACATACACATTGGGGTTTTTTTTTTTTTAACGTGAACAATCATTAGACCATTCAGTTTATTCTGGCTAATAGCAGAAGTGTCAAAAGATGGTAAGACACCCTGATGGAGAAATAAACTGTTTTTTTTTTTTATTCACATTTTCACAAAACAACAACAGTAGATTATAACCATAGGTTTTTGATGTGATTGAGTTGGGACTCTGGCAGAGCCTGTCCAATATATATTCATATTGTTTCTGAATTTGATTACATTGCTAGCTTGTGATTAGCATTATGAAAAGTATGACAAAAATATTGCTTTGGTATCAACATTAAAAAAAAAGAAATTAGCCCTAGTGTCCATTCATATTTGCCTAAAGCTGCAACCATTTATTATTTTCCAATATCTCTTAATCTTCTGCTTATTTTTTCAAGTATTAATTATTTTTGTCCACAGTTGCCATAGACATGACATATTTAAAACTGTTAACTTTGTCTTATTTCTTCACAGCCAAAATCTCATAATATCAAGAGCGACAAGAAAAGCAGCAAACACACAGTTACAGCTGCAACCAGCAAATTTCGTTAATGGAGAACTATTTTCTGCATTACTGAGACATTAACCAAAAGGTGTGGACTTAAAAAAAATCTTTAACTCAACAAGATATGCTTAACCATCAGCTCTGGCAGTAAGTTTGTAAAGGTTAGTGTCTGGGTTTTACATTGCTGAGTGTAGATTGCGATGGGAGCATGGCATGAGCTGTCTCCTAGCAACAGCTGCCGTTAGCACAAGAAGAAAAACGAATGGCAGTAGAAACAGAGGTTTGAATGAAATAGCTTTCAAAGTACTAATAATATGGCTACGAGACACACTGTAAATCTCTCTCATTAATGAGCTTTGCTTTGAATTCACTTCCCTAAACGATGGGTAGCACTCTGGGATATAAGTTTTGCTACTGGGGGACAGTTTACTTGCTTGATAGCCCAGTGCAAAGCTTGCTCAGTGATGTCCATTCAAGTATTTCCCGCTGTAACAAAGACTCCTATGGATTTCAGAAAGAAACTAACTGGGGTTAGCTAACTCGAAACTGGGTACTGTTTCGTGTATCCCCTTAACTCATGATTAATTCTTAAAGTGGTTGTCATTTGGTAAGCTATTCTTTTTGATTTTGTTTTCTGACCATGCTAGCACCGCTGCGCACCAGGACGTTGAAAGAGCTAGCAGCAGCGGCGCGGTAACAGCATTAGCTAGCCTGCTAGCACTAACTTAGCTGTTAGTTGCTAAAGCCAGTGTAACGGTACCAGCTAAGGACTACAAACACCACTCTATAGATATTTACTGGTCAGTCAAAGAGTACTTTGAAAGAAACAGTTCACTAAAAATGTTTTAACCATCAAAAAATGCACGTTAACCACTTACTTATCTTTCTCTGTCCCAAAAATGGATGCCAGGTACTCTGCCATCTTGGCTCGCCTGTGTTCAACCAACAGCAACGATGACAACTTCCGGCCCACCTCCTTGACAATAAATGTGCAATCTATATAAACGCTAACTGGCTGCTAACCAAAGCAGAATTTTGGCACAAAGCCTGCATAAATTATATTGACATAAAACGATTAATTAGGCACCCAGGCAATCCAATATACTCAGACAAAATGTGCTTGAAATAATTGATATTTTTAAATTCAATTACAGACTAACATGCAGTACTAAAACATCGCATGAGCTGACAATGTGTAGTTTTGATGGACACTGCGTCGGGAAGTTGAGGATTGAACTGCGATGGTTTAGAGTCCATAACTGAACTCGTGTGCACATGTCAAAATACTCTGTTAGCACGTTATATTTATTGTCACTGTCATCAAAGCCAGCCACACAAGTTTTACTTGGTTACTTAACGAGATATCTTTAAAATCGTTAAAGCGTTTTAAAGCATATTCAAATGTTTCATTCATCTCAGCGATAACTAAATAATTTCTTTTATTTTGAAAGCAACAAACTCATACCGGAAATATTCGACAAATCGGTCATTTCCGTCTCGACCTTGACTTTCGAAACAAGAGTTGCTTTCACACATGCATACAATGGACTCGTCGATGTGCAGTGACACTTAGTCAAATCTGTCATTTATATTTGACATATGCCCGTTTGCTGAAATTTCGAGGACAACCATGCAAATCTAACGCATGATGTATAAAGCCAGCCCCTGAAACAAATAGGCCTCTGGAAGAATCACTGCCAGTGTGGCATCCATACCTATCAAACTGTCTACTACCAAACCACTATCCTGCATTCCAACGTGGAAATTTAAACTTGTCCGATATATAGTAATTTTAAAAAGTAACTACTACTATTCTTTGACTTTAATGGTCTGTTATATGGCAGAGTCTTTTTATACTGTTTACATTTCCTTTATATAAATGTGTTATATTGAGACATGTTTGTTGTGTATAAATACAATAAACCTAATTTTATCCTGAGTAGTTGGTGTAACTACAGTCTAAGGGAGTGCACATTCATATTTTCTCATTAAAGCGTAAATTATACACATGGATCATAAAATTAAGTTGGTCTTCTTGTACCACTTACAAGTATTCTTGCTGTTTCCACATGGCTATTAGGACAAATCTTAGTTATCATCATTGACACATAAGAATGAGACACATAAACACGTCACACCCCCTGTCAATTTTTATGCCACAAGCAAAGCCACTTTAATTTCATCAAGAATTTATTAAATAAAATTTACAATTTTGTGGATTTCAGATTTCAGAAAAGTCATGAGTTACAAGTATGACTGGTAATCACAGACATAATATCTACATATATTTGTTTGTTCTTCAGATAATATTTAAAGAGAGATTAAAAGTAATGAAAAATAATCAGTTCCTTGATTCAACAATAAATACAGTATAATGTAAATAATAGGAAATGGAAATCTTGGTTGCTGACAGGCAATATGCGTCAATAAATATCAGTTTTTGTAGCCAGTTCCTTACAAACCGACGTGAACATAGTGGCCACCCTCAATAATGTGTACTATGTACCATTGCTTTTACCCTACAAATTAAGACATAAAAACGTTAGTATTGGCAATCATGTCACTCCACCTGGGTGTCTCTTATACTGAAATGATAACTGCAGTGTATGTTTACCCTAGTACTGATATTATGTTAATGCTCGCACAGTGCTCATTCTTAAACAAAGGATAACAAGTTGGTTTGTTGGACTGTGGGCAAAATGTGTTGGGGAAACATGTAATCTTTTGTTGTTGTTGTTTTACCCAGCCCCCCATAGAAAATGCAAATATTTAAAATACTTAATTGTTCCAGTATGGGGGTATATCGTTTAAATATACTCATTGGAAAGCATGAAGGCCCACTTGATTAAAAATTAATTAATCAGCCAGGCGCACACTTGTACTGAGAATCATAAATCAAGTCCAGGGGCGAGAAAAAAAGACGCGCAGGAGTCTAACACTCTTGTGTTTTCCCTAGAAGTTTTAGGGTAACTGTCTTGCCAGTTAGTCTCCGCCCCTCCCTCCAGTGTGTGTAGTTGACCAAAAACTTGCATGATCGTCTGTGTGTGAAATTTGGCTGCTAGTCCACTACAGTTGAACATACTCCATCATCTTCCGAGACCTGCATTTTAAGAGGTATGAATATTTCAGATAGATGCGTCGGTTCTGAAGAAAGTGAACAAAATCGTGGTCGTTTAAGTTGCGTGTTTGTCGTACGTGCGTTCTTCCCGCTATTTTGTAGCTCACTAGCTAGCTGGCTGTTGTCGATTCCTATTTAGCTAGCTGAGTAAGAAGGGCCGCCTACATTCGAGTAATAATTCAGAGTAAATATCCAGAGACCATGAACCTACTACCACTAAAGCTAGATTAACGCCGGATACACGGGCTCCAACTGCTGCTCTTGCTCCTTCCTCGATATCTGGGAAACGAAACTATATTAGATTATTTAAGGACAAACTCAGTTATACCAGTTAGCGTTAGCTGGGTAGCTAACAGTAAAGCAGGCACAGTGAAGCAGAGGCTGCGGCGGGGCTCATCGTCGTCCAGCAACAAACACACAGTGCGTATACATCCAGAGACTACAGAAATGCTTTTTGGTCCATACTTCTCTGTACAGTTGCAATTTGTGTTATACCGATCGTCATTTTAGTGTAATAGCGACATAGCACCCGCTTCGTGGTGGTAGATTTCCCCTGAAGCTTCTATCGTATTTATCACGGCTGCTCTCGGAAGTCTTGCAACGCTGTAAACCTTAGCCAGGATTTCCGGCTCCTTTCCATTTGCCCTATGCTGTTTTGTTTCCGTTTATTCTATTTCCGTTTTAAAAGTTTTCTACGAGCCGAGTTAAAGTGTGATAAAAGAAAGATTTGTTTAAGTAATGACGCGCAGTATGTTTGTAGGATATTTTAACCGTTGTTTAGCACGCGGGGACCAACGGTTGTGTAATGGGCTGCCTCGCCCCGCGCAGCATTCGCTTGCAAAATAGTAGCTAACTTGCTTCACTGTTGACCACCTTCAGTGTGCCCACACGTGTAGCCTAATGTATAAATCATAGTTTGTGTATTTTTAAAACACGCGTTTGTAACGCGTACGTATATTTGGACACTATTTTTGGACACTAATGGCCTATCAGTTGGCCTTTAGACGCCAAAGCCTCGCCCTCGAGTTGGCTAACGTTAGCAGTTGGAGCAGTCGGTGAACTGTCCCAGACGGCCAATGAGGGGTCGAGGCTGAAAGGCCTTTTATAATAATAAACCTTAACTTTTGTTTCATATTGACATCATGGAATCGTAACCGACTGACGGCAATTTTCCATGCTAAACCCGAAATATGCTTATTTTTTTAGACATCAGTTATTCACACTTTTGAAATTTTTGTTGGTTGTTCTACTACATCTTCCAATTACAGAAGGATCGTTTAAAAAATCACAAGTGTTCTTAGAGTGACATATAGTGGATCTATCCTGTTTAGTGAACGTTCAGTTAAAATCGTTTAAAATAATTTAAAATGTTTATGGTATCATTAAAATTATATCTTCAACAATTTATCAGTGATTAAGTAAAACGAACACTTTTCAATAGTCTACTCACTTTTAATTACACAAAATAGCACAAAATATTCTTGTACAGTATAGCTTAAAATAGGCCTGTGTGAGGGGGTCCAGTAAATCACTGTGCCATCATCATTTAATATAAAAACTGAAATGCTACATTTACAATGTTTAGAATCCACCACTTTATACATGACAAACCACTTCCTTTTATGAAATAATTATAATTATATGATACTATTGTAGTATCTTTTTGATAAGTTGCATATGGTTTTGTGTTTGTTCTAAACTCAACTTACTCTTTGTTTTAAACTCAGAATTATTTTAGCATCACTGCATAACTGATATTTTAAAAATGGCCTTTTTTATATAAATCTCACGGACACCCTGCAGTACTCCAATGCACCCCTAGGGGTACATATAACCCCATTTTAGAAACACTGGATTAGTTGATCAACAGAAAGTTAGTCATTGTAAAACATATGAAGTATAGTTCATGATGTCTTTCACAGCTTGGCTCTATCTGCATAAAACAGAATGTCTAAAAGTGAGCCCGAAGAGATGATAGAAATCGAGATTGATGAACGGGAGAAACAGGCATGCTTGGAGGAAGGGTAAGCAAGATGGTGGTAATATCAATTACGTAAACTTGCACATTTAGCATCTACACATTGTTATATCTATTTTTTAAATTAATTTTCTTTTGCCTTTAGTGTAGAGGAACAGACCATCACTGCATCAGATTTAATTCAACAAGATATTGACATTAATGAGCCAGTTGGCAATTTGAAGAAGCTTTTGGAGCCCCGACTCCAAATCTCTTTGGATGCATATGACATCTGCTTGCAGGACATTCAGGTAACAATGTAGAGAAATAGAACACATCAAGATCCTTGTTTGATCCTGTAAATTTTCTGCTGTCAAAAACACAAAGTTTAAGGTGTAATGTGGCTCTGATAGTTACTTTGTTTTGCAGAGAACTTTGAGCTGTCTGTTTCTTCACCACTGATGCATCTGGTCTGTTGTGATCTTCTTTGTAGCTTCATCCTGATCACAGCCTCTTCGATCAGGGAGTTAAGACAGATGGCACAGTGCAGCTCAGTCTGCAGATAATAACCAAACCAGGTACTGAGAGGAGGCTTCAAAGACCTGAAAATATATAGCCATATATTGTTGTTCATGTCCAAATTCAGATTTACTTATACATAATTCAACCATACTCATTTTGTCTTTTCCCTTGTGTAGGTGAGGAGAAGCTGAACATTTTGGAAATTGTAAAGCCGGTAGAAACAGTCGAGGTGGTGATTGATCCAGATGCAGCTGGAGAGGATGGAGCTCTGGTGGAAGAGGGTCAGCTCATTGCTGTGGAGCGGTCTGGCCTGTCTGACGAGACATCAGAGCAGGTTACACGCTGGGCTGCAGCACTTGAAGGCTACCGCAAAGAGCAGGTTCGCCTGGGGATACCATATGGTCAGTAGCACTTAAATAAAATACATTATTTGGGGAAAAAAAAAAAAAAACGATACTTCATGTGGTGACAAGTAAACACGGGATCTTTCTCCCCAGACCCTGTGCTCTGGACAGCTGACCAAGTGATCCACTGGGCTGTGTGGGTGATGAAGGAGTTTAACATCGATGAGATGGAAATAGGCAGCATTCATATCCCAGGTCGTGACCTCTGTGCATTCAACCAGGAAGAGTTCCTTCAGAAAGTGCCCAATGGAGAAATACTCTGGAGTCACCTTGAACTGCTACGCAAATGTAAGTCAGATAGAGTTACGTTAGGTGTTTGGACTGCATGTGTTCAGTTCTTACACATTGTCGATGGTTGACAGTGTGGTTCAGGGGCGTCAGCAGAGGTAGAAATGAATGGCCTCATCTATTGTATTTATTTCAGATGTTTTGGCAAGCCAGGACCAGTCTGGAGGGGACGCTACAGTCACCATTGATCAACGTAAGTAATGATTGAATAGCCCTACGTACAACATAATGAACAAAGTCTTTATGTTTTAAAATAAATGAAATGTGATAAGCTTAAGTGAAATTCAAAACAGTGGAAGTTGTTTTAATCATCAATGTTTTGTTCATCTTTTAATTTATATGTCTGTGTTTCCAGCTGTGCAGATAATCCCAGCCCAAGTGAGCACACCCACTGCCATAAAGGTTTTGAAGCAAAGTCGAGGCCCCAGGGCTCCCCGCATTTCAGGAGGAGAGGAGCGCAGCTCACCTGGCAACCGCACAGGTAGAACTCCCTCCACAAAGTCTCTGTGTTGTGTTAATACAGACGGCTTCTTCTGTTTCAAAAAGCCTGAAAGCACAGAAAATACATTTTTGGAGGACGAGTGGTGCGCCACATCTTTTAATTTTACAAAGCTGACGATCGAGGTGTGAAATGGGAAAGAAACCCAGGCTTTGAGGTGTAACAAATGAATAATCAGTAGATTAATAAATCTGCTTAATTTAATTCATTTTTTCTGCCTATGGAAAACAGTCAATGCAATTTTTTTAATGAGTTAAAAAGCCAGTCCATCCATTGTTAAGAAAAAATGTTTTTGTTCCAGCTGCAATATGTTTTCTCAAATTCCTGTTGTGGTGCATTATTATTATTTTGTGTTTAGTGTAATTTTCACAACTCTTTCCACCGTGTAACACCGAATGCTGTGCTTCTCTGGTGCTAGGTAACAATGGACAGATCCAGTTGTGGCAGTTCCTTCTGGAGCTGCTGACAGACAAGGATGCAAGAGACTGCATCTCCTGGGTGGGCGAGGAGGGCGAGTTCAAACTCAACCAGCCAGAACTCGTGGCACAGAAGTGGGGCCAGCGCAAGAACAAGCCCACAATGAACTATGAGAAACTCAGTAGAGCCCTCAGGTTTGTTTTTTCTATATTTCTTTTTAAAGGAATGCTTCAGTTGGTTACTGTTACAGCTATACAACTGTAACAACAGTTATTTAATGAGTAAACTCTCATGTAAAATTGTTCCCCTTTCATATTTTTCTTTAGGTATTATTACGATGGAGACATGATCAGCAAGGTGCAGGGCAAACGCTTTGTCTACAAGTTTGTGTGCGATCTGAGAACTCTGATTGGCTACAGTGCTGCCGAGCTCAACAACCTGGTGACGGAGTGCGAACAGAAGAAACTGGCTCGCATGCAGATGCATGGCATCGGTCAGCCCATCACTACAGTGACTCTGGCCACTGCGACACTAGACAAAGACAGTTAAAGGACATGACATTACAATGATCTGCAGCTCCCACAAGCATACTTTGCTTTCCAGTCTCTAATCAGAAATCAAATCAACTTCTTTTTATGACACATCTGTGTTCATTAGGCACAGAAATTTAAGGCTGGTCCCTGATCAGTTTGGATTAACACATTTATTATTGTCTTTACAGTCTGATTCAAGTTAGATGGAGGCTGATTAAAAACTTTTTTTAAAGCTTTTCTTTAACGCTAATCAAGAAGGAGAAGCGTGTTCAGAATGAGAGGAGAAATGTCTATGCTTTGACTGAGGACAGCTGTTGTGTGCATGTGACTGACTGAATGTGTGTGTGTGACTGAAAACCCAGTTAAGAGCTCTGTGTAACATGTTCCTTGTCTGTAGTGTAGAATAATTTCCACTGTATATACCGGTACTCCATGTTTTTGATAGACATAAGGACAAGTGTATTTTCATATTTTCCATTTATAGAGGACCTGTTTTGTATTTTATTTAGTGTTTGTTCCCTATATTGTTGGACTTTTTTTGTCCACCAGGGGGAATAAAGTGGCAAGCATTTTTCTTAAAACTTGTGATTAAGTCATTTCATCTTCAAGTTTTTAAATGTGAATAATTAATTTTCAACACTGTAAAAATCATAGTGATTCAAAATGACAGACAGACAATATGTACATTCAAAATTTTATTCATGTTATAGTGAGTGTAGAAAGCTTTTTTCTTACTCTATGCAAATGGTTCATTTAACTACACACAGAGGAAGGTCACTGAATCAATGAGGGAAAAAAAGCTTTTTTTTTAAATCACTAGCCTTCAAAGACACCCACAGTGAGCATCAATACAAATTTTAAACATTCACCTGATTGAGAGCTTCAGTTAGTGTGTACACGTGGAAATAATGTGTAGAGAGGTGATATGTGTTGTATCTCAATGGTATAAATGCACAATATGCATGTCACATTCATGTTTACTGGAGGTGGCTTTAATAACTTAAGGGAAATTAAGAGAAATGTCTATGCTGATGTGAGCCATGGTCATCCTCCCCGTGTCGATGGTAACTCTTTACCTCTTCATTAAACTATTTAGAGTCTTGACAACAGATATGCAGGCAAAGAAATATCCACCACAGGACAAACAGAAGGACTGTACATGTATACACAGGAAATGTAGAAAAATAGAACATGATTTGGTGAAGGAATGTGTGGAGAGGAGATGGGGCCATCTGGAAAACTGCTCTGATTTCTTAAAGCCCAAAAATCCTGTTTTTATGAAATACCCAAGTGCTGCACTGTACAATATTGCTGACACAACCAGAAAGAGAGGATACATGGGACAAACGGAATAGAGAGAAACCCAGAAAAACACATGAACAAAGGGGAAAGACCGAGAGGTGGAGATGGGTAATGAAACTGGGCCAGCAAGAGGCGGATCTCCTTCTTCCAAATATTTACAATCGAAAGAGAGACT
This sequence comes from Datnioides undecimradiatus, assembly GCA_008933995.1. Lineage (NCBI taxonomy): Eukaryota > Metazoa > Chordata > Actinopteri > Lobotiformes > Datnioididae > Datnioides > Datnioides undecimradiatus. Next base: position 6,902,702 of record WARS01000036.1, on the reverse strand, counting down.
GGAATGATAACTCTGGAATGACACACTTTAAGAAACTCCTCCTTTCTGAAGTTTGACCTATATTCTTGTTCTAATAGAAACCCAATGTGCAGTGACCGTGTGACATGGCATCAGGGACTTAACAGCAATAATATCTGGTGATCATAATCAGACGCCCAAAATGACAGAGTGCATAGAACGCAAACAGTAACAAAATCATCTTCCTTTCGGATACTATAACACTTCATATATTACATATAGAGCATTTTGCCCATGCAGCTAACACAACAGTGAAGCGTGGAGATGAGCATAACGAGCCAAGATTCAGTTAAAGCAAGTCTGTGTGACAACAAAGCAGACCAGATTCTGAATACTCTTTTTCTTCTTCATATCACAAGGTCACAAAGAAGACACTAGAAATGTACAATCCTGCTAAAATATCTAGTAAAGAGGACCACTCCTGAGGACCTCAACATACAGTTTACTGTATCTGTCATCAATATGGCCATGCACTACATATACTTACAGCTAATCTCTGTCTTAATATATTACACATAAAAAAATCAGAGAACAAAACATTCAGTATTTTTCAACTTTTACATATTTTGATTATGTATCATTTTTCTGCATTTTTTCCTTCTTTTTTGAAAAACAAACCTGAAACACTTGGGCTTTAATCATGTGGAGTAGCGCTCTGAGAGCCCCTCCTCCGACTGCCAGCTCTAAGAGCTGTTATGTCATCAAACACAGCACAGCTGTCATTGGAGGGCAGGGAAGCAGAATGTGGGGGACAGTTAGGGGAAAGTGGAACAAACAGTTGGAGTGAAGAGGGAGTGATGGAGAATTAAACTGCTTGGGTTTTACATGTATCTTGTTTCAGCTGCAAACGCAGTACTGCAGTGATCTCATACAAATCGTCAACAGGGTGTTGGTTTGTCGGCACAAACACTATGAAGTTTTTGTTGTGATTGGCTGAAATATGCAGGTGGAACAGGGTACCCTTGTCTGACCAATTGCAGGTGGGGTGTAAAGTGTGTTCACATATTTCCTTTTCCCTCAACAGGGTGGGAATCTGAAGGTGTAGCAGCTGAGGGTGAGGGAGCACAGTGGACAGACCCTACAGGTGAGAGTTTGGGGTATGTATACGCCTGAAGATAATGTTGACGAACTGTTCTTTAGTTCTGCATCTGCTCAAAGAATTTGTAGGTAGGATTCTCATAGCCATTCTGCTGCATCTTGGCCAGATGACGCTCCTCCGGTGTCACTGCAGCATCCACCTATCAACACACAGGACGGAGGTTAGTAAAGCAAAAAATAACCAACACATAAACACACTGAGAAACACTGATTTCTGTACTGCATGTCCCAAAACCACCTAACCGCCTTTCTTTACCTCGATCACACCGTGATGAATAGAAGTATATTGTTTCTTCCTCAGCATCACCAAGGTAATGACAATGACAGTTGCTATGACAACCCCTCCAACCATTAGTCCGATAATGGCACCTTTATTGGACCCCACATCCTCGGCGAAAAACACCTGCGATTAAAAAACAAAACCATGTGCACAAAGAACAGACCACAGCAGGGCAAAATTATAGTAGCATGATGATGCCATTGCCAATGGAGTCGAATGGCTTTCATACCAATTTTTGATGGTAAACTTCATAACCAGCATTTTGCCTCTCTTCAGTCTCCATCCGCACCTCTGGCATCTCTTCTGGCTTCAGGGCAGACACTAAAAAGAGCATACACAGACAGAGTGTGTTATACCATTTTAGAAGTGACACACTTAAATGTTACATTGACTTACTATGTGCTATTAAACAAAATAAAATTACAGAAAAGCATTTGAAAGGTGAATGACATTGGCAAAATGAATATGGCAGTAATTATCACAGCTATATGTGGATATGAATGTTACTACAGTTAACAAAGCAAACATGATGTAAACAATACAGAATTTGAAATGATTTACAACTGAACAATTTCTTATTGAAATTAAGCAATTAAGCAATCATTATTACACATTGTTTTTTATGGCCATACTAGACCACCATACCATACTGGACTCAGTGTCACAAAAACACACTCACCAGGTCGTGTGGGGAGTCCTCTATCAGGAATTGGACGAGCATCAACAGGCTCAACTGATTAAAAAAATAATAATCAAAGACAATGACAAATGCTAAAATTGCAAAGTCTGACTGACATTTGTTATCTAATCAATGACACAGTTTCTCAGTTTCATATTACATGTTGTAATTATACACCTGCATGTTTAAAAAAATGCAACAAAGGAACAAGGTGGCATGGCTACAGGAGGCGTGACACTGTGGTCTCTGTGTGTGTGCTGTGGAGGGTCAGAGGGCACGGGGCAGAGTGACTGACCACCGTTCATTGGTACATCTGCACATTAATGGAGCTTTGACCTTCAACCTTTGACCCTTGAGTTCCCGTGTATGTGCCTGTATTGTTAGCTTGAGTAGCGGGTCTATGATGAGAAGCTTTGTCTGTCAGCTGTTGCTAATTATCATTTAATATTACTGCTTATGAGCTCTTTTATGGTCTGAATGTAGCACTTTGATCAGCAGGCCTGTGTGTTGTGATACTGCACATGAATAGATCTCATTCATATCTAAGTTCATTTTTCCACTGGCACTCCATCAGGCTTCCCAACCATCAGATATGAGAGAGAAAACTGGGGCTGCAGTAAATTAATGTAAAACAATCTGTGTGATTATGTGTAGTCAAATACATTAATATGGTATGTAGCTCCACTTCAAGATATAGTAATCTGTTCTTCTCCCAACTGTCTAAAGAGTGTTAATGCTTTAATTTCATTGAGCGGTTGCCATTTGTTATCAGTCCCCACAACCCAGATTCTGATCAAGGATGAAGACAAGACGAGTATCCATTTTCAATATATTTACAGTTATAAATTAATGGTGTCTGTGTACGTGTTTATGTATCTGTATGTGTGTGTGTGTGTGTGTGTGTTACCGTGGTTTTCTGTGTTGGGCTGGTTGAAGCTCTCAGGGTGGATGAAGCCCAGTCCGTCCAGGCCAGGGTCCATAGGAGCAGAGCTGTAGGCCTGATCAGGCATCAGAGCGTCGTTACCGTAACTCACCCTGCCGTCCACCTGCACACACGCACGCACAGACAGGAATGTTAATGCGGATGTGTTGGTGTGGCACAGTTAGGGCTTTCTTTGAAAATATAATCCCAACCTGATGATTATCTGCCAAAATGTGCAATGTGTGACATCACCCACAGCCCTTGAACTTGCTGATGTAATTACGTGCCCAAAACACTTCACTAAAGCTGCAAATCCATCATCTGTGCAGCTGGGAGCTCATGGGCAAACATCTTTTTTGCCCTTCAGATACGGCTACCTACTAGGAGATTTTATACATGTGTGTGTGTGTTTGATTTCACTACTTTTATTCATTCACTGGACCCGATTACAATCACCACCATCTGTGACCTGCTGAGCGATGGAAAATGTCTGAAAAGCTCTTTATTCTCGGCCCTTTTCTGCACCACTCCCCTGTGAAGGCTGCATCAAAGTCTCTCTGTGCTGTGTGCAGCTTTGGCTTACATTGCTGTACAAAGGTGATTCTATTTATATATGTGAGAGGGCGCAGTTTATGCAGGACAGTGTCCATGCATATGTGAGTGGGTGCAACTCGACTCACCCGCCCGTCGCTCTGCAGGGAGGAGACTTGCTGAGACAGCTCCGACTGAACTCTCTGCACTATAACAGCTAGAAAGAAGAGGCAGAGGGAGGGAGAGCGAGCGTGAACAAAGATAGGATGGAGAAAAGGTGAGAGGGAGATAAATTTAAAAAAGGAAAACAGCGTCCTGATTACTAGGGCAGACTAAGAGTTGAGATGCTGTGTTTTCAGCACACCATGCACCACTGGACCTGAGACATGCTGTTAAACTTGCTTTCATCCTCATTCAGCACTACAAGGGGTTGTGGGGGGGATCACTTCATTAACTCTGTATAGTCCCACTGCACGTAGAAGGTGGGCATATGTAGGCCGGTTTGATTAGACTTGTATCCAGTGTGAACTCCTCTCTTTGAAACGAACAGATCACAGACTGATTCCACATACCGCCCTGGGTTACATCACAGCAAATATAAAAACAAATATGTTTAATGTACCTGTGAGGAATTTTTCTTATTTTTTCTTTTCACTTCACCTGCTGATTATTTAACTAATCAGTCATTCATATTGTCTATAAAATATGGGACAAAATTGAAAAAGGTCACAAAACCAAGATATTCAGTTTACTCTCAGAGCAGATGAATAAAAGAAGAATATACAATTTTTTGGAATTTGGAGTTTATTGACTAATCAATTAATGAACTAAATGTTTCAGCTCCAAAATTGACCATAACTAAAAAAAAAAAAGGTAAACACTGGAAAATGGTCATTACTCAAATTACTTATTGCAAATGAGATCCGTTAAACTTCTTTGTGTGTAAGTTATATCGTATTCAATTTGTGTCATCGTTGAATGTGATCTAATTATTTTCAATCAAGAAAAAAACATAAAGAAGGGAATTAAAATATGGGACAATCTGTGTCTTAATGTCAAGAGCTCCAGTTACTCTTTACACAATAATACAGCCTTTAGTGTCTTTTGTTTACAGTCTACTGTTCCCTGAGGAGACATGATTGAGTATTTTTAGGATACTGTAATGTTTATTATCATTATTATGCAAAATAGTGTGTCCACATAAAAGCATTTACTGTTGTCATCAACAGACATTTACTGTATGGTTTTAGAAAGAAGTGTAATGACAACACTTACCAACTTGGTTTTGGATCTCATTGGCCACACTGGGCACCTTGTAGAGTAGACCCAATGACTGATTCATCCTCTCATCAATCACACGTAGGTGGGTCAAAACCTGAAGGTCAGAGAAAAGAGGCAATTCATTCCAGTGCTGAAATCATCGTTATCTGCACAGATGCTAAAACCAACAAGAATATATCAATTCATTTTTAGACCACAGCTGAAGTGTTTTTGACTGTGCGTGTGTGTGTGCGCGTGTGTGTGCTGCAGTACCTGAGGTCGGATCTGCGCAGCCTTCTTGGGATCGACCGTGCGGACATGCTCGTAGTGTTTCAGCGTGTGCTGCCTGTCCTTCTGCTCCGCACGGACATACTTCTTCAGCAGGCTCAACACCTGACGAGGCTGGTGGCAGGAGTGTTGTGTGGTGTTATTGGGATAGATACAGTTGCAGATAACATATATGATATATGACATACATGGGGTGCAGGTTTTGCTTTACATACACATGATCTGACACATTGAAATGAACTGAGAAAGCTACTGTTACTTGTCTCTGGACACTCCCACTAACACAAGCCATAACTTCATGTAACAGTTCAGCTTTTATTGAAAAGTGCACAGGTGACATATGTGTTTGCGTATGTGTGTGTGTGTGTATGTGTGTGTGTACCCATGGAGGGTTGGCCTGTAGGGCACTGAGGTAATTTTCCAGAGCCAGGCGGCGGCGGCTGTTAAGCAGAGCTTCCACCCGGGCCATGTGGGTTTCTACCAGCTGCTGCCTCTCCCCTGCTGCCTCCCGCTCCAGAGCCTCCACCTTCTGTTGGAAGTACTACAAAAATCACACATTTCACAAGAGATGATACAATAACCCATTTTTATTATTAATCTAATCATAGAGACAGTCATGGTATAGTTGTAGTCTCGTAATAGTTTCAGACTGTGTCGGCTAACAAAAAAGTTTAACAACTTAACTTTCTGACATAAAGATGTTGTGTTACGTGTTTTTCTTTAAATACAATTTTTCATTTTCAGTTTCTCTTTTAGTTGTAATCTTGTTTTATTATTTATATTTATTCAAAAAAAAACCCCCACATTTTCTGCATCCCTCATTCAACTATCTCTTAATATATGGCAAAAAAAAATTTCTAGGGTTTTATTTTCACGGTTTTCTCATCCTGTAAATGTAACTCATCTTCATAAATAGATTTATCCAATCAAGTGATACAAACTGTAATAAACAAAACTTGGCCATTAATTTCTGTGTTGTAGCAGCTAGCAGGACTGACGCCAAAAAACTGAAAGCTCAATATCTCTTTGTAGTCTGTTTTGAAAATTAAGTAAAATGTAAAAATTAAGCGTGGAAATAAAACCACTTGATAAAATAACTAATGTTACATCACAGGTCTTAGATCAGGAGTTGTGGGTGAAGGCCAATAGGCCTCCACTGCTAAATATCTCACTGCAGAGCTGTCCCTGTTACTGTTTTGTTGTATTTTATATGCTGATTAAATCAGAAGGATTTACTCATTTTCATTGCGTTCACCCATTATGACCAAGATCACAAAACTCAAATATTTTCATAACAAACACTGGTGATAATTACAAATAATGTTATAAAATATATAGAAATACAGAAGTAGTTCTGTTGTGTTTCCTACCTGGATGACAGCTTTCTTGTCAGCACGGGGAAGGTTCTTGGCCTGTTTCTCAGCCTCCTCCCACTCCCTCATCACCTGGACATAAAGCAGCCATCACTGACAAATTCAGACTTTGTCCCATCAACAAAGACAGAAATGTTTAGGATATGACTGTCCTGACACACAAACATACCTGGGACATCCTCTCACGGTGTTTGGCTTCCAGGCTTTCCTTGGCTTTCTGGAAGTCGGAGTGTTCGTTGTCGTCGCCAGGAGATTCGAGGTAGCGGTCCACGGCGTCTGGAGGACTGGGAGCCATGGTGGGCACTGAAGGAGGACAAGCAGGTGGAATCAGATATATCTATCACAGGTGAGAAAACATTATGATGCCACACAGAGGGACTCAAAGGATACTAAGAATACAAGTTAAGAGCATTCATTAAAAGGTAAATGCAGCACTGGAACACTGATCCCAGTGCATCTGAAACACAAATAAGACAGCAAGTTTAAACAAGTGTGTGAAAAATAATGTAGGTTAGGTACATACAGACAGTTGTTGTATTATAAACACATATAATGACACAGACACACAGGTTATCAGGGCACAAATGGAGATTAGTTTCCCACTACAAGTGCTGTGTGTTTGTCTGTATTTAATGTGGGAGCCTAGAGATAAGATGAAAAGTGCCATGTCAGGATCAGGGCAGACGCTGCACCACTGAGGAGTGCGGTGCTTCACTGGGTGGAGAAGGCCTAACAATCCACTGACCTTAAACAACACACTCATATAAACACACAGACACGCTATGGCTGTCAACACAGCTGGTTCAGACAAGTTGATGACAGAGACCCACATCTGAGGTGCAGGAGCGAACATGGGACCTTGCAGACAGCAAGGCATGCAAACACCCGTGTGCAGAGAAGTGCATGCAGATGCACGCTGACATTCGAGGTTCAGTAATTAATGCTTCCTCGTCCACATGCTGAAAGAAGTTTGTGTTACTGGTTAGAAAATGATGGGATGGGTGATTAAATGATTTTGAAGTGACTGACTACTAGAGCATCATGGCTGCTCTCCAACAAGGACACTCGTTTGATCCGCTTGCCTTTTCACTTCAATACAATGTCATTTATCTTATAACGAAATAAAAGTACTGCATGTGTAGTAGATACAGGTAAAGGTATGTAGACATATTGGTATATTGGTATCCAAAAATACCTTTTAAAAACATGTAAATGAACTCTTGCTTGTGCAATGCGTGCCATGTCTCTTCATTGTGGTTAACGTGGGCACTGTAAATTAGTTAGTAAATTGCACATTCATCATACTAATGACCCAAATATGTAGTGATCTCTGGCTGAAAACAAACAATGCTCTGATTACTGATTACTTATAAATCAATACAGAGCCTGGGTGTTTAAAATAAACTATTGAGCATATTTAAATATTAAAACTATAGATTTCTGACCCATTTTTAAAGATTTATGTCTTCAGCCTTATAATTTGGGCCTTGGACTACCACTTTGCTTCATAATTTAATACAAACTTTATGCAATTTTTCTTTGATTTCTGTGAGAGGTACTCAGTGTAGAAGATGTTATTCCAGGGAGCTGAGAGCTTTCGCTTTGTTTTCATTTTATCTTCCAATATTTTCCAATCAAAGACACGTTTTCATCTTGCTGAGAAAATAAATTCTATAATACTATACACAAGATTAGAAGACAAGCAACCAAATCAGTCAGTGCTCCAAGTGGTTAAGAGCCATCAGACACTCAGAACACAGAGAGACAGAGAAAGAGGCAGAGACCATCTGCGTTAGCCTGAGGACAGGAAACAGGCTCGTGGTGTGGACACATCGAGGTATATACAGCTCCCGTCCTGGGACTTACACGAGCTGCTGCAGACAGCTAGGCAGTACTCCTCCGACTCAAAGTTATTCCTGTTGCCACCACAGCCCCCAAACAAGAAGGGAGCACAGCGGCCCTTCTCAGGCACGAAGAACCAACGTTCCAGCATGGCATGACACGGGCCAGACTCAGCACGAGCCCAACAAACAGCTGAGGTGTGTACACAGGCAAATGTAAATTAAATATCAAATAAAATTTAATGTGAGCTTCAGGATTTTTATGGAAAACATAAAAACGATGAGATGTGATCAACAAAAAACAATAAATGGAAAAGCAAACAAAGGGCGCATATCGACTTCTTACCTCTAACAACTTCCTCGACTGATTCCGTGGTGGTGGTGGTGGTCGTCGTCATGGCGACACTGGCGCTGCGTTCATCACTATCCCGTTCGTCAGTCATGTCATCGTCTTCATCCTCCTCCTCATCTTCATCACCATCTCCATTTTCATCCCTTTCAAGTGTGTCTGCCTCTTCATCCTCGTCCTCATCATCCTCTGTGGTGGCAGGTTCTGTGTCTGCTGGCCGCGACATGCTGAAGGAAGAGAGGTCAGTTCAGTCCATACGTCAACATGCGCGTGTGTGCATCAACTGTGATGAATGTACATGTGTGGCAATACCTGTTATCAGAGTATTCGGTCTCAGCTCCACCCCACCAGACGTCCGACTCGTCCACTTCTAACTCCGTGCTGTCTGACTCTCGCTCTGCCTCAACCGGACAGCAGACAAACTCCACCCCTCGGAAACGGTCAATACCACATGGCAACAGCATCCCGTAGTCATGGAGATTCATGGAGCGGTCTCCACAGGACTAGTTAAAATGGCATATATTAATTATAACATCTTAAAGATATTACAGGGTTAAACAGCCTAAATAAAGTCACACAGCACTTGATGAGGATATAAGAGCTGATTGTGGTAGACCTTAGTGACTGCAGATACAGAGCCCCACTCTCTTAATTCAGCTCTGATGCACAGATTATTCATTTAGCAGAGGGGAACCAAATCAATGCTTGACAATCTCCTCTGACTGTATATTAATTAACAATGAGAGAGGCACAAGGGTAAGAGGAACACAAATCTGAACAAAATGGGAGAGAGGGTTGACAGCAGAGGATGAAATTAAGGAGTGCTGAGTCATTCAGCAAGAAAATCACACTAAACTACACAGAAATAGACATGATAGAAAGAAAACTGGCAGATATGGTGATATGGTAAAACTATAGCATCCTATATGCAGTTCTGGCAGTGACACTGAATGCTGTCTTACCTCTTTGGCTACAGTGTGCCAGTGCAGGTGGCTCTCACACTGGTCCATACGCTCCTGGTGCAGGAACTTACACTTGTCGGGAACAAGCAGGGCATCGCTCACAAACTCACCGACTGCAACAAGAAAAATTGCCAAAGTCTGTTATGAGTAGTTACTATATTTACTCACACAGACGACCACACACAAACATGCTCAGTAACATCAACCTGAATCATTAAAACTTCTTACCCAGGCAGCGATATGGCACCACAATGTATGTGTGACTGCGGCATTGCTTGCGGCCGTTCTTGCACCAGTTCTGGATGCTGACGGGCTGGTTGGCCTCCACAACATTTGTGATCTGCAACTCTGGGTACACCTGGATAACAGTGAGAGATTTATATGTCGACTTGCTGTCTCTCTCTCTCTCTCTCTCCTTCCCATATGTAGTTCCATCTCTGCATTGCTGTCTCACTCAGTTTAAATACCTCTTGGCAGTACTGCAGGATGCCCTCCTTGGTGCCAATGCAGCTCTTGGTGCCAGTGGGGTCAGACTCCCATTTGCCGGTCTGCACATTGATGTGCATGTTGAGCTTCCCGCAGAACATTGCCACCTGGGGCTCAGTTAGCAAACCCACAGAGTCATCAGCAGGCACCTGGACAGACAAGGGGAAAGTAAGGACAACCATGAAAACTCTCAGACTTATAGTCTGTTATAGCTAAGTATAGCTTAACCACGTATAGCCTAACCCTTTTAGTTTATTCTACTTCCTTTCACATACAATCCTGAACAAACATCTGCCTCTCTATGCAGTACTGGGATAAACAAATCATACGGATAAAGGCCTATTTAAGTTATTATATAAATAAATAAATGAAATTACTACTGTTTTAAGCCAAAGCCAGGCAAGATACTCAGTTTTATCCCTAGTGAGCCCATAAGCCAAAGAACTAAGCAATAACTAAGCAGCACAGCCACAGGGCATCCTATGTGCCCTTTGTTAGCTCGGCTTATGAGGTTTTACTCGTTTCCTACATTAGAGTAAGTGCAATGAGAGTGCAGGGAAGACCATATAGGCTATTATAGCAAAGACCGGGATGACATCTCAAACCACAGGCTACTGAAACCCAGTTATGAGTGAATATGATGTGCAAATAACCTCTTCTTTCAACAGTCGGTTTTGGCCTTGTACTGTCCAAAAGGACATATCTTTCTATGCTTCTTGTTTTTCTTTCATTATATTTGGGGAAATAATTAACGCAAGTTTCAGACATGTGAGTGTTTTGCCTTCTGGGTCCTCTATTTTTCCTGGCAGACCTCACAAAAGACTGATGGTGCCAGCTGACAATCCGGTAGCCACCGAGCCATCTGCTGCCAATCTTTAAATGACTAATTCCAACTTGTTGCTGTGTTGGCCTGCAAAGACCTGCATTGTATTAGCCTCCTGTGAAACAGAGTGGATTAGTCCATTGTGTGTCTCTGCAGAAGCTGCTCTCTGCTCACCTTGTCAGGCCATTACAAAATGTAATCTGTCATTTGTTTAGGTGTGAAATTCCACTTTTGTTTTTTGAGCACTTTGCATCAGAGCAATCTTGGTCAATCTGTTTGACCCAAAAGAGTAAAGTAGATAAATACAGACAGCAGCAAGAAGCAGTAGGTAAATCTTGACAAGTTGTGCTTCAAATCACAAAATTCAGAATGCAGGGCTGTCGCTTTCGCCAACATATCACTGATTCATGTCCTTCAAGTCACTTTTCTTGAAAAAACATTTAAACCACCTAGCAAGCCATGTGCTGTCACTGCTTGTTAGTGTAGGGTTACACTGAGATAACCAGTTTGACCTGGTCTTACATCAAAGAAAAAGCTAAAAACACTCCTGTGTGACTATAGGGGAATTCGGCATCAGGCCATGATAGTGCATAAGAGATATCACTATTGCAAGTCCTGCGTGACTCTTTCTATCATGACTCAGCCTACAGCCAGAAATAAAATGCAGCAAAGAAATGTAATACATTGCAATACAATGGCTGGATTTAACTAGATTATATGGGTAGGCTGCAAAACAAATATTACCAAATAAACTACGTGCCATAAGATACACTGAGCGCTCAGTAATAAAGTACAGTCATATATCAGGAACAGTATCTCAAAATGGTAAGATTTTCCATCCAAATAGTACAGACAGAGTATCTCAAGATGATCACGGGTTTGACATGTGATTGTATTCACTGAGGAAAATAAAAGTGCAACATTAAACAGCGTTTACTACATAACTCTGTTGTAGAGAGATTTTTCACTGCAGCATGCAGGGAGTTAAGTTTGGGTGTGAGAGCAGTAAGAGTAGGTGAGTTATTATTTTATTGGGCATACACTATAAAAACATCCTCCCTATCTAATGATTTGCTTATAGCAATTCAGCCCCAGCTCATCCTTTTTCTCCAGCTGGTCCTATGCTGTGTATTTCTCTCTGGTCTTGTACAGCAGCAACAGCAGCAGCCAAGCTGCAGGCGCCATCTTGCTTGTGTCAAACTAGAGGAGGCTGCATCTTTTTTCCATTCCCCTCAGCAATATCACCTCCCTGCAGCTGCAGCGCTGCTGGACGGGACACAGTAAGCCAAGTCGACACGGCGTTACCAAATAATACTGTACTTTAGCATTGCTAAAAATAAATAAGTCAATAAACAAGTCGGTGTCACTTCACAGCTGCACTGAGTTTTATACTTGACAATTATAGACGGGATTGTTTGAAGCCGTCAGGGTATTTAACAGGACACACTGACTCAACACGTACGCGACGTTGTGTTAGCACAATACGGTTGCCATGCCAATCCGTGTAATTTTCTGGAAAAGGTTAGCTAACGTTAGCTTCCTATGCCCTATTCACCACACTAGTCATGTGACCCAACTACCTAACAATAAAAACACCATATATTATATACCATAACATAATATATTAATTTAAATGGAGATTTAACATCATCACTCCAAGACAAACCAAAACATGTCCAACATGGCAGGGCCAAGCTGTCAATCACTGACATCTAACGGTAGGCCTCGGTAGCATTGCTGATATTTGTTTCGCTAATTCTACGCAGTAAATCTGTGTACGCGACAGACCTGAGTTATCGATGGACTAATGAAACAACATGTTCTAAACTACCAGGAATAAACATTTTTTATTGAGCGAGAACGAATAGGGGCCCTCTGCAACCCCCAGTAATGATGTTATCTTTAGCAGCAGCTCGGTTCTAACTGTTACATTACACATTTTTCGTGTTATCAGCGGAACGTTAACGTTATAATCCACGCAGTGCTGTCCGTTAGATGTACATTTTAACAGTTAATTGACTCGCTGGCGGCTACTGTGGTCCGCCTGATGTCGGTTGTCATTAGCTACAGGCCCGCAGACGAGCGGGGCCAGGAATCGGCTCAGCGACACTCTCCCACAGTCTGGGATTTCTCCCCGTTGTGCTCACCTCGGATGAAAGCGTCAAGGTCGCCACCAGTAACAGCAGAAACGCCGCGTACTCTCCCATGCCGGCCTGTAGGTATCCAGCACCCCCGTTATGTTCGCGATTTTGCCTTTAAAAAATGTTAACGAATGCGGCGGCAGTGTTTTGTCGACACAGCTGCGACTTGAAGTGTTCCGATCCTGATCCTGGTGATCCCTCCCTGTTTAGCTCTCGACGGTGACGGAGTGAGGCTAGAGGGATGTGTTTAGTGTTGGATGGACGGGGGCGGGGGAGCGAGTCTGACTATTAGTGTGCGCGTGTGTGAGTGTGTCTATGTGTGTGTGTTTCAAACTTCATGCCAAAGAAAAAATGGACCCAGCAGCTTTCCACCCACTCTCTAAATTATATCGAGCAAACAGGATATCCTCATAACGCAATGTTAAATAAAATAGATAGATAGATAGATAGATAGATAGATAGACTTTATTCCAATGTTCCAATGTTGCAGCAGCAATTTACACATTACAAGCACCCAGCATGACAATATACAAAAAATATTTACAAGGATAAAAAGAGATAAATATATATGAGAAAATATATACAAAAAAGTAAAAAGTAAAGAAGAAATATACTGAATAATAATAATATTGTGCAATACATATACGTTGTTTTAAAGTCTCTCAATTATAATGGCTTTTGTTCTTTGAAGGGCACACACTGTTAACATCAGTTAATATGACTTGTAGTGTACTCAGAAGGAGGTGGTTTGTTGTCACCAGTTTCCTTATATAGGGTATTGATGACGATATTCCGGAACATGAGACAAGCTGGACTTTCACTTCTCCACAGAAGACGATTGAAGTCGATCGCGTGTTAATGTCTGCGCTAAGATTTTACTGTCTCCCGTATTTGACGGTTCTTTTAACGTAATCAAAACAACAACGCTGTAGTTTGGAATAACCATCCTTGTGGGACTTGTTTTCACTTAAGCAGCATATTCCTCGAGGCACAGCGAGTTCAGGAGTCTTTCCTCGCACAGAGTGAAAAATGAGGATTTTCATGGGATTGATTATGGTGATGACTGTCGCGGGTAAGCCTTCATGTCATTCAAACTACTCAGTGAAGTTAGTCTGTCACTTTGAAAATACAGTTATTTGCGTGGGCTCGTTTGCATTTGTACCGCATACATTTCTGTTTCCACCGCACTCCTGTCTGATAAGCGCTTTGTATCTCTGCTTAGGTCTGTGAAGTTCCGATTTATGAACGTTATGCGTTGTCAATGAACTAACCCCTTAAGGAAAATATACCACGAGGAGGTTTCGAGTGGGGTTAATTGTGAGGTGTTCTGTAGTAAATCAAGGGACATGTTAAAGTTTAATACCTATTTGATATAATGTTACTGAATACCTGATATAAAAATAACTGATTAAAATAACATATAATAACTGATTCTGACTTTTAAAAAAAGTCAAAATTATAAGTCGAAATTATAGGTATTAATCGAATATAGTCTTCACAATGTTAATTTGACCATGTAACACAAAGTTAGATTTTATGTTTACAAGGTTAAACAGGAAATCAGGGCAGGGTTTACCTGTGGTATAAGGAAACAAGTGATCAGTGAAACTTAATCTGACCCATCAATATTTTTGTTACATGAAAAGTTTCATTTCTGTCTTCTCTCCCATGTCGGAAAAAACATTCTCCCTTTAAGAACATGTTGTTCCTGATGTGAACACAAATCCACTAAGAAGAAATTAGACTAAATAATGAATTGATAGGTCATCAATATCTGCCTGGTGCAAAGCCTAAACCTCGTGCCAATCGTCATAAGAGAGGATTTTAGATTTCCCCAAGAGTGGCATCTTTGAATTCTTTGCCATGAAAATCATTTTTTTTTTATCAAAGACAATCATAGTTGAAGACATTTTATTAATTCATACTGTGGTGCATAGATTTATATGGTTATGGTTTCATCTATTCAGTTTTCTCCAACACTAGATTTCACTTTCATTCAGTGAAAAGGAGAATCATGCCACATTATTTTACATAATAACCTCAAACTTAATGCTATTGTGTTAGATGGGTATCAGCAGTATGTGAGTGAAAAGTTCCACACTGTTTATTTTGCTTGGTAATCAGCAGCTTTCCTCATCTGATTTCTAACTCTGTGCACTTGGACATATACAAACAAAGTGGAAATCCCTTCAGTAAAATCTGCACTGTAATGATTGTAATGGAGGAATGATTTATGGGTTTTTAATATAACCCCTTGTGTTTTGTGAAGACACTCTGGCAGGTACAGAGAGGTTGTAAGATTGAAGAGAAAGTAATGATATTTAAATAACAACATGCTAACCAACAGGTCACAAGCGAAACAAATCCACAATGTAAATACTGATTGCCACTCTTGATTAAATGTAGAGTAAAAATTACAGCATTTCCCTTTGAAGTACAAGGAGAAGTGTAAAGTAGGAAAATGGAAACAAGTAAAGTGCAAATAACATATAACTTAGTACAGTTCTTGAATATTTGTCAATCTGACTAAAACTGATCTTGGAAAAGTTGTTTTTTTACCACCTTATGAAATCTCTATTGAACTAACTCTAATATATCTCCTAGATGTGGTCTTTATTTATTTATCTATCTTTATTTGGTGGAAAAAATCGTATTAAATTCTACAGTGCTTGTGTTTGTTTATTCCCCATTTACCAAGATTACGTTGCGTATAATCTAATATATTTCATACAATCATACTTAGTCATTGCATTCATATCTTATATGCCCCCATTTCCTTAGCTAGTCAGATTGTGCCCCCTCTGGTTTTATCTTCATCATCTGTAATGTTATCTGATTTTCATGTTTTGACTATGCACTGTACATGTCCCATTTTGCATGCTGATGCTCTACACCTCTAAGCATTTTACCCTGGTTAGCTGTTTCATGTTGCGCTATTTCCTGTTTTCAGATTATATATTGTTTGTTTCAATGGCTAATTTAGCATTTGGTTAAGAGACCACCATTGACAATTAGTCTGTTGGCTAACACTGACATATTTCTGCAGTGATGTTTGTCAATGTGCACTGTCCTCGAAAATAAATGTTTTAAAGCCCATGTTTGCTTCAGTTAAATTACAATTATAAGGCAGCAGGGACGTTTTTAGATTTAATGTTAAACAGTGTATTTTAGAAGTCTATTAAAAACCAAATTTGAGACTATCTTCCTTTTCTACTGTAGGTAATGATGAGCCCATCTCAGGAGTCGAGCTGGACAGTGTCCTTTTGCCATGTGATTGTTCAAACAGCAGTTTGGAGGAGGACATCAAGTGGCAGATGGAAGGGCCAGAACCAGCGTTGGTGTTTATTAACAAGAACATTTCAGTGGATGACAGATACAAGGGCAGGGTCAGAATGGTTCCCGATAGAAACAACTGCTCCATTCTCCTGACCAATATCACAGCAGAGGACCATGGAAAATACAGATGTAGTTTTTTCACTGAAGAAAAGTACCAAAAATCCTTTGTAAATCTTCACATCTCAGGTAAGTCATTTATTTATTTTGCATGCTTGCAGTATTTGAACGTCATTCATTAATTTGCGGTACATAAGTGCACTTTTGCATAATTTTAACTTGAGTCATCTCCCACCAGTGAGATACAACGTCTGTCAGAGAACTCTGAATAACAGTCAAAACGTTTTCAACTGTGCTGCATATGGACGCTACGGAGAGGCTGAAGTTCAGTGGATTCTTGATGGACAGATTCTTAAAAATTCACCCAAAACTAACATAACACCCACAGAAATACAGAATGTTTCCCTTGGCCTCTTCAGTTTGACCAGCAATCTATCCATGACACTCAATGACACATCAAAACTTGTATGTGATGTCAAGGTCAATGGCAGATCAACTGTCATTACCCGTGCCTGCGAGGGTGAAACTGGTAACTATCTGTTTTCATCAATTTCAGAGACGATCAGAATTACACAAAACTGATTGTTGGTCAGGATGTGACATCCAGTTATCAGACAAAATAAATCATTTGGTTATTTTCAGCATTGTCATTTTGCAATTTTCTTTATTTTCCACAGGATCTTTGTCGTCAAATCTACCCGACTCCCAACCAAAGGATAGATATCGGTATTCAAAAATCATTTCCATTACAATGATGCTTGGATTTTTGCTATTCTTGTGGCGAAGAAGTTAACACTCACAGTAAACTTTATGACTGTGTGTCATAGTTCCAGACTGCTCTTTATTCCTGAATGACTGGTAACACTGAACTCGAGCTGGTTCAGCCAGAGTTGCACAACACTGCAGTTGTCAGTTCAAGCCATGACCAGTTTTCTTTTGTTCATTGGCATTTTTTACAGTACTTGGGACTTTCCATGGAATTTTCCTTATCTTCTGTCCTTAAATCTGGAGTTTAGCAAAGATAAGAGAAGGGGACTCTGCCAACTTGTAGTGCTTAATACGCAAGATGAACTGTAGTGTGACAATGTGAAAATGTGAAAGTACTTTCCATCGACGCGTCGTTTGTCCAGAATGTAGTCCCAGACTCCCACACAGACACTGTTTTCAGGCAAGTGGCATCATGTAATGAAAAAGAATGTTCATTGTATAATAATTGCAGATTATTTGCAGGCTTGTGTTTTCATTATTTCCCTCAATGTTAGTGACTGAAAAAGAGAGACTGCCCACTTCTTAAATGCAACCAGCAACCAACAAAGCACAAAAAATATAGAAATAATGGCACAACAACAGAAGATTGTTGGACTTGTGAACTGTTGATGTTGTGTAGTTGACAGTGATACTGTTTATATTAAGACTCACAAGTGTCGACAGGAAAATGTTAAGAATTCACAAATGAGTTAAACTAATGCGGTCCATTTGCATTAGTTGCATTTGCACTGAATAAATGTAATGCAGATACTTCTGTAAGGTGTATAAAATGTCCCTATGGCTGACAATTTACTGGATTTCTTACAAAAGACTCGTCTTTGCTTTTGATGTTGTGTTAATATGTAACCTATTTCTTTGTAACTGCCTGTTGGTATAATAGGTATGTTCAATGTTATTTTTGGTTTTACTTTTGTATATAAAATGGTTAAAGTTCTTTTATGTAATTTATGGTACATCAGGATTTGGAGGGTACCACATGGGTAAAAGGAGGCCTGTGAAGAATCACTACCAGGACAACCAAACAGCCAAAGATTTCTTGAAAACATTTTCATCTTTCCCTGGCTAAAATGGCATCACTGAACCAGGAGGACTGGGAAACAATACTGACTTGTCCATGTAGCAGCAAACAGGAGAGTGAATTGCAATTACGTGAAAGAGTGGACAGAGGGTTCATATGAAACCTACCCGCAAAATGTTTTGGTGAAGGAAAAAACCGAACCTTGAACATTTGCATCCTATTTTATCCTTTGTGTCATTTTTACCATTATCTATTGTTTTTGTGATGCTGACTCCTTATGTCATTTTGTATACTGCCATTGTGTCATGTCCAATCATATCACTTGTACTTTCTCTCAGCAAATTGTTGTGATACCTGCTGAACAGAACGACAATGTAAAAGCTTAGTTGGCAACCATAGTTTTGGTTGCAGGGCACCATTATTATTGAACGGAACATGTTGAGACTGAACTACCAAGTTTTAACTAGCTGGAGGAAAGGTGGCAACATTAAGTACTCTGTGTGCATTAGGGAGAGATGACAGGAGCAGCTAAAAACATTACACACTGAAGAACATTAGTGCATTTTGGTTCCGATTTTATATTCCCTGAAATCAGCTCGGGCATTCGTTGGTACATTTCATTGTTTTGCAGCATTTTCATGATTAGTATATCACTCATAATTCAGCAAAGTAATAAAATTTGTCAGATAAAAGCAAGGCAGCGTGCCACATTCTCATTTCCCTTAATAATGTTTCATTTCCCTTTTGTTTCTTTATCAGACCTTATTAACAAACAGTACAGATATCTGTCAGCTGTCAGATATACTGCACTATTGTGTAAATAAATTTCACTCAGGTTTATTCAAAATAAATTGCTAAATACATTTTTAAAATGTATTTAAATGCATAAATTTAATGAACAACGATCTCAAAAGGTAATCAGTTATGCATGGCTTATCAGGGACACACGTTTTCGTAATAAAGTAACGTATATTTTGTTGCTTACAGTTTGTGAACATTATTCTGTATGAGACTTACAATAACAAAAACGACTAATGCCGCATTCAAAGTTAAATTTGGTGCCACGTGCTTTCAAACGTCCCCACAGCAGATAGCAGCAACACCGCTGTTTGCGTCATTGCGTTTGACGTAACTACGCACCAGGAAGTAATACAGGCGGCTAACTAGCTAGCCCATTGCTAGTGGATAAAAAATGAATCTTCCTCTTATGAACAGCTTTACGTAGGCTGGAACAACACTGACATTTTGTCCACGGTAAGGCAAATCGGAGAAGGACAACCACCCACTTTAGTGTCAGTCAAGTGGTTAAACAGGAACAAAGCTTGTTATCTTGATGCTAAAGTGGACGTTAAAGGAATAGATAAAGCACACAGCTTAAAAGCGATTGCTCATAGTCACCTGTCATTATACCTCCGAGTCTCCGAGCTGTTTGTAAATACACAGTTTGTGCTGATCGTAACTGTCCCACCGTAGGTTCACAGACTGCAGTGCAAATTAAAGGGAGAATTCACCTAAATATTTGAGCTACTACACTCAATAGGAAGGAGAGACGTGCTACACCGTGACACCTTCACTACAAGACAGGTTATTGCGATAGGGTGAGATTTGGTAAGGATTTACATTTTAGAAAATATATAAAAATAAAGAAAATGAATTTGATGTGATTAAGAAACTGTTCATTTTGGTCCTTTGTCCACGTGTTTACAGGAATCTGCATGAGCGAGTATCATGTCACAGATGATTAGTTAAGTGCTGGGGACTGTCTTTATATGATATGAGATTAAATATGGTTGTGGAAGTATGCTGTGGCAAAATGCAAAGCTAATGTAATCAATATCATCAAAATGTTGGACTCATTTAAGTAAAATTCACAGGGATGTATGAGCTGACTTATTTGACAGACTGATGGGCAGGAAGTTCAGATCAGTGAAATTGTCAGAATTGCCCTAAAATAATTTCATTATTTCCACACTTTTAATGAAAATACTTAGTTTATTATCTGTTTAATAAAATACTTCTGTCATCAACCGATTTTGTGTTGATCAACTAATCAATGTATTGACTTGTGATTTCAACACTAGTGAGGTGGACAGCCACAGAAAGAATCTACAATGGGCCAGCGACGGAGGGTGGCAGCTTTGAGTAACCCTTCATCTCGGAGAGTCTCTGGTGCTCCTGCAGAAGTTGCCAGGGTCCCCAGCAGGAAGCACAACATCTGCATGGTGTCTGACTTCTTCTATCCAAATATGGGAGGAGTGGAAAGTCACATTTACCAGCTATCCCAGTGTTTGATTGAAAAGGGACACAAAGTGGTTATTGTCACCCATGCCTACGGCACGAGGAAGGGTGTCAGGTACCTGACCAATGGACTGAAGGTCTACTACCTCCCCCTGCAAGTGATGTACAACCAGTCAACAGCTACCACCTGTTTCCACAGTCTCCCTCTGCTACGCTGTGTGTTTGTAAGGGAGCGTATTACTGTGGTGCATGCACACAGCTCGTTCTCTGCCATGGCCCATGACGCCCTGTTCCATGCCAAGACCATGGGCCTTAACACGGTATATAACTTATTATGTGCCAGCCCTCAGAAGCAAACAGTCCATTTATGCCAATCTGACACAAACCTTAATAGTTGTATCATTTACAGGTGTTCACTGACCACTCCCTCTTTGGCTTTGCTGATGTGAGCTCTGTGCTGACCAACAAGCTTCTGACTGTGTCGCTGTGTGATACCAACCACATCATATGCGTGTCATACACAAGTAAGGAGAACACTGTGCTCCGTGCAGCGCTCAACCCAGAGATAGTGTCTGTTATTCCCAACGCTGTCGACCCAACGGATTTCACCCCTGACCCATCCCAGCGCCAGGACGACAGGATCACTATTGTTGTGATTAGCCGTCTTGTCTACCGCAAAGGTACAAAGAAGCTGTTCTTTTTGGCCTTTCAAGCTCAATTGTTCATATTTCCGGTGCTCATTGTAGCCTCTAATTGTTGGCAGCAGAGTGTGTGGTGAACAGGATGCCAACCTTTTGTTTAGGATCAAAGTTCAAGCGCTCATAATCTTTCACACATCAGTATCTTTTCAGGGAAGATTTTCTAGTGGGATGTTATGATGAAATTTTTAGATTTGATATATTGGCTTATATTGGCATTTCACAGATATATCAGTACTTGCCCAAATATAATAAAAATTGCATCACAATCCTCTTCCTCTGTAAAGGAATTGATCTACTCGGTGGGATTATTCCCGAGCTCTGCCTCAGACATCCATATCTGCATTTCCTAATTGGCGGCGAGGGACCAAAGAGAATTGTGCTGGAGGAAGTGAGAGAGAAATACCAATTGCATGACAGGTAATGCTGGATGCTCATATTTCCGTTATTATACCTGTTTTGGACATGGTCTCTGTAATAACATAACATTAATATTGCAGCAGCCACATTACATGAACTGAGAGTCGTCAGAACTGTTTAACATTTCTTTCATAGTTGAAAAATGTCTTCAGCGTGGCATGCAGAATCCAAGGCAGCGTTTGTGTGTGAAGCTGTTACATGTGCCTTACTCCTTTAAATTGGGTGACTGCAGGGTGCGTCTGCTGGGGGCGCTGGAGCACAAAGATGTTCGTGGAGTTCTGGTGCAGGGTCACATCTTCCTCAATACTTCTCTGACTGAAGCATTCTGCATGGCTATTGTGGAAGGAGCCAGCTGTGGACTGCAGGTCTGTTGCCATTCTTACAATAGTTCAAGGATTAAATGCCATGTTGGGCAAAGACAGAGAGGAGTAAACTGACCAATGAAATCACCTTATGGATCACTTTTGGCCGAACACACAGAGTATTTGCAATATCAAAGGAATATGTTTCCTCTTACTTAAAACATAGCATAAACCTAATATTAATACAAAGGTTCACGGTGCCTCTCTGTTCCCAGGTCTGTTCCTCTCTGCTTCTGTGTCTCTCACGCTCAGTTCCAGTCTCACTTTGTATTCTGAAACTTTGCTTGCATTTGATATTGAGCCAGTTATTGTTCTGTCCTAAACATTCAGCTCAATTCATGTCTCAGCTAAAATGTATAAACATTTTTTTAAATTGATGAATGAACATAGATGCTAATGAAGCAGCAACCGGAGAAACATTTCCTGAACTCAAACCAACCAGCTTGACTAGACCAGTTCAACTGAAAGCCCATTAAACTGAATAGATCTGACTTGACACAACTGACGATGTTGAAGTGTTCTTGTCACAGATTTCCTGTGGGTGTGTGCACGTAGGTGGCAGCTTAACTCCATCTCGTAGGACTGCTTTAAAAAATAAATAAGCACATAAAGGGAGAGGCATTGTGCAATGAAGGTGCTGAAATCGTCAACAATAATTGTTATGAACAGCTGCAGCGGACCGACCAGGCTTTCTTGTGTGACAGGGGAACTGGGGTCTGGTGTGTCTCACGAGGAAGAGACAACAATATCATCAGACGCTGTGCCTCAGTTTGTAATGACCTTGCCTTCCTCCTTGGGATAACAAAGTGGCCTGTCAGCTGAAATTTAGCCAGCAAGTAGTGAGTCTCTGCACAGATAGCTACAGCTGCTAATTTAAGAGGCTAATAAGTGTTTAATTTTGGAGACAAGTAAAAGTAAAAGTAAATTAAAGCGGAATCAACATAGACCTTCCCACATCTTTACAATACAGATGGTGGGTGCAAGTTAACACAAGCATGACCCCTTTAAGGCATGCACTCCTTTCCATCAGTGTGATGTACAACCAGAGTCTTAATCTGACAGCACACCTTGTCTAAAATAATCATTTTTATTTTTGCTGCATGGACAAATCAGCGAACATCCAAAAAGACGGTTTACATACAGTTTGTGAACTAATATGAAATAAAGTCAGGTTACCTGTACATTGTCAGAAATCATAAAAGAGACTATTTAAAAACTGAAATGATAAGACTGATGTGAAAGTGTATCAGCGGCTACACTCTCAGCAGCTTTACTCATACTCACGGTGATCATTTTTTAAGACCTCAACAGCCAAAGTAAGTTTTAAAATCTGTGAGTAGAGCATTGTATAAAGGAACAGAAACACTGTTACTGGCTGTTATAATATTTTTAACTCATCATGCGAATGCCTATAAATGTCCTGTTTAATCCCTAAGGAACCATAATGTAAAAGTCACGTACATCATAATGATAAAAAGCCTAAACAGACTAATGATACCAGTAGACCATAGACATGTGACTCAGGTTGAAACTGAGACTGAAACTGAATCTGGTTGAACTGTTTTCTATACGGCATTTGAAGCAAGAAAGTGGAGCCAACAACAACATGAAAACCTACAGTAATGACTCTGGTGTGGTCAGTACACCTTGACGGAGCACTATAATGTCTGACCACACCCTTGGACCAGGGCGTCCCTCTGTCAGACATTATTGTCACTTGAAACTTAAAGCCATCAGAGGTCAGTGAAATTTGACTTTTCAGCTGACTAAACTTTAGTCATGGCAAAGCAAGGCCATTTGCTTCTTATATGGGAGAACTTTAAAAATCTTGAAAGTGCCGCTAGAACCCGTGGTGCAGTGCATACACATTGGGAGTGAGTTTGTTGTACAATGTGTAAATCCAGTTTTGTTTCATGTCTTAGGTGGTTAGCACTCGTGTGGGGGGCATTCCTGAGGTGTTACCTGAGGACTTGATTACCCTGTGTGAGCCTACTGTGCGGTCGTTGTGTGCTGGTCTGGAGACAGTCATTGCACGGCAGCGTTCAGGACATGTCCCCTCCCCCGCCTCTATCCACACTCGTGTGCGAAACCTCTACACCTGGAGAAACGTCGCAGAGAGGACTGAAAAGGTATATTCTCCATCAACAAAACCTGCTGTGTCGTTCAGTCATACTCTGTTAGGAAACTTGCATGTTCTCAAGATGTACATCATTCTTTTACAGACCAAAGTTTGCTAATGCTGGAGCGTTATCTTTGCTTTGCATGTAAACATGGATGTAAGCTGTGTGTAACAATTGAGTATATGGGCCTAATGTATTAAGTAATGTGATCTAGTGTACTAAAAGAGCCTGCAACCTGGACTTAAAAGAAGTCCCAGAATAGTTAGTTAGCTTAAAGTTGACAGACACTAAACAGTGATTATACATTATACATTAGCACAGCATTCACTAGTCACTCATAAGGAGCAGCATATTGTAATAATCACCTGCACCCACTCGTTACAGAGGAGGGTCCAGTCTTTCAGAGTAGTAGTAACTGTATACAGCACTCAGCTCTCAGATCACATCAATACCCAGGGAAGCACAGCCATGTAGCGCTATACAGCATTACAGTAGTACCACATTACTGAACTGACAGTTACATTAAACACATGATGTTCTTGATACAGCTTGTTTTTTCAGCACTACCTGGTGGACAAACTGTGTAACTAGGACAACAATTCTAATTACGTCAATGTGGTTTTTCTCTACTGCAGTTTCTTATTACTATTTACATGTTATCAGACTTCTAATACTAAAGCTTTGTTTGTGAAGCGTTCATTACAATAAACCTCTAACATGGAGCCTGTAGAAATCTAAAGGGGAAGAATCTGATTACTGACTTTGATGAATGCATACATAGATACAGTAACAGCGTTAATACTGCAGTGATTGAGCTTCATGCTGAATAACAGGTAGTTAACTGTATCAACTCTGATGCCTATGTTTTTTCTTACAGGTGTATGACCGAGTGTCTGGAGAGGAGGTGCTTCCACTGGACAGACGATTGCGGAGGCTGCGGTCGCACTGCGGCCCTGTAGCCGGCTCCATTTTTGCATTTGTTGCAGTCTTAGACTTCCTCTTCCTGCTGCTTCTGCAGTGGTTGGTTCCAGACCGCGTCATGGATATAGCTGTTGACGCAACTGGTCCTCATGGACTTTGGAAACAGGAACTAAGCGGTAAAGTCAGTGCCAAGAAGCGAGCAGCAGAAGATATTTCGTCATAGCGATCACACCTCCACCATCCACGCCTCTGTCTCACTTCCAGCTGCTTATGTGACATTTCTCACGGATGCAGAATAAGCTCATGGCAACCCCAAATATTGTTTACATTGACTTTTCAAAAGGGAACTTGTGTAAAAGCATTTAATTTAAAACGTGGAACTTTTTAGATTTACTAGATCAATTTTTTTAATGATTAAAATGGAACTTTATGGCACTTACTGGAGCTTTAAAAGCAACTTTTTTGATTTGTTACACTGTCTTGATTGCACTCAGCAGAGAGAGTCAAAGGACTGCTTAATTGCATGCGTGCAGGGAAACTAAATGGCAGTATCCTCTTTTCAGTTTGATGCATACTTCACTCCCAGGACACGCTGTTTGCATCTGCCTGTGCACAACAGCTATGCTGTGGTGCTGTGACTGGCTGCCCTGACCTTCAACACTGCGTTTGCCTTCGATAATGGTTATTGATGAAAAAGTCTAGATAACAAACGAAGAGCTTCTGTCCACTGAAAAGGTAAAGGGCTTTTGATGCAAAACATATACAAGGAGTGTTGAGAAAACTGAATAGCAGTGCAAATTTCTTTTTTTTGTCTGATGTTTATTTGCTTATATGCTTTCAAATAAAGCATACTTTTTAATGTTTCATCAGTTTTTACATGTCATTTTGTTGTTGTAGATTGTAGCAGTTGTATCGTCTAAAAACCTTTATAGGAGACATAGTGCCTGGAAAGACCTCAGACGACTACTTTCTCAGAATTCGTTTTGCAAAAGAGATGGCTCTGTGAAGTGAAGGGTGCCAGACAAAACACAAGAGTAGCTGTGAAACAGGAGGTGATAGGGAAGGGATGGCATGGCTTTTCAAGGCTAACAATGGGTATTTGCATAGCTTCGTGACTGGAGGTTGAATATTATATCATGCCTGCAAAAAAACAACCATGTATGAGTTCATGTAGAGAAATAACATGGAGCTTTGTCATGTACTAAATGTGCAGATCAGATGATGGGCTAATTTTGGAGAGTTCAGTGGAACAATACATTTTGGAGAAGGGACGTGTTTTCGTGTAGTTTATTGTAAAAAATTATTCAGTGTAGATCTTTTAGTGAAACAATTATGCATTTGATAGTGACATCCACTGTGCCATTAATTGAAAATATGTTGTCATTGCAGAGGATAGTGCATTGTCACACAACAGATTTGGCGAGATGAAGTGCAGTACACTGCTCATGTATCACGCAAAATTTACAGTGTGAAACTTGTGCGTCCCTCTGTCTGTAGCCGTTTGCATGCATAAGTGCTTTATTCAAGGTGTATCATCAGCACAGGCCCATCCTAACAACCATTGTTATGCACATACTGTAGACTACTTCCATGGACTGGGACAAGGGTGGGCGGGAGGTGGCAACGTGGGGGAGGTGGCCAAGGACCCAGATAAGTGGGGGAGGAAGGGAGGCCGACTTCAGGTCTGTGTATCCGACTGGGCGAGATCGAGTCCTGGACAGTCGTGAAGGAGTCTGCCTTTGTTTGGCTTTCATCATGGCTGCTGTTCAAACAGAGGTTTCCCTGTGCTCACAGCCATGGCAGAGGCCGTTGTACATCTACGGGGGGTTGGCATGCAATTCACTGATGGCTGGTAAGTTTTTTCTTTGTCTTGTTGTCTCATTTAGCTATTTTTTTGTCATCTCAAGAGGGAAATGAATTGTACACATTTAAAATTTCTTTTGCAAATGCAAACTTTTTAGTACAAGCTTCGGTTAAGCTTTGCGCCTATGTGCATTAACAAACAAATCCTCATTTCCTCATGGTTTGTTGAGACTTGAAAGTTAGATTTTTGTTACCAGGATTAGAGGCTGAGACCTGAAAACTATGCATGTAAAGATAATTTACTGGCCTCTGCAAGAACCAACAAGACACTAGTTCAGTAACTTTGGTGTTTTGGGTTTTCGCCATGAAGAACCAGACAAACGTATTAAAATGGGATTTTTTTAACATTACAATAGACAGAGAGCAAGATCAGTTGGCTAGTTACATACTGTATCTGTAATCTCATTCTTTCAGACTCTTGGTCAGACAGAACTCCTCTCCATGAGGCCGCATACCAAGGCAGACTGCTACACCTGAGAAAGCTCATCGCTCAGGTAGACTTAATATGTGTATTTTTCATCAAATACACACAATGTGCAGCACATGTATGGTTGTGTCTGACAGTATGATCTTCTCTGATCTTCCCTGCAGGGCTTCCACGTAGACACACTCACCATGGACAGAGTGACTCCTTTACATGAAGCTTGTCTTGGTGGCCATTATGCTTGTGCCAAGTTCTTGCTGGACAATGGTGCAAATGTAAGAACGGGCTTGTTTTCAGGGTGTTTGTGATCTATTCTGGGAGAATGTCTGAAATCTTGAATAGTAACATTTAAGGTTGTCATACCAGAAGTGTTTTACACAAAAAGGCCGATTTGAGTATGAAACCTGTAATTGTTCAGGGAGAGGAACTTCACGCTTATATAGGAGATCAAGTATTTGGGTATCATAGTTGTAGAAACTCACAGATTTACTTTCACTAACCAATAAACAAAGTCATGCATACAGTCAAAGTTTGATTATTAATAAATGCAGTGATTTTCCTACAGTTACGTTTGATTAATTGAATCTAATGCATGTAAAACTACACTCAAGCCTTTTGAAGCCTATTGAGATGGTACACAAGCAAGCTTTCATGGTCTTGGACAAAAAGCTGAGTCATAACCATCTCTGTGACATCTGAATACTAGCTTACTCAAGTGACGTCACCGGAGTCACCTTCAGTGGATGACTACAAGTCAGAAAAGATAAAATGTGACTGTTTAGAATTAAAAAGAAGTGACTTTACCACTTCTGCCCCTTATCTCCAGCGCCTCAGGCTTATGTTAGCTGCTACTAGCACCACACGGCTGGTGGCTGTGTTGCATCATGGGTAATGTGGGCACCAGATTTTAAGGATGGATAATGGAATAAAACGGATAATACATCTGGTTTTTCTGCATCAGGTTTTTTCATCACCATGATGAGTCAACTGATGTTATATTGAAATTAAAATGTGTCAAGTCAGTCAACCAACAATCTGTCCACATGCCATATTTGATGCGCTGGTGTGATGTGGGAGTTGTCATTGATAAATAAATATTGTGGAGCTATTTTGGTTGTAGTATCATGATATCCCCCCCCCCCCCCCCAATAGGTGGAGGCAGTATCAACAGATGGCGCCACACCTCTCTTCAACTCCTGCAGCAGTGGCAGTGCAGCATGTGTCAGGCTCATCCTGCAGCACCACGCCTCCATCCACACATCCTACCTGCCGGCATCACCCATCCACGAGGCTGCTAAGAAAGGTATGCGTGCACAGATAGGGTGGGTGTAAAGGCGTCATCTGTCACGGTGTACATTCTCATGGTGTTTGTCTCCATCAGGTCACAGAGAGTGCCTGGAGCTGCTGCTGTCATATGGTGCTCACATCGACATGGAGCTGCCAGTAGTGGGGACGCCGCTATACTCTGCCTGTATGGCCCAGGCTGCAGCCTGTGTGGGGCTACTGCTACACTCAGGTAAGGTAATCTGCAAACACTGCAGTGTGACAAAAAGTTAGGGACATTCATTGGTCATGCACAGAGCAGTACGAGTTCTGAATGAACATCTGAGCATATAAAGTTCTTATGAGTGTTTAAATATCCTAGATAACTAAAACACACACACACTCACTCAAAATATCCCATGACATTAAGTCAAACATTTAGTTGCTTGCAGCATGCAGATACACAGGTTTTGAGAGATTTGCATTCTTTTCACACTGTAATTTTCCCAATGAGTAACAATGGAGGTAACGATTACACTGGGGAACAATTTGAAAAAAGTCAGTTTTTTTCTAGCACGTCAAGTTTTTTCTCCACAGCTTACCCTCCAGATAAGCAGAACTCCACTGATTAGTAGTAGTAGTAGTAGTAGTAGTAGTAGTAGTAGTAGTAGTAGTAGTGTACATATGATGGCTGACTATTGTTGGAGCATCAAACGCGATAGTCCTCAAGTTGAACACTCCAGAAAGAGCTATAAACGTACATTTTTACTACTTGCACACAATTATAATTACAGTAGCCATATACTTTGTAAAAACATAATACTGTTAAACATTGCAGTCATGCCTGTTTCTTTCATATTTCATTGTATGTCAATATTTGAAAATTTTAATAAAACAAGCACATATCTGCTAAGTACAGTATTTTTCATATGTTTTAAGAAAACGGGGATCCTATAGTTCAAACACTTGACGTGATAGAGAAAAACTGAGATCAGTTTTGGATTCCACACCCAAAAATTAGTTAAAAACAGCTGTCAGACCTAACTCAACAAAAATTGTCCGCCCTGACTCCAGCACACCTGCAGACAGTCATCTACACACACACACACACACACACAAAGGGAAGGTCTGGGAGAGCAAGCTGCTCAGAGTGAGACAGCAGTTTTTTGATTGAGGAGATGGAACAAATACAGAACTTCAGTCAGTAAAATCAATAGAAAGTTAAGCATTCATTGTTTTCATAATAATTTATCATCAAAAATACCACAATTTTCCTGGTTCAGTCTCTCATGATGATTTGATGCTTTTATTTTTCATGAATACTAATAATACAGTTATATATCTTCAGGCTTTAGACTGTTTGTCAGGCAAGATGATACAAGAAATATTAAAATGTGAGCTGAGACTTGGATATAGTAACAAAGAATTTCAGTGACTTTCTGCCTTTTTATAGACAAATCACTCAATCAGCTAATTGAGAAAATAATTGTTTGCTGCAGTCCTAAAATCATTAATTTATGAAATACAGCCAGTGTTGCTCCCAGGGTGATTTTAGCTGTACACCCAGTCTGCAATTTGTCTTCCCATCACTTTCATTTTCTGTGGAAACAAACCCAAATAAAAACGGTATTTCACCGTTTTAGAGCGACATATAATTTTTCAGGCACGTCTACATTTGTCTGTCTAATTTGCAAAACTGTCAGATGTCGCTGCAAATCATTTAAAATTATTCATAGCTTTGCTCTAATTTCCAGTCTCTTCGCTTTCTGATTAGTCACCAATTTTCACAGAGTGCTGGAACAATCTGTGAGGAGTCTTGATGGTTTTGGTGTTTATGGTCTAAATGATTAAATTTGGCAGTTGGGATGTATTAACGTGAGTCACGTGTTTTTGTGTGTTCATGCAGGAGCAGATGTTCAAATAGGCTGCGGGCAGGACAGCCCTTTACATGCTGCAGTTCGGGGTGGAGGAGCCAATGTAGTCGATCTTCTCCTGGACTTTGGAGCTGATGGGTGTTGCAGGAACGCAGAGGGAAAGACTCCTCTGGATCTATCATTGCCAAACAGTGCTGTGAGAACTGTACTGCAGAAAAGAGGTATGTGGTGGACATTTTCCTCATTTTACACAAACACATAAGAAGGTATAACAGCACCACCCCATATCTCTGCCCAGGTCCGTGCTCCCTGTCTCAGCTCTGTCGGTTCTGTATTCGCCGAAGTCTTGGAAGGAGTCGTCTCCACAGAGCGTCCAGTCTTTGCCTTCCACACAGTATCAAGGACTTCCTCCTCTACCAATGAGAACTCTCTGCCCTGCTTCTCTGGCTCTCTGTGGGTCATGTACACTGATTTGTCCTTCACATTCGTGCCTTGTTGCTGACCAACAAGGTGGTCAGCGATAAGTGGGGGAAAAAAGATATTTGGAGAATTTCCAATTTACACATTATTCAAATATTTTATATACAAGAACTTCTAAGAACAGTTGCATTTGTGCTGCAGTGCATGTATTTTTGTCTGTACTTTTGTATTTTTATACTTTAATGAAGAGCTTTCCATTTTATGTCCATGGATTTTACATTTTCCAAAATGTCATCAAAGTGTTTGCAGCTGTTGTGAAATACTACTTCATACATAAAAAACAATTTGTGTGGAGCCTTTTGATGTCACCTGAGTCAGTGCCAGTATACTACCCCTGGGCATTTGGAGTTGGTGTAGCCTGGTCGTAGCCTGCTTGAGGCTAATGACTCAAATTCACATTAGCTGATCCAAACATATCCAACTTAATTCTGCAACAGATCTGATGGCAGTCAAGTTGCATTATGGATAATGTAGGCGCTAGGTTTTGAGAAAGAAGATCATGTGGAATAAAAATGAGGATGTAACTGGTTCTGCTGTATTGATTTTGATATTTTTTAAAGACTATGATTAGTGTTATGGACTGGTATTCTAAAGAGTATCCATATTGTGTAGAAGTATTCTAATACGTTGATATTAATGTCTTGTATTCCTGCTGTCTATGCTGATTAATATGTGAGAAAGACTACCTAACCTTGTTAATGGTGCAATGATTGCTGTCAGTGTCTGTACTGCATACAGAGCAGAGTAAGGAAAACAGGATTCTTCAACTATTACCATAATGTATGTTGCCTTCATGTTACCACAGTGTTCCTTCAGCAATAACCATCAGTTCTTGAGTGGCTTTCAGGGATAAAATTACTTGATTAATTTGCATTGAGGGTACCATAAAAGTTGATTCTGTGATTTATGAACAGTAATGTAGATTCATTTTGTGCCCTAAAGTGGAGCAGCATATGTAGTAATGTCAGAGGCCTGTCTATTAATAACTTCCTGCTGCTTCGTTCCCATTAATTTGGAGATTAATTATATGATGCATCTGGTATTTGATGGACCTATATAGTAAAGATAAAACAAGATGGGTCTGGAAGATAGTCAACTTGTGTAGCACCGTCAAAGCTGACACGCAAGATATGATAAGGATTAAAGGACAGGAGTAAGTTCATAAGAAATGCTGAAAACATCAGTAAGAGAAAAGGGTCTGAAGAACTGAGGGTTGGACTGAGTTTTGTAGCTCAAGGGGGATTAACTACCCATATTCAAATGCCACCCTGAAAGGTCACCTCTGCAGAGACCGAAAAATCTTGTTTGAGTTGATGTAATTTGACGTTGAACAGCAAAGAAAAGCCTCAGCCATGAGCAGAGACTCTGAAAGAGGGATATATGTTGTGATTTGGTGTGTGCATAGGTACATGTGTATATCAATGTATTTCCTGTTGCTCGTGACCAGATCCTGTGGTTCCTTGTTGTACCTGTGTTGTAGAAAAACCGTACCACAGAGAACAAAACAGAGGGCAGGCTTGATCAAACAACATGGATTGTGACATTTTCTGTGAAGCCGCAGTGCTTAGTGGGGTCTAGGTTGCATACAAAGAACTGATGCGATGAAATTAATAATTCCAAGAATTTAATTTAGTTCATACCTGCGCTTCGAGCCATGTTCACTTGTGTTGCTACAGGGGAAAAGGTCAGATATTCAGCAGAGTCTCACTCAGCTGATTAAATGACTCTGCTGCACATCTGACAGACCCTCCTCAGTGATACAAATCGATTCAGCTAAAAACTCTACATTTATCATTGACTTGTAACAAGCTCATAGAAATGAAATGAGAGGGGCGGCAGAGATCTCAAATCAAGTTTAATTACACATAAATATCCAAATATTGTTAGCACATATTCATGTTAAAGACGATATAAAACACCAAATTTACGCTGCAGTTTTAAGTGTAAATTCCGACTATACTGTTGAAATCCTATGGCATATATAACAAAAGTTAAACATTGGTCAGTCATCAAAAATAAATGTACCATGTCGATGTGTATCAAGTACTTTCTTTAGAGACATGATGAAGAGTTAACAGCTATAGTACATTAGAACCTGTGTTGGGCTGTATTCATGTGCAGTGGTGCTAAAAGCTAATGCCAGCATGTAACATGCTCACCTTCAGTGCATTTACATGACTTGATCCAGGTGCTAACATGCTGTTTAGTGGTATAATGTTTGTCATGGTATGGCTTGATATGTTAGCAAACGCTAAACATAGCTAATTAGCACTGAACACAATTAGCTGAAGCTGGCAGGGATGTAAGTATTGTAGCCATTTGTCCACTAACCAAACTATTGTATATTCTGAGATTTAGCTCCAGATTAATGGTCAGATAATGTCAATTGACCCTGACATGGACATGAACATCTTAACCATATTTTACCCCAAAAAGTGTTGGACTGACATACATATATACTTAGCAACCCCAAAAGCCACGTTATTTCCAGTTTCCTGCTTGGTAAAATAGTCCGATTTTTTTATTTGCTTTCTAACAGCATTATTGGAAATTTTTCAGGTTTGTTGGTGGGACAAAACAAAGCATTTTAAGATGTCATCTTCAACTGGATTTTAATTATAGAAAAATTTGGTTTTGTTACATTTTTACTAAATGATTTGATTACTAGAAAACCAATACAAATCTGAATGTAATTATATTACATAATATAAATACTACGATATAAATATATCATATTATTATTTAAGGGGACAGCACAGTGCCTTTGTAGTTAGCACTTTGTCCCACAGCAAGCAGGTCCTGGATTTGATTCCTGACTGGATTCTTTCTGTATTGAGTTTGCATGTTCTCGCCGTGTCTGCATGGATTTCCTCACACCACCCAAAAACAGGCATGCTAGGTGAATTGTGATCTCTTAATTGATTGTAGGAGTGAATGTGGGTGCAAAGAATTTGCCTTTTTATATGTGTGAAACTGGCAACTTGTCATGGTTGTACCCTGCCTCCTGGCTAATGAGTTCTGGGATAGGCTCCAGCGAAAGGGATGAGAGGTTATAGAAGAAAATTGATGGATATTATCATTTAGGTTTAAATCATTATTAGTATTGAAGTAAAGCTAACAAACACACTGGCACAAATATTTCAACAGAATCTTGTATGACGTTTCACATTCTTATGTGGCCAATAAAATGTTTCTAGTTACACAGAATAGCAGAAGTTACCAAGTTACCACAACATTTAAACCCTTAAATGTCAGAGAAAACATTTTCTCCATCACCAACAGTTGTTATCTTTTATAATAATGGCTTAGCACTGAAAAAAACATGAACAATAAAGCTGACATCTGGTTTCCTCTGATTGTTATACATTTTCATGTAATTTTAAACATTAGTATTACAACATTAGATTTTACATCTACACAGCTTTGGGTTTTACACCAAAAACACTTATTATACAGATCAACATTTAGTTGTCAGAGAACATCAAATATTAATGTCAAGCTATGAGAAAAGAGCAGCTTTACATCTGCAGTGATTGCTTTTGTTTTTCAAGATTAGAGAGAGATAAAATGTTTCTGACAGATACTGTGACATTTCCTGCTTCGCCTCTTCGAGTGAGTGGTTGAAAGCTAAAAATGTAATGGTAGTTTGTTATGGAAAAGGGTAAATAAGAAGTTGTAATTAAAATGAGTAAATAGTAATTTAAGAGATGATAAGGATGAATATTGTGTGCATTCAAGTTGGCACGTCTAAACCACTGCTGAAGTAAATGTGGGAGGAGATGATCAACATGACTCCAGTCTTGGTAAAGCACAGGTGTTGTGAGGTTCATGAAAACATATGCTTTCACACGGTGGTTATATTTGTACTCCCACTGTTCTGACTGTACAACCGTCGGGGAGAAGCGCAGCAAAGGAGCTGCTTTCTGAAGTGCTTCCTGAAGCTTTTGCTCATCAGATAGAGAGCAAACGGGTTCACGCAGGAGTTGGTGAAGGCCAAAATGCGAGCGCACACGCTGGCGATGAAATGGCCCAGTGAGGTGTCCACCTGGTCATAGTGGTAGGAGCGGTAGAGGTAGATCACGTGACTCGGCAGCCAGCAGACAGCAAACAAGACAACAAACACTAGCACAGTTTTGGCCAGACGCTTTCTGGACTTGATCTGCCAGGAGAGAGAGTAGAAATCAGTTTCTACATTGTACATTGTATAAACATCCAGTTTATCACAAGAGGAAACCTAACAACCTTAGTGATGCCAAGGTTTTTCCCTTAACAGCACCAGCACTCTGATAGTTTTGGTTTTCAGTGAAATTCAGCTATGGAATGTATTTATGTAACTATAAACTTAAACAACAACTAACAATAACCAATAACTCTGGTGTTTCTTCAAGCTTCATCATCAATACAAAATCAAATTTTGTCCAGTGTTTTGGTGACATATTAGTCTCTTTATGCCAGCCTGTCCAAGAAGCCTTTAAAGTGCTCAGAAGAAAACTGAACTTTGAAAAATAATACCTTGAGTTAAGATTGCTGTTTCTAAGGTGAATCTCTGTGTGAGCCCATGAGAAATATATTTTGTATTCTCAGGTTTAGAGGAATAGTTCAATATTATGGGAAATATGTTTATGAAATGTTACCAATCTTACCAGGCCCACGCTGTGAGGGGTCTTAAAGGGGAGCTTTGATATTGCCTGGAAATTATTTTGGGATGTTGTTGTGGATAAAAGATTAATAGCGACAACAATTTCTGAAATTGCTGCATAATCCTTGTGGGCATCTGTGCCCATCAAAGTACATCTACTAAAAGTGCTGTTCTTGCCACTGACATGCTCAGATTGTTATGCTAAGTGTCTGACAGCATTATAGAAAAGATCCCTACAGAGAGGGGCCTTTATGTTCAAGAGATTTCATTTAAACTCAACAGAAGCAAAATATAACTCAACCAAATTGCTGTGACTTAGGAATAAATGCTCTACACACTGTTTCACCTGCCCAACCTCCCTCTGCTCCTGCTATTGTTAAGTAAATCCAACTCACTGAATTAAGGGTTTATTTTGGCTGAATCATTTGGACTAAACCAGAGGTGGTGAACAGTGGAAAGACTAACTGAGATGTTTTTTGTTTCATTTTGTTTCATTTTGTTTCTCTTGAGTTTGAATGAAATGTGTTGTATTCTAATAAAATTACTATTATTTTGACTGGAGTTTGGTGGGTTTAAAGAAACACCTGAGCCCCCTTGAATTTTGTTTGCCATTGTTTCTATAGTCAAAGAGTAAAAATGACATTTTTATTGGATATACAGTCATTCAGCTCTGTTTCAGAGCCATGGATGATGCTGATAAATAGGGGCCCTTGCTCAGACCTGTCTCTGGAGGTGCAGGTGACCTTCAGCAGGGATGTCCGCAGAGCTCCTGACCAGACTGTGAGCGATGAAGCAGTAGTAGACAGATATGATGAAGAGCGGGACGATGTAGAATGTGAGGAAGGAGGCAGTGGAGTGGATTTTCGGGTGCAGCTCCCCGGCGTGGGGGTAAGGGGCACAGGTCACAAATGTCTCGTTGCTGTGGGTGGTAGTGAAGGTGTGCAGGTCAGAGAAGACGGCTTCAGGGATTGCCAGAGTCACAGAGAGCAGCCAGATCGCCCCCGTTCGTAAACAGATACTGAGTCTGGCGCTGGACCTGTGGATGTCCAGTGGTTTCACTATAGCTTTGTACCTGAGCAGAGAGGAGACATTTGACATCTGCAGATTAGAATGATAATTGTGTGGATCAAGATGATGTCAAGATGATCAAGCTACCTCATACTTTTATTCATTATGGATGTAATCATAAACCACAGCAGAAAGATGTGTTATTTTGTCTGATCACTGATTTCACTCCACCACTTCCTACTGAGTCAGAGTCAATTTTCTTCTTTTAATCAAAGAAAGATGAGCTTTGATAGCTTATCTCACCACAGATTACACAGCAGAGATAATTAAATAAGACTTTGTATTAAATGAGACTAAACAGCCGCCGTAGATAATATTAGCTCCTACCTCCTGAATAGGATGAGTTCCAGATCAAAGACACAATCACAAGCATTAATCACAACTATAGCCTATTAAATGTTCTTTTGCTCCCAAGAGTGAAGACATTTCTAAAGGTCAAAGCTGCTAAAAATACTAAGAGCTGTTTGCAGCTCCCAACACAGACAACTTTTCTCAGCAAAAAGCTGAACGTGGACCTTTGTTTATCTGTCATACCGTATCAGCACCAGAAACTGTATAATAACTTCGATCAAAGCATCTCTTTGGTAAGGTTGTGCCTGTGGTTCATAATCTTTTTGACTTGTCACTGCTGAAAATGAAGGAATGTACTAACAAACCTTCATGATCACAATTGTAAAGGTACAAGCACCCTCCAGAGAATAAGACAGGATTACAAAATTACCATAATTTCATGTTGCATATGCTGCCTATTAATCTTTAAGATGCTTCAAGTTAGGAAAAAACTGTTGGATCAACTGAATTTAGATAATAATGTTGGAAGAACCATCTGTTAAGCAAACATATTGTGTTTGTACAGTTATCATGGTAATCAAAGTTAATTTAACAATAATTTAACAAACAAAGCCGTCCTGGCTGTGCCTTTAAAATGTGTTATGTGGTGAAGCTATCACTGATGAATTTGGACATGGCTCCATGAACCACTCAGGGCATAGTTAGGTCACACACTGAGTACCTTTTTTATATTCTCACATAAAAAAAACACAAACATGCACACATGTTGTACACTGCTGGTTCCACTTCTGACACCGCTTTCACACACAATCCTTTTAAATATTGAATATGAAGTGGGTTATTCTTGGCAGCATGGAACAAGCTTTGAAAACAGCATCGTGCAGAATTATAATTTACTTGTAGATTCCAAATAAAGGAACTTCTGTAATTTGATACAGTGAGACGGAGAAAACAGACAACAGTCTGAGACAGTGACTTTGTTTAGTATTTCAAATTAAATAAAAACTTTTAGATAATGTATTGTTGTTGTTGCTGCTGCTGCTGGGACTTGTGGGGTCTTGTGGCTGAAATAAATAATGCTTAATTATACCCATTTGATGTTATCATGTTATCCATCCATGCATATACACCATAATCCCTCACTAATTATAAGCATCATGTCGCATCAGTTTAGTGCACATCAGGTGTCATATTTCAGTTCCACAGTGCGAAGTTTGATCTCAAAAATCAAATTTTAGGGAATCAAAAAGAAGAGAAGTTAACACGGAAAAAAGGGTGCACAGCGTGAGACGCACCGGTCAGCGGAGAGAGCAGTGAGGGTGAACACGGAGACTCCCACCGAGGTGAGCTGGATGAACGGGATCAATTTGCATCCAACGCGGCCGAAGAGCCACTCGTCCACCAGGTAGCGGCTGGCGTCCACCGGAGCGCAGGTCACCAGCAGCAACAGGTCCCCCAGAGCCAGACTGGACAGGAACAAGTTGGGCACCGTCCGCATGGACTTCACGGACAAACACGTCTTCATTAAAGTGACATTCCCCACCAGACCCACGATAATAATGATCCCGTAGACCGCAGCGATCCCGATACCGGGGACCCAGATGTCGTACGGGTGCTGCTCTCCTGTGGAGTCCCAAAACACTCTGGAGACATTCACAACCAAAACCCTGCTGTCCTCTGGGCTCATAGCGAGTGGATCCTCCAGAGACATGGCAGCCAACACGGAGAGGACAGAGGTTTCCAACAGGGGAGTCTGCTGTCTGCTGGTGCCTGACTTTATGCCCTCTTGCTGATGCGTGCGTCATTTTACGCGCTACAGACCACATGCTGTCATCATGACTGTCTATAGGACCCGAATAGTCCAACCACCCGAACATCCTGTTTCCCATGATAATTCCCAGCATTTCAGAGGACAATTGGACTTAAACTCTTCCCAACGTATTTGATGTCATTCAGAATTTATTGGTAAACTCAATGGATGAACCCTGATTGGATCTTGAGTTACTGCATCTTTAGCGTGCAACATCAGTTTAAGGCAGACGATGCAAAAAGCACATCACTTTAGATTATAGTCTGTGATTGGTCTGTTATTGTGCACAGTTTACACAGTAATAATTGTACTGCAGTACCAGTTAGTGTCAGCACTTATTGATACGTGAATGTAGGTATAAAGGAATACGTTCTAAATTATACATTATAATTTGTAATCTGGTAAACTCAGAAGGTAAAACACAAACTGCCCTATGTGGTGGTCCAGCGTGCTAGAAAAAGGATTGAAACTGTTTCACCATCACAACTTTGTCCACTCTGGTGCCCCTCCACATGCAGCTGGAGCCTTTTTCATTGTTTCCCCTACAGACCGCCTCACTGTGCCACTGGTTCTGGCCTGAGGTCTGCTCAGTTTTGGATCTGAAATGATTTGAAGTGACGTTACCTTTAGAAATAGACCTGTAGCAACAACAATGGATGCCACTCTGTGTAACAGCCGTGTCAGTCCACATAAACATATGTGAGATAGCTTTACAACAGCCCACACAGCAACTTCAGACCGACAACAGTTGACCATAAAGTAAAACAGCTTCTTCTGTCACTAAACAACAGAAAGTCAGTTGTGGAAGTAAAGGTCAAACCTTTCAAAACTTTGTGTTTTCCTGTTCAAAATGCCTTTAGTCCACATCTCAGACTGAGAATATATGGAAGCATCATTTGCTAGTTCATCAGATGGCACCAAATGGGCAAATCATTTTCCAATATAAATGCAAATTGAGTTTTCTTGTATCATGGCAGCAGATAAGACAGATGAAAATATGCCTGACTGAGCATGACTTGAACCATTTTTAATTTTTCAGACTCTTCTGTTGTCCACATTTGGGAACTTAAGTCAGAATTGCCTAATATGTTTTCAAAGGGCAAAATGGCTGCAGAGTCACTAATTCCCCCAAGTGTTTCCCTCCCCAAATGTGTATAATTTGTTTTCTACAATATGTATGGGCCTGACAGAAAAACGACCAAAGCAAAATGGCTGCTTGGACTTGAACCACACTTTTATCTGAAGCCACAAACAGGAACAAACCATAAAAGCTGATACTGATTCCTTCGCCTTCTATTTTGAGTAATAACTAGATGGGACCACATTGAACCAAATGATGTTTTCAGACTCTTCTTCTGTTCTGCCTTGATGTCTCTTTGACCTCCTCCTCCCCCATCTCTCTCCACCATCCTCAGCGTCCATGTCTTTCCACGCCAGAATAAATACACAGAAAAGTCTTCCTCCGATTTGCATTCATTTTCAGTTTTTGAGGAAAATTTTAATTAGTTCTATGTTCATAAGATGACCTTTGCCTTCTCATTCATATCTCCATGGCATTCATCTCCTTTCTATCTATTTCTTTAAAAATGGGGTGAGGAAAAAAAAGGAAATTTCAAATTAAAATGTGATTCAAAGCTTCTCTCACACTATCTCAGCTCAGATAACCACTTGAATCATCTTGGAAACGGCAAGCTGTGTGATAAAGCTGTATAATTCAATTCAGTCCATGATACTTTATTCAGTATCTCTTCCATAATTTAAGGCAAATGTGCATTTAGACACAGAGACGGATAATTAATTTACACACATAGAGAAAGCACAATTATAAAAAGCTGATTCCTGTTATCTTTGAATAATCTGAATATTTCATGTGTTTGGTGGTTTGAATAATGGATTTGTTTTATTCAATGAGATGACTGTCAGGTGAATGCAATTGAACAAAAATAGCAAAATATTGGTAGCTAGTATAGTAAATTTCATTAAATTTCACTCTCTTTAAGCACTCATTGCTAAAAGTAAGTAACTTTATTTAAACATCACTTTTCAAAAACAAATTTTAACCAAAATTTTTACAGTAAAAAACAAAAACAACAACAAAAACATTTCAATATATATCATTAAATCAAAAGCAACCAACTCTGCTGCAGAATAAGAACCAATAAGGCTAATCAGCGATTAATGAAGTTATGAAATAGGACATTGTAAAATACCTAATTTGCTTGGTCTAATTCCCAGATGGAAACAATGTTATTAGAGGTAGAAAAGCCCAGTGCACAGTAACAGAAGTATCACCAGCTAAAATAGCTAAATTAACATAATGTAATGGCATTATTACACTGTTAATAGTGATGCATCAGTGAGTAAACAGCATTTTACTGTTTTCTTCACACACAGTCAGGTTGCTGGTTCCTCACTGAAGGTTTCTGAGATGATTAATGAGGGAGACATGAAGAAAAACTAAATAATAAGTGCGTTACATACATTTGTGGCGCTTTTTAAGAAATGTTATGACTTTAAATTAGACATTGGATATTCTAACATCCTGTGCCTTGAATAGTTATTTAATGTGAGAAGTTTGGAAAGAGAAAAGCCCTTTTGGTGGAGGTGCTGATCCTTCTGCAATGTAGTAGAAGCAAAAGGAATATAGGCTACTCTAAACTGATTTAAAATAATACTTGGGCCTCTGTATGCATAGGGATACATTTAATCGACCACTCATTAAAAATATTTTGTCTGTGCTTGTAACAAATGAAGCTCCCCGCCTGGCTGGTCCTGTTCCCCTCCATCACAGAGTGACAGCCTCTGGTTTCAGCACCATGGACAGCAGCCACCCCAGTCTGCGGGCATCTGTCGCCACCTGGTGGTACAGATCTTGAGCTTCAAGCTGAAATAATATTGATGTGTTGACGCTTTGATTTCCTGCAGAAATTGGTGCTGCAAACGTGCTGCATGTGTTACAGAAATTGATGTATTGGTACACTGAGTTTTCTGCAACTAGTAAACAAGCAAAAAAGAAAAAACAAGCAAACAAACAAACAAACAAAAAGTTCTGCTGGCTGGTTACATAGATGAGTACTCCTCAGTCCGTACTCCTTTATTCCAGCTGCTTTTCT
Source organism: Datnioides undecimradiatus (assembly GCA_008933995.1). Classification (NCBI taxonomy): domain Eukaryota; kingdom Metazoa; phylum Chordata; class Actinopteri; order Lobotiformes; family Datnioididae; genus Datnioides; species Datnioides undecimradiatus. The sequence continues at coordinate 6,860,888 of WARS01000036.1, read as the reverse complement.
CATTGTTGATTTGATGTAATTTAGTTTTTATATGATCGTGTGTTGCTAATACAACATCACAACTGATGAACTAACTTTGTGTATTTTATTTCTTAACAGCGTAGAACAGGAAGAACAGGATGTGCTTTCGCTAAACATACATCATTTAAGCACTCCTCTCAGTCTGCACTCTGCCTAACCCTGGGTTTGCTTTTAACTAGGGTTTGAGAGTCAGTGTATGGTGAGCAAATATAGTAGGGCCATCTTTAAGGTACAGATAAGGCTAATAAAATGTATGTAGGCTACAAGTTTATGCAATAATACAACACTCTGAACTGCTTTAAATATTGAAATATATGCTGCATAGCTAAAAATGGTTTTCAAAAAAAAACTCAAAATATGAGCAGTTACCATCTACGAAATGAGAGACTAAGTGCTAGAGAACCATTAGTCAATGAGTTACACCTCACTGAATGCTGAAGATTAGTTAATGGTTAGTAAATTAAGAAGTGAGTGAGGAACCAATCAGAAAGGAGTTGATGGCTGATGACTAGTTATTAAGTAATTCCGTAGTAATTCCAAATGAAGGAATATATAGTCTAATAGCCTAAGAAAGCTGATAGCCTAAAGGAGGCCTAACTAATGGACAGGTAAATATGAAGTCATGAGGAACAGTAACAACTCAGTATTGTGTATCACTACTTGATTGTATCACAGATATTCAAGAAGTAATAACTACATATCAATCCATTAATACTGGATCCCACAGTCTGTTTTTTATTGGCTTGATATACCCTCCTACTATGTAGGCTAATCCTCCACTGTAGGATGTACTTATGAATGAGTGATCAAGTCGCTATTGGTTCTTTCATTGACTCTTTATTTACTGATTGTTAGCCATTGAATAAAATTTGAGAAAAATAGTTACTCATTAACTAGTGGTTATCTAGAACTTAATTACTCCTTTCTTTGAATGAGAGACTATTTATTGATTTGTCCCTTATTGTAAAGTGGTATCCTTAAAGTGTTTTATTTTTCAGATATTTCATAATGTGGTGTTTCTTATTTTAATTAGGAAAATGATCTGAACACTCCTCTCAGCTCCTGTCATGAGCAGACATTAAGTTGTGCAGGTCACTGTAGGCTGGCTGCAGGCCCCAGCAGCCAATATGAGGCTGAACCATCACTGTTGACATCCAATCAGCTGAGGCCTGATGGGATTGGCCGAGCAATCAAAGTCTTGTTTCCTCTCGCATCCTTTGGTACCTTAAGCAGGCGGACACAGATCTGCGTTGTTAGTGAGGGCCTGCACGCCGTGCTGTTGCTGCTCATCGGTGATGGAAAACACCCGCTGCTTTGCAAACCGCTTCTCTGACTACAAAGGTGCGCTGCTCCCGGATCAGGGCGTCCAGGCCATCGTGCCCGTTGTCGTCGCAACGGTTGATAAAGTCCTGAAAAAGGTTCCCGTCGATATCAGCGACTGCGACGGAGGGCTGTACGATGGCCCGGCCGGGGTGGCTTACATGCTGTATCACGTCAGCGAGTGTCCGCTGTTCTCCGAGCACCGGGACGCCTACCTGAAGACGGCCAAGCAGATCATCGATGTGTCGGTCAGATACGTGGACGCAGAGCCGGACAAAAACATGCGAGCCGCATTCCTGCTCGGCGGGGCGGGCATCTACGCAGTGGCCGCTATGATATACAAATCCTTGGGGTTGGCTGATTTCGTTAAGCCGCTGACCAAATTTCGGAACCTGTGGGAGGTGTGTGCGCCCATCAATTTTCTGGAGTGCGGCTCGGATGAGCTGTTTGTTGGGCGGGCAGGCTATCTGTGCGCCGCCCTGGTCCTCAAACAGAAGCTGGGCATAGAGGTGAGCTCCCCAAACAACAGGATGACATGTTTACAGTGGCCTCAACTTTAAAACACTGCTGTGTGACCTGTTAGCACCCAGAGAGGGATTGGCTGCTCTTTAAATAGTCCTCATGTAGTCTGCAAACACTCTCCCTAATGAACGTTTTCTGATGTTGAAAGTTTAACTGCAGGCCTAGCACTGGCATAAATCAGACTGCTGCAATTAATGTTAATTAACTGATGGTTTTATCAATTTACATATTGAATATTCTAACTGTCAGAAAACTGTGAAGTCCCAAATGTTTTTGGGTTGCAATAACATGATCAAAAATGTCAAGACTACTGCTTATGTTCATGAGATGAGTATTAAAAACACAATCATGTGTATTGGTGCATCCACCAATTGTTATTTATGTTCCATATAGTGTCAGAAGGTGCTAAAAAGCCCACTCCAGAGTCTTGGCTGACATATTCAAATTGTTTGTTTTGTCAGACCAAAATAAAGCCAAACTGATCATTTGGTTGTATTGTCATTGGAGCATTATGTCTGATATACCGGCTATTGGAAACAGGAAATGTAATTTAGAAACAGAGCTTATATTACTTGGATTGTCCACTAGAGAGCGCTACCACCAGAAAAAATACTTCACTGTAAACAGAGTTTTTAAGTGTCTGGCGTGACATTCCCACATTGGCTTACTGGTAGCGATGCATTTCACGCCAGCCCACAGTGTTTGGTTCACCAGAGCTGAATGGGGGAGCGACTGTAGTCACAGAGTAGACTACAGCAAGGAGCAGTACAGCTTTACACATTGCCCTTATAAAGGTTAGTTAGCCAAAAACCATTGGCAAACAAAGCGTTTACACCACACTAAAGAAGATCTGTGAGACAAACTAACAATTTATCCTTTTATGATTTTTATTTTTCAACATGTTAAACATGGGTATCTGCCTCAAAAATTGATTATTGGTCAGGTGTTCATGCCTACAATCCAAAGACATTCACCTTATACACAGCATAAGAAACACATTAAAGAGGCCAAAACAAACAAATATTTGATGTTTTTTTGATAGAAAAATGATCAATCAATCAATCAATAATAATAGTAATAAAATATGATCATGAAGAGTGGAGAAACAAATAAATATTATAATGAAACAGGTCTAAGTGACCTTGTGTATGAATAATTCATTTACATTTGTATCTTCCACCTTTGTTTAACTTTTCAAAATATTCTTTTTTATTCTGCAGATTTTGAGCAAGGATCAAATCAAATCAATCTGTCAGGCCATCATCGAGTCAGGGAGACAGTACGCCAGGAGGAAGAGGAAGCCTTTCCCCCTCATGTACTCCTACTATGGGACAGAGTATCTTGGTAAGAGCTTCTGCTTTGAGCAAAGTTATTTCACTGATACAGAAGTGTGTCACCCTGTTCTTTAACGTCTTCAGTGTCTGTCCTTGTTAATCGTGCAGACTTTGTCACTTTAAGTGTGCATTACCGTTTAGAAATTTCAGAATGTTGTCTAAATCAGAGACTCTGACCTTCTGTTATCACACAGTGATAATGTGCAGACACAGGAAGACTTTAGAGACGGATCTACGTGTTGGGTTGGGGTGTTGACATGTTTAAAGCTAACTCTCCTTTCCTTGATTGCATCAGATGAAGAAAGCCGTGAGGGTTGGAGATCCTCAGTAACTTTCACACCAACACAGAGTTCATAGTAAGCAGAGCCTTGCTGGCCACTTCTGCATGGAAACAATGAGAACTTTGAGAATGACAAGGAGGTGAAATAATTTTTAGATGAGAAATACCTGGTTACAGGTGCTGCATGTGTTACAGTTTGCTTGTTCTGAAAGATTTGCTCACAGAGGGGTCTCTCATTGGATTTGCTCCACATCAATAAACAGCAAATAAACAAGGGAAATGAACAGACACTGGCTGTCTCACCTCAGAGAGCTGTGTTTCCCCTGCATGTATCCAGCATTATTAAGGACAACTCGACCCACTTTCCAAATGATTTATGTTCATGTTTGAGGATTTAGCTCCTTGTGACTTACGTCCAATCCCAGCGTTCAGTGCCAGTGCAGACTAGACTGTGAAGGTGTTTGACTCTGCCCTGTCACACATTATTGCTATCACTGTTTGTGATTTTATTGTGCACAACCACAGTATTTCCTTGACCAAGTGTTTATTGCTCAACATTAAAGGAAAAGTTTGACATTTTGGGAAATATACCTGCTTGCTTACTGAGACGAGATGAGAGGATAACAATTAAAACATCGTGTCCTTAATCTGTACAAAAACAAAGTATAATACCAACAACTTGCAGTTTTACAGGGAGTTGTGTGCCGGTGGCCTATTTCCTGGTTCTAGTTTTATATTTAATAGACAGACATGAGAGTGGCATTGATCTTCTCATCCTTTGGACAAGCATGTTTTCCACAATATCTTTTTTCCTTTACCCATAATTTATTTGTTATAACCCCAATCTTCCTCCAACCCTAACCTCTCCGTAGCTGCTATTCTCAGATATTTTAGAAAGGGAGAATTAAAAACGTTGGCATTGGACGTTAAAAAAAATAATAATTTCTTTAAATTTGTTTTGGAGAGTAATGTCTTTCTTGTCTGGGGCCGAGGTCGTAAACCTACAAAGAAGGCTCTCTATTTCCTCAACATGACTCTGCATTTTCAGATGGAAGCATGTATGTTACTCGATTACTCTCAAGGATCAGGTCAATATCTTGTCTGTGAAACCTCAAGATTACTGAATAATTTGAACAACTACTACTCAGACCCTTTGAAACTCAAGTGCTCTCCAGTCTTCTTTAATAATTGCACAGACAGCTTACAGTTCTAGTTCAACATGTATCTTCTGGTCAAATCCTGACAGAGTGGTCTCTGGTCCTGAAGGGTTATGTAGTGGGACATTGACTCTGCAGCTGCTGATGTACTTGACAGGAGCGACTGATGACTGTTCTGGGAATCATCATGTTAAAGCAGCTAACCTTTTTACATGTAGTGTACTTCCTACACTACAAAACACTGCCAAACAAAACTGTCAAGTATGTACAGCGGGCTACAGTTTGGAAGACAGGAAGTGTGAAGAAAAACAGGTCCTCCAGTGAATGTTTGTGCTTGTACGCTTCAGGTTGTGTCTGTTCGTGTGCCTGGCATGGTGCCTCCCTGCATGCCTGGTTGTTTGGTGGGTGCATGTGTGATCTTCTTGCAACCTCCCCTCCCTTCTCCTCCCCTCCTCCCTCCTGTCAGGTGCAGCCCACGGCTTGTCTTCGGTGCTGCAGATGCTGCTGAGCTACCAGGATATGCTCAGTGGGGCAGAGAAGGACCTGGTGTGGCAGAGCGTCGATTTCCTCATGAACCAGGAGCAGAACTGCAACTGGCCTGCAGAGCTGGGCGCCATTATCGAGAGAGAGAATGAACTGGTGCACTGGTGCCATGGAGCCCCAGGTACGCTCAGTGTTGTACAGACATCACCATGAGAATCTTAGTTGTTGTTTCTACTGTTTAATATCACATCTCTGCCCTTGCAGGTGTGGCGTATTTGTTTGCCAAAGCTTACCTGATAAATAAGAAACCCCAGTATCTGGACACCTGTATCCGCAGCGGGGAGCTTGTGTGGCAGAAAGGTCTCCTGAAGAAGGGGCCTGGAATTTGTCACGGAGTGGCTGGCAGCGCCTATGTTTTTCTTCTGCTTTATCGGCTCACTGGCAACTCAAAATACATCTACCGTGCTCAGAGGCAAGAAAACCCTCCTGTTATTCTTCACAGGGCTGTAGATTTTAGAAATACTGTGGTCAGCACTAATATTAATATTTTGCCACAGTAGTTGCGTAGCTTAAGGCATGGCAGCTTTGGCAATTTGATCCACTCCTCCTTCTAGCACCCCACTGATGTCTGTTCTTGTTTTTAACTGAACTGTCGCGACAGACACTTGATGAAGTGCCATGAAATTTTATGATTCCTAAACGTTTTTGGGTTTTTTTTGACATTAGGTCAAAATTTGAAAATGGCCAATAGTTTGGATTATGACTAAATACCTGTAAAACTAATGAAATTCTTATCAGTTTGACCTGCACTTTGCACTTAGTGTTAGCAAATGTTGCTATGCTAATGGGCTAAGCTAAATGTTGATCATTAAAAAAACATTAAATCTAATCAACATCAGCATGCTAACGTGGCCATGTTGGTGTGATGATGTTTGCATTTAGCTCAAAGCACTGCTGTACCTCACAAGAGATGCTAGCATAGCTACCAGAATTGGCTGTAAAAAGCCCAAAACAAAATCAAACATAGGCTTTAAAGTATGATTTGTAATTTTCTGCCAGTAGGGGTCTCTCAGTCATAACAATAAATAGTGACATCGTTGACTGTGAGATAGCTAGGAGTCATGGGACCATCCTTGCCATCTTGCAAGGCAGCTTCTCTTAGTTTGGATTCCAAGAGTTCATAGTTCAGGCTGATAACTTAAAATCTATACGTCTGATCACTAACATTCTATCTCTGCTCAAAGTATATAGTTAAAAACAACCACAATCACAAAAATGTGACATAAAGCTGGATTAAAAGTCAGTTTTGATAGCTCCCAATGAAACCAATAAAAACTGGTATCTTAATTAAAATAATGGAGTTCTGTGGGTTTCTGAGATAATGTTAGACCAAAACTCAACTCAATGTCCATTCATTTTTTGACATTTTAATGGAAAAAAAATGCATGATGCATGAAGTTTAAACACCTCATTATGTAAAACTGTCCTCAGGGTCATGAGGATCTCTGTGTCCTCAGTGGTGTGGTAGCTCCAACCCTGCTCCTGTAATCTGTTTCTTCAAAATGTCTCTTACATTCACGTTTCTCCACTACTCTTCCATCCCCAAAGGTTTGCAGAGTTCCTTTTCACTGAGGAGTTTAAGACGGGCTCCCACTCAGTGACCAGCATCTGCAGTCTGTTTGAAGGCCTGTCTGGGACTGTTTGTTTCCTGGTGGACCTCCTGCAGCCGGACCAGTCCGAGTTCCCTCTGTTTAGTGTCTTTGTGTGAATGGGCCCTAGGTTATTTGCTGTTTACTGACCTGAACAAACATCACTCCTTCCCTCTGAAATCCCTCAAGATCTGGATCGGTTGAAGCATAGTCATAGAGGACGTGGGTTGAAGCTGTGAGTGGAGCGGGAGTGGAGGGATGGATGGTATTTGTTTGGGATCTATTTGAGTACAGTTGCAATAGAAAAATGGTCTACATTTGTGTCTCTACTAAAGTGGATGTGCAGCAGCTAGGCTTTACCAGATTCATTCCACTTGCTGTAACATTGCCCATTTCAACTAACAATGTAGTTAATCGCACTAAAGCAGATGTTTTCAAATTAGCAGTGTCCTTTACACACTGTCAGACTTTGAAAACTCCTGCACTCAAGTATTTGCAGTTAGGTTTGAAAAGGTGTACTGCTCGTACAACGATTGAACATTGCAGCACATTCCCCAAAGATGCTGCCCTCAGGTCAGAAAGACACATGCACGTGTACCATTGACAGCTAAACTACATGGCAATCACGAGTCACAAAAAAGAAAAACAAGTGTCACATAATGCCTTTAAAGATTTTTCTACCACTCCACCAGCTGAGCGTCACGTATCGCAGAGTCTTTGCTGTTTTTAAGGTAATTTTCTCAAATTGTTGTCACAGCCTTGAATGGTGAATATAATGGAGGGTTTTTGATATTGAATTTGCAAAATCATTCAAGTTGGGTTAAAGAAGTACAACCATAAGATGCCAAGAGAAATAACCGGATTGTTGTCTGATTAATAGTCTCACTTTGTTTGCACTGTGCAATATTACTGACTCACCTGTGTGAAACGAGGTTTTACCATGTGTAGCAGAGTGACAGCCGTTTGTATATTTGATGTTTCAAACTGTGTACCGTATGGGGATATGTAAAAATGTTATTATGGTATGACATGATGTGATTTGTTAAGACTTTTACCCTGTGTAAAAAAACAAAAAGTATGTTAGATTGTAGGTTTGTGACGGAGAACAAAAGAGTAAAACGTGTCGTCAGTGTGACAGTTTAGTTTTGTTTCCAATGCAGTCTGTTCAGGATGCAACTCAGTTATGTGAATTATCGATAGAGAATTTCTTTAAATAAATGTGAAAATGAGGCCTTAAAAACAAATTCCTCACATTTGGATATGATCATATGACTCTCAGAGTTAAAAAAAAAATTATTGACAACATTGGAAAGTGGAAATGCTTTGGGCAGCGTTTGGGACTTATGTGGCTTCAGATAGTAAAAAGATGAATAACAGCAAACCAAAGCAGGTTCCTAATGCTAACTGTGCCTGTTGTGGAATATTTATAGGTTGTGTATGTGTGTGTGTACTATTTTTGCATTTGCAATCTAAGCTGTCCACAACAATGTCTAAAGGATTACTGTTAATTAATAAAGTGTCCAGATTGAACTGTCTCCTCCTTCTTCTTTCAAGGAAATCTGCCTTCCTGTGCATTAAAAATCATAATAAACCAGACGAATGTGCTACCACTTTGCTACTTTTACCATGACATAGACCCTGAGCTGGTAGCAATTATGAAATTCATTAAAGTATCATCTTAAAAAATGCATCATTTATCAAACTTTTCTCCTCCCGAAATTTTAGCTCGGTTGATACCAAATATGCTGAGCAGCAGCTTCAGATTGCCATCAACAAACAGTCCAGCTAGATTTTTCACATATCAACAATTAATCTCAAAATGCATCTGAGTGTAAATGGTAGACAGCTCCTGGAAATACTCCATAATATATATCATCAGTGTCTCTCATTTGTCCTCCTCCTTCTTCCACCTCCACAAAATGCCTGGCAGTGCCTCACTGCTGTGTAGCAGCTTTGATTTTCTGACAGAGTCAAGAACAGAGTCAAGAACAACCACTGCTGCAGCAACTTCTTAGCACCCTGCTAGCATCGATATTCCAGCTGGCTCAAATGAACTAAAACTAGTTCAGTGAAGATTGACTGACTTCCTGAATGACTTTCTGACTGTTGTCATCAAACAGCTGATTGGTAAAGTGTCAGACTCTGACAAACCTGAACTTAGGAAAAGAGAAAACAACTGAGGAAAAGAGAGAAAATATGAATTTTTAGTTTTTGTTGCTCACTGTTGATCTGCAAAGTTACTGGAGAAACCAAAGTGTAGATCTGTGTGAGTGTGTGTGGATGTGCTGCATCTGATAAGTGGAGACTTGATGTGGGATCTCCACAACATCTGCTGGTTCGGACCTCCCAAAAGAAACAGGTCAGCGTCACGAGGCCTTGCAGAGTGGGGTTTAAACACACACAAAAAAGGACCAAACTGAAACTGTAGCCCAATGACGTCACCATGTGCATGTTTTAGCTAAGACTAACTTTATTTACGTTTAATATAAAAATGATATGCACATGTCACCATTTTAATGGAGCGTAACTGTCTCAGATTGGTGGCTTCCCATTGCTCACTCATACTCATTCTCATACTGTTGGGTGTTAGTACAAAAAAATCAGATTAAAGCAAAATAACCTCCATGTGTGACGCTATCATTTACATAATATTCTGTTTTCATATGTAACTGTAATGCTTTGGCCAAATGGTGACAAAAGACACGGATACTACAAAGGTTTATCTTACTTTTTGTTGACACTGGTAATAAAATAAAGATAGCGATTTGGAAGTTTCAGGTCAAAACAGACATAAATACATGGCACAGTTTTGCTGGATAAGAAAAAACAAATATTACTTTTATCCTTCAGAAGCCATGAGTCTAAGAAAAGATATAAAGAGAATGTAAGAAAGAAGCAGGAAATGAAAGTGAAAGTTTCCTTTATTGAAGAATGAAGACATTGTTGTTGTATTATAAATAATGAAAAAGAAAGTCCCTAGTTTACAACAGAATAGAAAACTGCCTTTGACTAAGTGAAACATGAAAACAGCCTCCGGACATGCAACATGAACAGTGTCAGCGTAGAACAAATGAGTCTACACCTGTGAAAACAATACGCCTTACCAAATAATAGACATTAAATATTAGATTAGATTAGATTAGATTAAACATTATACATTAGTACAGAAATAACACATATGATGACAGTAAAATGGTCAGAAGGCATAATTATCCTACTTACACCTCTTTAATTCCTTAAATTTAAGTTCACCAGCCAATATTCAATGATGAATAACCATGTCGTTAAAATAAACGGACTTAAAATAACTTGAATTTTCTGGCTCTCATCTTATTAATCTCTAAATGTGTCTCGTATTTTATTTCCCATGACAATATGGTTGTTATGTGTGTTCCTGAGGGGCAATGTGGGAGTGTTTGCTTTCTGATTTACATCTTCAAATGTGAATACTATCACTTCTCTGGCGCACACCAATGTTTGTTGTGTGTGCAGCCCGCAGGGAGGTTGTTCCTGCGCCCCCTGCAGGCTCTCTGCGGGACAACACCCGGCTGTGAATACATTCTTGCCTGCCTCAACACAGCAGATGAGCTGCGGCGGCGGCGGCGGGAGCAGGACACGACGCCGTACCTCTGCAGCGGCTCGTGTGACTGACCTGCCCGGTGGACACGTTATGGATGCGCGGACCCAGAGCGAAGCAGCGCGCCGCATTCCCCAAATGGCGGAGTGAGTGAGGATGCGACTCCCCAGTTCCATCTTTGTGTCGGTGTCTCTGTTCACGGCCGAGACCACGGCAGCGCTCTACCTCAGCTCCACGTACCGCTCAGCCGGTGACCAGATCTGGCAGGGTCTCACGCTCCTCTTCACGCTCGTACCGTCCGTGCTCGTGCAGCTGACCCTCACCTTCATCCACCGGGACCTGAGCAGAGACAGACCGCTGGTTCTGCTTCTGCACATCCTGCAGCTCGGACCCATCGTCAGGTCAGTGCTGGTTTGTTTATCTCCACGGTGGAGACCATTGTGTTTCGAGTCTCCACTGTGTGGCACGGTGATACTTCTATTATTACCCACAGGTGTCGCGTCCACAGAGAGCGGGGGTGGACTGGGTTTCCAGTTAAAACCATGTCCGGCCTGTCTGAATATATAAGCTGCTTACTGGTGCTTTGATGAATGCGTTGCGCACATGCTGTTGTTTTCATTTTCTCCGGCCTTTTGTCTCTGACTGGCTGCTTCCAGGCTGGTGCAATGTATGCTTGTGCCATCCGGATATAAAAGGCTGATCAATACCGCCCACCTATCGATATGTTCCATATACCCACACAGCTGCTCAGCCGCCACTCTGCGTGCTTTCCATAAGATCTCCTCCCTGTCACAGTTTGATCATCACCAGCCGTGATCTTACAGGCCAAGCTGTGTCTGATTTATTCATGACTGCTTCCCTGAAATGACGTTAAATCACCCGACGTAAAGCACAGCATGGGCACGTGAAGACGCGGACATATTGTGGCTCTCAAGCGCTGATGGAGGAACCTTAAAACATCTGCGCACGAGCTCTTTAAAGCCTAATAGGCCTGCTCTTTCTCTGTGTAAGCCCTGACCTGATCCGGCTGGACCATCTGCCTCAGCTGCAGGAATCTGAGGCTGAACCAGCGTGGAGAGAGCCTCCCTGCTGTACACACTGACCTGATAATGATAACATCAAATGTACAAACAGCAGCAGATCTCACTGTGTTGAACATGTGTAAACCCACTGATCTCATAAAACAGTAGAAGTAGTTGGTTGATACATCCACAGGAAGTTCATCTGCAGCTGTTTTGTAAAAGGTTTAATCATCTGAGTCATTTTGTCAAGAAAACGGTCAAAATTAGATTTCTTCAGCTTCTCCTCAGCTACATTGACAATTTGCTGCTTTTCTTTGCAGGACAGTATATTAAGCTCAATCTGTTTTGATTTTCGGTTGTAAGATGGACAAAGAAAAGAACACAATCAACAAAAAAAACAAGAAACAACAAAACAAGAACGATCATCATCAGGAGAGATCATTTCACGGGCTTTTTATGCAAAGTGTTCCATCAAGAACTTAAAAAGCAGATTCACTGAAGAAAATCAAACAACTGTTCGCCGCAGGCACTGTGGAAACCCACTAGAGTTGAAATGATTCCTCAATTCATTGATTGGCAGATTGGATGGGAATTGAGTAAAGCCAACAGTTTTGGCATTTAAGGTTCTCATTCTCATTTATCTAACTGACTTAATCTACTGAACGTCGACTCAAAGGCTGTGACCTCTCCTGTCATATTTGGATTTTTGGATGTTTTCAAGCTCATTTTTAAGCATGAAGTTAAAATATCCCTCAGTTCAAGCTTTACAAATGTAAAGCTTTTCTTGTTTTCTGGTAAAACAAATTGTTGTTTTTATTGTTTTTAATGTATCATGTTGGGCTTTTGCAGAATGTTTTGGAATGATTATTTAGTTGAAATTACAGGTTGATCTATCAGTCTATCAGGAATTAGGAGCTTTGCTATCTGTTTGATCAGTATTTAAGACAAATGCCAGTTTTTCGCAGGATGTGTGAAGTATGTTGCTCTTCTCTGTTTTACATCAGTCTATTTGCACTGTTTGGATAATTACTGATAATTCAGTTTGGATTCTGTTCCTGCGTTTTTCACTATTTTTGAAGTTATATACATTAATCAATCAAATGAGAAATATACTGTGTACTGTATGTATGTTTGCAATCATAACCACAGGAATGGCTTGTCATTATTGACTAAGCCTGCAGCTTGTGACCTTAGCATCTCATAGAGACGGTTATATTGAGGCGTCTCTCAGGGAGCGTTGATTGCCCTGCAGAGTGGCCTCTGTGGATGTGACCCGGCCTGTTCCCCCTGCCCTGTGCATTCAGATGATTACTGTTCAGACTTCTACATCTGTCCTCAGTGAAGTGCAGATCTAAGAATAGCACATGTCACTGCTGGCTCCTTATCTCCGACAACACAACCAGAGAGGGGAATGTCCGCTCTCTCCTGCCGACAGCACAGCGGCACTTCCTCTTCTCGAGCCCGTCTCATCCGCCTAGAACAACACTTCTTATATCATAAACTCAGTCCTTTTCATTTAGTGCCATCACAGCAGTGACTCTGCTCCTTGTTAGCACTAATCTTATCTCACCTTCTTATCTAATTAGCAAACCTTATTCTAATTCCTCATGAGTGTATGATGAGGAAGGATCATTTTTTCTTTGACTGTTAAACTGAAGTGGAGTTTAATCTGTCTGTTCAGCATGAAAGGATATTGTTGGCCTTTAAAGCGACGTGTACGTGCTGATTTTGTGACATCACGACATCACGTGGAAACCAGCTGTGGTCCAGCAGGAAACTTTACATAAGTGTGGTGTGGAAACTTGAAACCTCCAGGTCACAAACTCTGAAAATGGACTTTACATTAAAGGAGGAGGCATATTGTGTCCAGTGGTTAAACCTCTGGAATGCAGCATGTTTGCTTATTTGTAGATTGTGGTTTGTTTTGAATGAGGAGGACTTGATGTAGTTTTTCATTATTTTTTGTCTTCAAGCATCTTACGAGCAGATTTTGTTCTGTCACTTTGAGTCAATAGAAGTGTTTGTTAAGACAACATCGACATATTGTCCCCTTTTTAAGTAAGTTTTTAAGTTTATTTATTGATTTACCAGTGACAGTGCATATCAATCAACATAGACCCTACATCAGTGTGAATGTACTGGAATTAGCTAATGAACTAGCCAGATATTTACACATCCAGAAGACACAGAGCAACATTATCATTAATATGGACTCCAAATCCAATGTTTGCTCTCCCTTTTAACTCTGTTTTGGCTTTGCATGAAGTCCTGAGGGAAACATTTGGCTCTTTAGTGGCTAAATGGTGACTAACTGTGTCTGTCTGCTGCTTGGTGCTGGGCAGTTACTTTTGTGTACAGCTGGTTTTTAAAGATTTTTGCAGAGATCGACTGCCTGCTGCTGTTGTAAATGATGCAATGAAGACAGTAAAGTTGTGCAACAGAGATCAAACTAACAGCTGAAAGAGCAACACTGTTCACATGCAGCTAGTCATGTGATCAAATATCAGCATATTTATCTGCAAACTGCACTCACTCCTGTGTTAAAGACCTAAAACATGCTGAACTTTATTACTTCATCCTTGAGTGAGCTTTAAACCTTTTCAGTTTTATCTTTATATACAGTTAGATCTATCTATATATTTTAATCAAGTCAGTGAGGCGTTCACTGTGCCAATCCAGTGGAGTTCAAGCTGATAAACAGTCTGTCCCTCCGTCAGCACCCCTGTGGTTTAAATCCCGCTGCCTTGCTGTTTCACTGGCACTGCGCATCAGTGCTGCTTCACCCACACAACACGGCCTCAATCTCTGGCTTTTAGCCCACACTCAGCACTCCAGCGTGTTTAATGTCTCACTGGCGAATGAGCGTCTGTGACAGTTACTGACATCTCTTTACACATCCATAAGAACAGAAAGCTAAATATTTATTTATAATGAATATTAAGTATGAGAAAATCACCTCTGGTGTTCAAACTCAATACAGTTGAGTAGCACCAAGAGAGGAAATTAATCTGTAGCTTATCAGTTATTATTAGTAGGATTTCCTGTTTTATTGTTTATCATTGTAATCATTATATCGTATATATCAATGAACTGTGGACTGGACTTAATGAAAATAGTGAAAAAAGTGACATATTGACATTTTACAGACTAAACTACTATTTTTATTTTAATATTTACTACATATTTCTCTATTATCCAACAATTCTCAATTGAGTAATGAAAAAAGTTGATTGTAGCCCTAAAGAGCTTCAGTTTTCTGTGAAACAAAAGCTGAGAGAACTCACAAGAAAACATAATTTAGATAGTTAAGAGTATGCAAGCACAGAAAACAGGCACATAAACAATCAAACGAAAGAGTTTGACATTGATAGATAGGTACCCAGCAAACCCCCCTGAGTTCATTGCTCACGGTGCTGTCTGATGGAAAGTCACAATTATCTTCAGAAGGACCTCTGCCAGAAAACCCATTAAGAGCAACAAATGTTCATAAAACCATCAAATCTATCCTTCAGAGGTAAAACGTTCATTCTCTCAAGGTGGAAGGTTCATTTGGCCTTAGCTGTAATGAACTGAAGGTGTTTCAGGTGTTAAAAACAGTTTTTGTGGTGATATGCCGCTGTAAGCAACCAACTGTGTTTCAGGGACGTTCAGTGTGGTCAGTGTCTCTGACGTGCTGGAAAATCATCCAAAAAACCTAATCTGTGTGTTAAAAGTTCAGTCAGTGAAACCATCTTAATAAAACTGCGTTGACATGATGGGAAATGATGCATGTGAACGTGCGTGTGGACACCAGAAGTGACTGAAATGAAAATGGGGGACAAGAATGATTTGCAAATGCATCAATAATGAAAAGTTATCAGTGAGTCTGCACCTCTGAACGGTGTCTGTGCTGCAGGTGTCTGGAGGCGTTCTGTATCTATGGCAGCGTGGGCCGTGTGGAGGAGCCTTATGTCAGCATCACCAGGAAGAAGCAGATGCCTCGTGGGGGTCAGTCTGAGGAGGTGGAGCGGCAGGTGGGGCAGGCGGAGGGGAAACTGTTTACACACCGAGCAGCCTTCGCCCGCACCTCTGTCATTCAGGCCTTCCTGGGCTCGGCCCCCCAGCTCACCCTGCAGCTCTACATCTGCGTCCTGCAGCAGGGGGTGTCCATCGGTAGAGGTGAGGTCAGGACGAGGGGTTGGCTCATGTACTTGTGTGTGTGTGTGGACCTCTAAACTCCATTCAGAGCACACACACTGTCGGCAGTCCACAGCTTCACTATGATGTGGGCTGATCAGCTAAGTGCCATATTGGATATAAGAGGATGGTGTGTTCATGAGTCAAAGTGGTGTTATGTAACTGCCTCTCTGATATCGAGGATGGAAAACGGTGATTCTCTCTCTGCCAGTTGGTGCAGATCTGGGATCAGTCTGTCCAGCTCTTTGTGTATGTGTGTCCGTGTGGGAGCCAGTATTTCTATTCCTAAGAGAGATTTAGCAAAGGTTCACACAAAGTCAAACTAGGACATCTGGTAGTCGAATTAGGACAAAATAAAAGATGTTATAAATACATAAATCTTATTTCCTCGGCTCCCGGCTGTCTCACACTTCCATTTCACGCTTGCTGATTTTAACAGGCTGAATGTGATAAATGTGAGCTGCTTCAGGGCCTTAAAGGACATAGGTTCACAATTGTTCCAAGTTTGTCTGAGAACAATAGTCAGGTGTCCATATCTACGATGAATCGAATCTATTTTTTTCTTGTTGTAGCCATTCCTTCTATTTGTAATGGCAATTAAAACATATTAAAATAAAGCTCCATTATGTGGCTTTCCTCCACATTTACAGTCTTTTTCCTGTGTAATTGCCTTTTGAGAAACAGAGAGAGTCCCTGGTTGATCCGAATTATTATGTAAACTTCAGATCATATTTAAAACATATTTTGGTGCAGAACTCTGAGTTTTGTCCTCACACCAATGTGAGTGGCCCCGTGTCACTCACACTGGAGCCCATTTAATGGCCGGTGTGAACAGAAGGAATGATGACAGCAAGCCAAACCTGTTACGATGTTCACACGAGTTAATCTATTCATCAAACAGTCAGTTGTATTTCTTGTAAAGCGACTTGATTTATGTAGACACACACTGAGACAACCAGCTGGAAGTGCTGATGTGAGGTTTTCAGAGTCTCATTTGTGTCTGTAAAACATACAAAAATTAATTTTTTAGACAAAATGATTGATATTTTCAGTGATTTACAGGCAGACATAGACTGCATTGCTGCATGCATTTAAACTGACTGTATTCAGTATCTCTCTTTGGCATGTAGGCATGTGTGTGTGTTTCTGTGATTTGCAGGCATTCTTAGATATTAAAAGTATATTTGAATTAGCAATTAAACATTTTTTTCTGTACAACACTGAACTGTTCTCTAATAAAATCTTGACAGATGATTATCATGAATACTTTTTAAATTTAAGCATTATTTAATCAGTATTTGGGGTTTCTGGCAGACTTGTACTTTGTTAAACTGACAGTACTTATTAGAGTTAAAGCTGAGTTCATATTTCTGTCTCTGTCTTTGAATGTCAGGCACATTGATGGTGATCTCCCTGCTGTCTATCGTGTACGGAGCGCTGCGCTGCAACATCCTGGCCATTAAAATCAAATATGATGACTATGAAGTGGACGTCCGGCCCATGGCTTATCTGTGCATCTTCCTGTGGCGAAGCTTTGAGATCGCCACTCGTGTTGTGGTTCTGGTTCTGTTCAGCTCTGTGCTGCAGCTCTGGGTCCTGCCTGTGGTTCTGCTGAACTTCCTTGTTTTCTTCCTCTACCCCTGGATCCTGTTCTGGCAGAGCCACTCACCGTTCCCTGAGAACATAGAAAAGACTCTGACCCGGGTGGGAACGACCATCGTGCTTTGCCTGCTCACCTTTCTCTACGCTGGCATCAACATGTTCTGCTGGTCAGCCGTGCAGGTGAAACTAAATGACCCTGACCTTATCAATAAGTCCCAAAACTGGTATCGCATGGCTGTGTACTACATGCTGCGTTTTGTGGAGAACGCCTCGCTGCTTCTGCTTTGGTACATCTATAAAACTGACTTCTACAAGTTCATCTGCGCCCCACTGCTGGTGCTACAGCTGCTGGTAGCCTATGCCATCGCCATCTTCTTCATGCTGGTCTTCTACCAGTTCTGTCACCCATGTCGGAGGCTCTTCTCCTCTAGCATGACCCAGGGCCTTTGGAACTGCTCCTCTCTTCTCTGTCTCATGTGCAACTCGGCTTCTCCGCAGAACAGGCCGATGGGAAAGTCCGTCCTGGAGCCGGCAAGCCCCACTACAGACAAAGAGCCAGCTCATTCCAGAGCCCACGACACAGCCAGTGACAGCACAGACGACATGCCTAATGACACCTCGTATGACATGCTCAATGACACAATCTGTGACACTCCTAATGAAATGGGCAATAATATATGCGGTGGAATCAATGGAGACATTAGCCACAATGTATCCTGCAATGCTTAAACAATTGTCTGATGTGCCATTCAGAGGAACGCCTCTGACAGTTATCACACCCTCTGTAACCTTTTAAGTGCCACATGAATCCCTCTGTGAGTTGAGTTTACACTTTAAATCCTTGATTCAATTTTAATTTCATATGTCCATCTCAACTCTTTTTCTACCACCGTCTCCCACTTCTTCATGAAGCAAATGTGTCCTTAACTAGAGATCTATTCTGGCTGCAATCATGCACAGTGTTCACCTGTCTCATCAGCCAGCGTCCTGCACAACGTCATCCTGCAGCCTTTAATAGAAACTCATAGACAGCACCATGACGTCCTTGAGTTTTGGAGACTGTGTCCACTTAATATGCTGCATTACTGATCACAAGGAGCCATGCATTCGAATTGATTGTATTTAGAATCTCTCTCGCATGTAGGTGTGCATGTGTGGAGCCTCCAATGAGGTGTTAATTGTGCAGCGGGGCAGCGAGACAGTTTTGTACAGGGTTTTTTCAGACCCCCCCCCCCAGTTTATGGCTGCAAGCAATCAGCTTTTCTTACTCCTCAATAAGAGCTTTATCATTAACTCGCGCTGCTTCTGTGATGTATTTGTGCGTGACCACGAGATGTGAATCTCCCCACGTTGTTCTAGAGCCTGTCCCATCACCAGATACATTGCTGTAAAGCACGGACATCTCCAGGCGTCTTGTGTTATTGCACGTTTACAAAATGGATTTTAAGTGGCTTTGGTTCAACCGTTGAGCAGCCACAGCAGCTGTAGTGATGTGAAACGCTTTGTTTGGATGTATCTGCATTTTTCTAACTCATGCTCGTCATGTCTGTCAGCTCTGTGTCTGTATGTTTCATTAGTTAGAATATTTACACCGAGTGCACACAAAAGTCAATATCTAACTGAAAAAAGTTTGCAACTGTAACAAGTATTTTTGCTTCTTTTCAACCTTTTGATGTATAATTGTGAGAGAGAATGTCAGTGTTGTTTGTTTTTGCACTAACTCCTTTTTGCAATATATCTGCAGAGGGATGATAACCCTGGGTATGCTCCTAATGTTTGTATAAATAACCTTTGAAGCCAAAAAAATATGAAAACCTTATTGTACACATCAAACATTCTCATACAAAGCAAGATACAAGGCATTTAAAAGATGAAATCCTACTTAAAAATCTAAATAAATTTATATTTATATGTGCAAATTGACAGCAGTGTTTTACTTTTAGCCCAGGAGTTCCTTCACACTGTCCTGTGCTGAGCTCTAGTGGACAAACACCCAAACTGCAACATTTCTCTTCTGTGCGTCACTCTGCTTTACAAAGCCAGTTCACCTTCTGGTTTGTGGAGGTTAACACTCACTCAGCCACAAAGCCTATTGTTAAATACATTTAATGACAGCACTGTAGACATTCCAACAAATGACATTATGAAATTTAGAAAAAGTCCATTGTTCACTGGGACTGACCATTAAACAAGTGGAACAGAAACACACTCATATCTCTGTGGTTAAAGATACAAACCAGTATCAATCAATATTATTGCAAACAAGAAGAGATACTAGGGTACCCTCTAAAACACAACAGTCGTGTGGTTCAGTCTGTTTTATTCAGGAATGTACTGAAGGAGACAAAGAAAACGAGTCTGCAGCCATGCTAGCAGCCATGCTAGCAGCTCCCTGTGGCTGTACTACACAGCAGCGCTTCGAGCTACACGCTAAACATCAGCATGCTAACATGCTGGTAAAATGATGACTGTTTTCAGTAGCTTAATTTAGCAGGTTAGCATAAAAACAACTGATTATTACCATTAAACACAAAGTACAGCTGAGGCTGATGGGAATGTTGTGGTGCAGAAATGTCTTAGTTGGTGCAGTAGATGAAAGCCATGCTGCTAGCATGACTTAAAATTAAGTTTGACATTATGCATGTGATGTTTCTAGTGTTATATCTCAACAACGTACTGCTTCATGGCTGCTTTCTTTCTCTCAGTCACACCCGCACACCAACGCAGGCCGTCACAAGCCACAACCCTCGTCCTGAAGTTATGATGCTCAGGCCTGTGGGGAGAAATAAGCTACTTGTACATGAACGTCTACCAGAGGGGATCATCAGAGGATCGTCACGTCAAAGTGCCACTTCAAGCACAACTTCAGACATGATGGCATTAGGACAGGGGGCAGGGTGCAGCTCGGTGCTGCTGTCACAGTGTCACAGCAACAGCAAACACACTGACCACACAGTACATGGTGCGATTCTCCCACCTCACTGTGCAGCTTCCTGAAAGAGACGCACGGGCAGGAGAAATTAAGCGGGAGTCAACACCAAAGATCTATTGAAAACATATTATTTATTAAGTATGTTTCTCCCCAATGTAATAATTAAAACACAAACAAATTACCTCAACAATTAGGGCTGAAGCCATTAATTAATTAGCTGATTGTCAAAAATTGATCAACAAATAATAACAGCTATTAAAATAGACAATACTATGATTACCCAATCAACTCCATGATCATTATCAAGACAAAAATACAAATATTTGAAATATCTTCATGTGTCTATCATGTTTACACTGATAAACACCAGTTTATTTGTATTAACCTTAAATTGGCCTGAATACTTGATCAAATTCTGCCAGATACCATTAAAAGAAAGGGGAAAATCCTGAATATAATAATAATAATAATAATAATAATAATAATAATAATAATAATAATATGATTGTAACAACTACTGTTTAGGATCAGTGCTGACAATCGTTTTGGTTTCAAATGGCAGCAGCTTTAATAAAAGTTCATCTCTTACCATCAGTGGCTGTGTCCCAGTAGCAGGAGTTGGCTGTGTGGAGACCAGCGCCGCTCTTCTGCATGATCGTACAGTTTACTGAAAAACACCATAGAACAGTGGTACTCACTTACATGTCAACATCATATCCTAGCTCTCATGTTATTGTCAGTTAGCTCACCTATGTATTTGAATGGCCGTCCCTGTTTGACCAGGTGAGTCAGTGAATGCTCCACTATACTGGCCGTCCACTGGTTCACTTTACTCTGGTTATAATCCGTCCCACCAATGACACCTTCAATACACTGAGACAAAGCCAGACATGGAGAGAGTCATGTACACTGTCATCACATCAAGGAGTGGATTTGCATAAAATGCAGTTTATTAATGTGTCCAAGAATTAAAGCAGTACCTCTTTAACTGAGATACTGGCCTCATCCGCACTGAAGACAACCTGCAGGAAAACAAGTCTATATGTCAGTCAATCTGTGCACGACACAGCAGATGTCAAAGAACAATTACAGGCTGGCAAAAGTATATTTTTGATGGTAAGATATAATAAAATGACCAATTAAGGTAGCAAATAAGCATTTCACGCTCTTTAGGCATTTAAGTAAATAATCCACGCTGAACATTTCCACCTCCACTGAAAACCATGTGCGTCTTTTAGTAAATATTCTTAAATTAAGAAAACAGACAAATCTAAGTTTATCAGTGTCATTGTCGGTGTGTCTTTCTGTTTCTAACGTTATGGACGTAAACCTGATGAATGTGACCACACCCCGGGGGAGACTACGGTTGCCTCAGCTAACCTAGCTAAGCTTAGCTATGCTAGCTGATTAAGCTACCGTTAGCTCACCAGAGCGTGTTTGTAGTGTTAACACTGGAGCTTAAATGAAACGAAATTCAAAGTAACTTCACCTCATCTCCAGAGTTATATTCCTCCATCGTTGCTGACACTGTCACAGCGGTCTGTTGTCTATGTTTTCCCCGGCTCTGTCAGTCCGCTGCTCGGTTATTGTTCCTGTTTAGTTCCTGCTGCTCACCGACAACGAGCTCAGACAAGACGTGTCTGCACAAACTCAAGCTGCTGCCTCTTTACAGTGCTGCCTCACTGTGGCTGAGTCCGGACACTACACAATTAGACCAGGTCAACATTAGAGGGCGTACCAGAACACAAACACTGTGAATATCCGTCTTTCTTTTTTAGAAAATAAATACAGTTTAAATCGATAATACTGAACTCAAGTTCCCATACAAGAAAGCACATGCTATATTAATGTTAAAATATATATATTATATATTATATGTATTTAGCAATATACTGTGTAAGTTAAGTTTCAACAAATTTTATGTGCCTATGTGAATTTATGCTATATAAAACAGATAAATATAATACCTACCAAATTATATGATATATAAATTGATGTTTTCACACAGAATCATGCATGTAAATTTTGTAATGTTTTTATAGGGGTGTCTGTGTTTCTCGAATGACTTCACTTCGCAACGTAAATAACATTTTATTGGTTATTTATTTAAAATATACAATTCACAATAATAACTACTGTGAATGCACCAATATGTTGTATGAATATGTTAGGTTACATATTGTTTTATATTGGATATAATATGTATTATTCTATGTAATATGTATACGTGCAGGATACATTATACATCATGGCCAGGTACTTACATGCAACACAGAAACAAAGGGCAACGCACACAAATCAAAAATGCAAAAATAATAAAAGTAAGTGGGCGATGCTGAAAGACAGCATGGTAACAAGCTGTATTGCTCTGGAATAAGGTCCTCTTACTGTGATATTGTGTTTCCCCCATGACAAAAGCTCTTTCCCCGAGAAAGAGCCCAGCCCATTTATAGCAGCTACGTATAGTACTATTAAATAAACTGTCACTCTGCAGCAGTGCTGGCTGTTCCTCTGGCCATAACCACAGAAATACACTCTCCCAGAGGATCTCAGCGGGGATATCCATAATACATAATGTACCACTAGTGACAATAAGGAGATTCCCTGAACCTATTTAGAGCCCAGCATACTGCAGCATATGAAAAACACTTAATCACCCAGTTTAATTGGTGTATTTCACAAAAAACAAACAACAGGAGTCTGATTTTGTGCAGAAACAACTGTCGCATTGTCACAGATAAGCTTATTTGTGAGGATTGCGTGCAATGCCTCTCTCTCTCTCCCTCTCTCTCTCTCTCTCTCTGTCTCTCTCTCGCTCTCTTTTCTCACACACACACACGCACACACACACGCACGCACTTACACTAACACACGTACACACCACGCCCCCTCCTATCGGGAACACCCTGACTGTGGATCTGTGCCTTCAGACGGTGCCGAGGCGCACCGACACACTCACGTACGGTCCCGGACTGACTCTCCAGCCCGACGTGCTCCCCTGCCGGCTCCTCGCCGCTATCCGCAGCCTCTAGGTAAGACACCGCTGCTCTGCAGGTCAACAGGCAACACACCGGGACACCAAACGCCACCGTGTCTCCTCTGGCATATGGCACAATCAGCCGCTGCCGCTGATCTCCCAGTTAATGATGTTTTATTTGTGTCTTTTCCTCTAATCATTTCTTGATGGGGGAGCAGTGGGGGGGTCCGTCCAACATCACGACCACGACCTCGGAGGATTAGTCACACATCAGTGGGACCAGACAGCCCACTTCCCGGATAAAGTTAGGCGCGTTTGGGCAGGTGCAATGCAGCAAAAAGCTCCTTTTCTTGTTTCCAGTTGGTCGACGATGAACCTGAAGTCAGCTCAGATGATTTGAATAATCTGTTGAGAATAAGTTGCATAAATTAGCTAAAACAACCAAACCGACTGGAGAGGCATGAAAGCCTTCACATTAAGGGGGGCAGTAGTTGTTCAGATTAATTGTTCACCTGTGTTTGACGTGACATTGCCTTTTAAGGCTTTTGTACAGCTATAATAAGGAGTGACTGGAGGTAAAATGACTGTAATGGTCCTATAATATACCTGCACCACACAGTTGATTAATAATGACCTTGTGTGTGACAGTGTCATGTGGAGTGGCCAGGATATTTCAGGGGTTTTTGGGACAGACTGGTGTTAGTGAATAATGTGGCAGACAGCATTAATAGTCTCAGGATGCTGCTCAGTGTCTGCAGGGCTGGTTGGGTAATTTTGTGGTTCAGTGTCCAGGAAGGAGCAGGACCAGAGAAGTGTAAAATACCCCGGCAGCTCTGATGAAGAAACACGCCGAGCTCATTCCAATTCAGAGGTGGCTTTGTGCCTCAGATTAGTCCGTGTTTCACTTGTGTTTGATGCTGCCACTCACACGGGGCTTATAGGGGAAAATACTGACGGGACGTGTGGTTTAAGATAAAAGAAATGGGATGCGTGTTTTGGAAGGTGGTTGTCAGCAGTAGGATTTGAAGCCTCTATTCAGGAGCCAGAAGCGCTGATGAGAAGGTTTGAGTCTGGGACCCTAGAAATACACAAAGCATGTGAGATGTATGTGTTACATAAGGGTTGTAGGGCTGAGTTTGTTTGGTTGAGTCAATTTAGGGCTATTACAAAGGATCATTGCTTATCGTAAACTGCTCTAATTATTGTTTTGTTGTTGTTTTTTTGAAAGATTTGAAGAATAACACTTAAAATGTCATTTAAACTGACCACCAGGCAGAGGTTTCTATCTTCACTAATATAAAAGAGAGTTCCTCAGTTTTAAGAATACATTTTTCATGATAAATGACTTAAAGTCTGAATAGTTTGACATTTTGGGGAACAGGCCTATTAGGTTTGTTACCGACAGAACAATGAAAAGATTGATCCCACAGTGAAGTTATCTAAAAATGCTTTAAATGATTATTCTGTCGTGAAAATTATTCATCTAAATGATTAATCTGTTGACCATATAATTTGTTCAGTGGAATTAATATGTCAGCTCTAACATACCTGTAACATTTGAAGTAATTCTGATGTTTAAAGCTCAGCTCAGCTCAGAAAAAGGATTTACCCCACAACACGTGGACTGATTCAACATCATGGTTTAGTGTTATTTGCTGTGGTTATTTGTAATCAAGTGGTACATTTTCATTGCCCAGTTTAAGCAACATACGTCATCTGAAAATACAAAAGACCAACTCAACAGACCAACATAAACCTGTCAGACAGGGTGGCTGCTGGCCAGAGTGGCTACTTACATTGACAAAGTAGATCCTTAGCCAGTGTTTCCATCAGCCAGTCATGAGCCTGGCTGGGAAACATTACGTCTATGTGTTTAAAGCTGGAAACAGCTGTGAATGAAAACAAAACAGTTGTACTAATGAGTGAAAAATAAAACCCATGAGTTCATATATTATCTTATATATATCATATATCTAATTCCATTAGGACGTCCTGTAAAGGGATGTAGTATTGAAGCAGACTCTTGAAGTTTTATGTTGAGGACGAGCCAAAATTATTAAAAGAGTTAAAAAAAGATCCAAAAAGAGAACAATTTGAACACCCCTGATGAATTTTACTTTGCTGTTTTCTGTCAACAACAAGCCTTTGCTGTCTGAGATTTCCTGCCTCACTATAATTTGTCACAGTGACGCTTGCCTAAATTGGTTCATTTGGCTCTTATAAGCAATAGATGCAGTATCTGCTGAGGCTGTTTTATCATTGTCATAGGGAGAGTGGCTCCCTAATGCCAACCAAGGTTTTATACAGCTTTCACACTCAAGGCTGGAGGGGGAATAAATGGTTGAATAAAAGAGGAAAGAAGCCAGGGAATGCAGGGATTCCCTGATTTCTCTACACGCAGGCAGCAGAGCTCATCCAGCGGAGCAGAAAGAAGCCCTGGGGAGTGCAGTCACACAGCATTAGAGGTCTGCGTCTGCAAGATCTGCCAAGACAGAATATTGTGTGTGCACGTGCATGTGGACACATACCGTCACACATATCTGCTGTACTATGGCAGGCATGTCTGTCACAGGCTTCAGCTCATAGTGCCAGACTTGTCTGCCCTGCAAAACCAAAAGGCTGGATATATTTGATCCAATGAATAAGGAACAGAAACTAAGGCATCTTTTTTATGATACATAGAAGATTATACAATAGAAATGTATAATTTCTATTAAAACAATATATTAAATATGCAGTAACTACAATACTGAGCTAAACAAACTAAAATTAATAATCCAATTTGATAAATATTTGTTTACTGATTCAGTATAAATAGTAGTAGTGAATAGACATACATATATCAAAACAGTTTTACGTTTAATAACTTCAAACAAGCTTGTTAGTGAACAAGACAGCTAAAAGTACACTTTTTTCGCCTGGGGCAAAATAATTTGATTAAAATGACACAGAATCAAAACATTACTGTGTTTGCATCAGTAATCCAGTAGTCTGAAAACTTTAAACCCTCTTTTTCAACTTTACTGCTTTTGTATTTGCAGCTCCCTCATAGGCCTAACTGACAGCTCCTCTGTCTCTTGCATAAATCTTGTTTACATTGTCCACTCCCTTGTACTCTCACAGAGCAGTAACAGGACAAAGATTACAATGACGCACGTATATAGGCAGCCTTTAAAATTTGAGCCACATAGCATTAAACCTAGGCCGAAGATAATTTGCAAGATGATCTGACGGATTATATCCAGATTATCTCAGATGATGACCTGAGCTGCTGTAACAAAGCTCGTCTGCGCTGCTGCATTCACTAGCATCTGATCTCTGTAGTGCCGAGTTGTGCGGGGTTTCCCTCCCACCCACACACTGATGCCTCTCTTATCCATGGCTCTCTAGTGCGTGCTGTGTGCCTGTTTTGGTATGCAGCATATAGCCCTGCGCGGCCTCAGAGATACATCATTCCCATTCAATCAGGGCCGCAGCGAGGCAATCAGTGGAAGCCCGTCCACACACCACTGCTGCAGATGTGGGAGGGGAGAAAAAAAACACCTCAAAAGCAGAAATGTAATTTGGAGGCAGTGCTGAGAGGAATGACTCAGTTGGGTAATAGATTGCTGGTCAGGGAGCGATGCCTCTGTGTCAGCCTCCCAAAACCTCTAATGTGTATGGACACATGCCTCTGTGGGCGCTGTGATGTCGACCTGAACCTCTGAGGGCGACGGTGAGCTGTGATAGGAGGATGGGACACTTCAACCTGCAAATCAGGCAAAGGTGTGGGTAGTGTTTTCCAGAACCAGCATCTTGACCAGGGCGTGCTGCGTGGAAAAGTCAACACAGCCGAGTGTACATCAAACACTGACATTAATTACATTCATTGTTAGCCAGTAGAGCACATCAAGGTGTTTAATCAATAAATATATGTGAACAGATTAGGGCCAGCTGTAATCACATCACTAGGTGTAAGAAACCAGTTGAACAGGTTGTGTTCAAACAAGCATCTTTCCTAATGTCTTTATGCTGAGCTAAGATAGCTAGCTAACTGTTGCTTTTTATTACATTATACCTGCACCTGTACTCCTGTATGTTTATCTTCCACTGAAGCATTAGGCGATGTTTTGTTCTTATCTTTGCTCTTATCAATAGAAAGTATAAGGTCACATACTTGTGATGTCACTACAGGTGGAGACCCACAGGTGTAGGGTTAAAGTGTAGTTCTCAGTGCTGTGCGCATTATAGTCACATTGCACACAGTCTACATTAAAATGTCTGTTTTCGCAGCATTGGTTCATGCTGAGACTCATGATGGTCATGGACACAGAAGGCATCTGTTTTCCTTTTATCTTGGACTAGTTCTGTGTGTTTTGTTCATCAGAACGTCTGTGTTGCCAGGTAGTGAAAATCCCTTTGGCTGGTGTTTAGTCTTATCTAGTAACTCACTTGCTTTGTCTGTTAAGCTCTCAGGTTCATTAGGGAGACCCCTTCAAGGACTGTTGGCATTTACAAGAGTTAATTAATATTGATAACTGAAGATGATATAAGATGACAGATCTGTGTAAGAACCATTCATTAATGACATAAATAATAATTCTGGTTGACCTCCAGCATCACAGCATCATGAGGGTGAGATTGATTAATGACTCACCAGGTGGGAACTCACATAGTAAACATTATGTCACCTTAATATTGACGTGTTAGCATTAACATTATGAGCATGTTACATCACAAGTTACCTGTGCTGTTGTGCCCACAGTCTCATGGAGCCATTACTCTTATTAATGTCTTGAAACTCATCGATAAAGCATTAAATTATGTATTAACCATTATAAAGCCCTTGGTTACAGCTTATAAACAGCGCTGTATTAGAGAGTGGCACAGAGGAAGCAGCTAATAGCAGAGTGCAAATTTCTGGAGCCTCTGTGAACTTTAAACTGACACTTTCCCTCCGTGTGAACTCATTAATTGTCTCTGGGTGTGCTGAAACAAACATCAAGATGCCCTTTCTGTCAAAACGTTGTGTCCTCAAAATACTAGTTGATCTGTACTGTGTGTCATTTTACTGATACACTTGTTTTGGCCAAAAAACAGCTTTTTCCTCTAATGTTTGAGCTGCTGAGTGCTTACATGTAGAACTGAACATTTGGCTGTTCAGAGTTCAGTACTCTCATAATCACGTGAAATCCATTTATCACCATGATCCTCAGCAAATAAACTCCCTTGACACTCACATTGTACCGTAGAAACATCCTTTTAAGAGAGTCATCCAGGAGTCCACCTGTGTTGAAACAACAGTTTGTCTATATCTATATTCATCAATCTATCTTTGAGGCTCTGCCAGCCCAGACACCTATCTGTCCTCCAAACACTGAATTTCATTGTGCATCTGTCTCCTTGACGTTCCAGCTATTCTAATGTAATGCACTGGCACACTGTGTAATAACGCATCGCTCATATTTTTAAAAAAATCATTATCCATTAGCAGCCAGTCAGCTTTAAGTTACACATGCTGTTCAGTTGTTACACTCTGATTAATGGTAACACTGCTCTAAACACACACACAAGCACTTTCAGAGGATTCCCTTCTCTTCATTAGCAGGCAGTGCATTGAAAAGACAAACTGCAGTGAAATGTGGCAGGCGAGCAGCAGTTAAACAGGAATGAGTGCTATGAAATATTCAGCCATGTTGGTGAGAGGAGCGGGAGCTGTTTATAACCCGAACGTTTCTCTGTCTCTCTCTTTATGTGAAGAAGCAGTAGCAGTAGAAGAGGCCATGACTGAAACTGGGTTAATGAGATCCAGCCTTGATCTACAAACCTCTCATCTCTCATTCTTTAAGTGCTCATAGTGACAAATCTTCTACACAGCATCTACACATGTGCCTGAAAAGAACACTGGGTTTTGCTGTAGAAAGTTTTTCTAAAATTTGTTTTTTCTGTTGATAATCTCTATAAAGAACAATTTCCCTTTGTATTTTCTTCAGGGGGAATGCTTCTAGCAGTAAAAAAAATTATGTATTCATTTGATCCCCTGCTGCTAGAGATTTCAGACACTCTGCACCGAATATTCGTGTTTATCCAACAACCAGACTGGATGTCTGAACCGTCTCACAGTTTCAGAGGCCTAAACAGTGCCAGATTTGGACCATTTCACTACTGTTTTCAGTTGTGGGGCTTGTTTCACACTGCAGAAATGGCAAAAGATGATTATACTGAGGATTGAAGGAGTAAGGGTCATTTTCACCTGCAACACAGAAGGTCTTCTTTTGTGTCATTAATCACATTGAAATACAAATAAGATGATTGATTCAGGATGTAGTGACAAAATGGAGGTGGGGATGGAAAACTGCAAGAGGGGAGTACTTACCTCAATGTGTAAGTATCCAGACACAGATTTTTGCTGCAGTGCAAATGCAAACAATCGAAAAAGAGAGAAAAAAGATGATTATTTTTATGTAGCTCTGATATTTTAAGACAATAATTGTCTGAATGCCTTTAATTACCTTTGCCGTCATCCTTCACGGAAGAGATCACGCTATTATCAAGTGTGCAGTTTATTTGCCTCTTATTCTCTTTATTTAAATGGTTCCTGAGTCGCTGTCACTGTGGTTGCTTCATAGGCCTTCATCACGTCAACAGTTACTCAGCACTTTGGTTAATGACTGATAGTCGGGATTTCTAATGCGATGATCGGATCAGATCGGAGATCAGTGGAGCAATTGATTGAAGCTTTAACTGAACCTGCGGTTCACATCACAAGTAACATGAAGTGGCAAAGAATGCATGTACACTGTTGCCCATAAAGTTGGAATAATTTTGTTTTCAGACACATTCCTCTTTTTCTTCCTATGTATACACATCAGTAATCACCTTTGACCAGGTGCAGTGATGAGTTTTGAGAAGATATACACTTTATCTATCAAGAATAAATCACATTGTCACAATTCATGAAAAGAGTAAAAAAAATATTTTATTCCAACTTTATGGGCAACAGTGTATGTTGGGGAGTATTTAGAGGAGTATTTTGCTAACATGCTAAACTAAGCCAGAATTTTAGATGGCACCAGAACATCAGATGTTGTCTTATGTTTGTTTGAGGACCTATAAGTCTTGTTTTTCTCTGCATTGCTTGAAGTATTGAAAGCTGCTACATCTGGCAATTTTCCTGAAATCAACCAGAGCAGTGATCACGATACTACTGTTCCTTATCTGCTGCATGTGGCAGAGAAACATCTTGAGCTCTTGAGAACTCTATTTCTCACACAAACCTTTCAAGGTCAGAACACTTAACCGCATGGAAGTTTTCTTCACTGACCACCTGATTGTCTAGCCCCTTTTCACTCCAAAATCCAGAACAGCTTTTCTCTTCCTGGTCTTTTCTTCTGCCAGTCACACCCAACATAACACCACACCACCCACCGAACCAATCATCCATTTTCCGTCTCCGGCTTTGCTGCTCTGCTTGCAGGAGTTGCAGCCTTTTCCTGAGCCCACACTGCCGTTTCCTCTTAATTAGCGAGTGAAATGACACAAACAGCCCATCAGTGCGAGTACAATAAGCAGCGGTCTGATAAGAACGTTGCAGAAGAGTTCAGTGAAGGTGAAAACGGGTGAGCAGAAAGTGCAAGGAAGAGTGCTGGCAGGATAAGAGAGGACAGCTGACAGCGGGCTCTGGAAAAGGTTTTTTGTTAGTTTGTTTTTTTTCCTATTTTCTGCTCCATTGAGCCCTGCAGGGGAGTGTGGAGGCCTGCAGGCTTGATAGGTCATTACTGATGACGGCCCCTCTGAGGATTGTAATGTTACGGTGATGGTGACTTGTGCTTCATGGCTCTAAGGGCAGCATTTTAAATGTTACTCATGGTTGGGCAGGAATTGCCTTAAACAATGGTGTTGGTCTAATACTGAGTGTTGTATTCTAAAAACAACTCTGGGCAGTGGTGAGGAAATACACAGAATTTTCTATGTAACTTAAGGCCAAATTGTTATCCTGTTGTATATACTATATGTGCTATAGATGTGGTGGTATGGAAATACAGTGTACAGTGTCACTACCAGGACTGTAACGCATTACAATGCTGTGTGAGATGAAATGATGTTTAAGCTTTTGGTATTTGAACTTTTTTAA
The DNA here is from genome assembly GCA_008933995.1 of Datnioides undecimradiatus. Classification (NCBI taxonomy): domain Eukaryota; kingdom Metazoa; phylum Chordata; class Actinopteri; order Lobotiformes; family Datnioididae; genus Datnioides; species Datnioides undecimradiatus. The sequence goes on along the minus strand of WARS01000036.1, from coordinate 6,829,723 downwards.
TGTCAGACTGCTGTTGGAATAAACGTTTATATTCCAGTAAGAACCACTGAGGCTAATCAAGTCTTTTACTCATCAAAGTTAAGATTGACCAGGATGTTATGTTTCTGCTCATCAAGCTCCCTGCAGTGATCGACCTGCTGTGGGAAAACAAGCAGGATTTGAAATCAAGCCCCATGCAACTTAGTCTTGTCTACAAGCAAGTGCAACACCATGGATGTCTTTGAGGAGATGCTGTCAGAAAGCGTGTGATCTCATATCTATTTGTGCAATTATCATGTCTGCCCCTCACTATGACAGCCGCCTCTTCACCCCGAGCGAGGTTGTTCAGACACATGAACTTGTTTTTTTTGTTGTTTTTTTTTTTGAGCACACCCCAACCTTTACACAGTCGTCGTTCACTCCTGCACCAACGCTCGCCCTCAGTCCAAGCATGAAAATGTTTCGACAGCCAGTTTAGAGATTAGATCAATGGATTGGCTGCTGCTCTGGTGGAAGCTATCTTTCGTTTCAGATGCAATTTGACATCATCGCCGTCCCTGTAGACTCACAATCAGAGACAAAAGGTCAAGTCGGGTGAGCACAGAATGCTAGTCACTGCTATGCAAACTGTCAGGCTTGGCGAAGGTGAGTTATTCATAACGGTGTCTAATGTCGCTTCATTGCCTTTGAGTCAACCAAGTAATTAAGGTTTGAAATTGGATTCTGACTGACACACATCGACTGGCCGTGTTTAGCAGAGTTACGGTTGCGCAGAGTCCAGAGGGCAGAGAGGACTGACGGGAGTATTTACAGGCAGGTCCTTGCTTGATTGGCAGCGACATGGACAGTGTGTCTGACAGGTTTCCAGGCTGAGAGAGAGGGTCATTAGTGCACTGCAGTGGTGCAGGCGCATTATCTGCCCTGAGGTGTTTTGTGTGTGTCTGAGAGAGAGCGAGAGAGCGAGAGAGAGTGTGTGTGTGTGTGTGTCAAAGACATACAAAACAAGAAGAAGAAAATGAGAGACAGACAGAGAGGTCACCACTTAAACAAAAAGTACACAGAGGCAGGGATACTTTCCACCCAGACAAACACGTCATGTATCATTGAAAGTGTCGTATTCTCCTCTTTGCAACCCCCCCACCCCCACACCATCCTGGGCACCTTCCCTGAAGCCTCTCCAGTCTCCTCCAGCAAGCCAGATCTCATCTAGAGCTTTCTGCGAAGACAATGACTGCCTATTGATTTCACCTCGCTGCAAACACAGGTCCACATCCGATCTCAGGAAGTGGATTACATGCAGGGAGATACACAGCTGAGATAGTGGGATATAATCTTATTTGCTTCATTTCCTTTAATTTGAGATAAGCTGGGTGTGCTGGAAACCATTTTGAGATACAGCACCAGCCACATGTCACACTCTGCACTGCACTCTGCTGTACAGCACACAAAGCATGAGAAAGATACCGTGTGCTTGTTTACTGCTTTATAAAGAGCTCTCTCAGTCGGTTGTAGACTCACTACTGATAAATTTGATTGGCCTGACTCTGGGTTTTATGTGCACCAATCTATCTCAAGAGCTTTGTGCTTCAGCTCATCCTCCTACTTATAAAAGCAATTGAATTTTATGTCTGCTGACTGGTCTTGCGCTTTGATCATCGCTACTTCTGTCATTGTCCTGATATTTCCCCCAGGAATAAGTCAGGGCGTGTAACACCCCGCTTGGCATAAAGACCAGTTTGTTCTGGTGCCTTGTGTGTTTTCCCTCTTTTCACTGAAAGGAAATGGACTGGGATCCTTAAGTTGCTCCAATACTCCAATACTTAATTTGTGCCGCAGTTAATTTAGAATGAATGGTTTTAGCATTTAAATGGTTTTAAATGTTACAAATCAGAATATTAGCAGTAAACAAGGGATTTAATTAATAAAGTAAATCACGTCATCATTAGTTTGCAACTCATTTATGTATTCATAGTAAATGTGATACAACAAGATTTTTGATATTCACTGAAAATAGTATGTAATATAAATGCAATACAAAGCAACAGTGTGTCAGACTAATCAATAATATTTAGGCTACAGTAATCAATATTTTCATATCAGCAGAGGACACTTTAGCATTATTACCAAAGGTCTGGGTTTAATTCTCTTAAATAGCTGTGCATTTTAGTTTTCGTTAAGGACTATTTTAACTGCAGATTATGCAGATTGTGTAGTGAGTGTTTACAGCAGAGAGACAGTGTATGTACAGTGTTTTGTATCTTTAATTGTTTTTGGACAACAACAGCGCAATAAGGGAAATAGGTTACATCAGTCTTTGTCTACGGAGACAATAATGTTTGTCTGGAACAGTTTGTTGTTGGTTTTGTTTTCGTGGGATCTGTTGACAATGAAAAAATATAGAATATCACCGTGTGATGACTTTGAGTAGCAGACCATGGCTGAGGCATCCTGTTGTAACTCATGACTTGGATGTTGATGTGATGAATGTATACAAGTCGGAAACTGGTTAGAGCAGAAGGTTCACATGCAGTGTATCAGTCTATATTATAGTCTCTGGCGTGTGCAGCCAAGAAGTGTGGTGTTATTGACCTTTGTTGATGAATAATTAATGTTTTCAGCACTTGGAGCAGGTTTGCCATTATATATGTGTGTGTGTGTGTGTGTGTGTGTGTGTGTGTGTGTGTGTGTGTGTTGGCTGGCTGCAGTCAGCAGAAGGGGGTCTCTGGCTGAGTTAAAGTGACCTGCTGTTTAATGGTCACTAGAGATGCTCCCTGTCAGTTATCATTACTGTCTGTCGGCTTCTGCATCACATCAATGATTCAGGAGGAAAACATACAACATACTGTAAATTACCGCCGGGCGTTCAAAAGACGAGAGCTGAGCCATGGTGCATTAAAAGACTGGAGGTCCCACCAACTTTCATCCCATTGACACAGAATAAGGGATAGCAGACTCATGCAGCTGTCTGGCAATTTGTATAAAATATTAATGATCTGGCCAAGCTGCTCTTCGCACTGTAGCCACCTCTGTCAACACTGCATGCGGGTGAACTTGCCAGAAAACACTGCACCTAGGGAAGTTATTTGGAAAAACATCAGCCCCCCAGGAGATGAAGAATCTGCTGATGTGAGGTGAAGAAGCCACTGTTTGATTTACTCACCATCATTAAGAAAAAAGTCACAGACATGTGCTGCTCCTTGCTGAAATAAGGCTAAAGCTGAAAGTCTAGGCGGGTGCATTTTGAAAAGGATGTGGATGACCCACATTTTTACAGAAATACACCACGCGCTGTGTAATGTTCCCTCAACCTCTTTCATCCCACTTTAACTCTCTCACAGAAAGGTTTTGTAACCGCATTTACGCAGAGTGAAAGGTGTGTGTTACATTCAATGCTGCTGCACAAAATGGATTTTGCTGCCCTGGTGCTGAGATCACAGAGAAGTTCAGGAGTGAAGAGTGATCAAGAGGGAGAAATATGAGCTGTTCTTGACCATCTTCCTGCAACTGCCGCTTGTGGCTGTGCTGTCTCGCCTGTAAGTTTAAGTTTGACATATTAAGATAAATTAGGTTAGATATACTGGATTACAATCATTTTCACCACTTGGCCCTTTAACTAGCTGCCGTGGAGCTTTTGATCATATCACATGATCTTCATCAACAGATGCAGTTTGCCCGCTTGTCATTAGCTTGTGTTTGTGGTTCAAACAGAAATGGAGGACGAGCCCTTCAAGTGCTCAGGGGGAAAAAAGGAAATTGAACATTGGTGAAATAATGGAAACCCCTAAAACAGCTAGGAAATGGAGTGTGAGGTAAAACAAAGAAAAAATGTAACAATTCTGTGACAACTGGACAAACTCCATTTGCTGATGAAGATCACGTGACGCGATAAAAGGCTCATAATTACTAAATAACTAAAAAGACCTTTAAACACCAGATTAATTTTTTATGTAGCATCATGATAAGGAGCCATATTAGAAAGGCCTCTGCTGCGTTGTGCTATCTAGTACACCAACACAGGAATTAAATCTGGGAATGAGAAGTGAAACAGAGACTGGATGGGTGTGGTCTTCTTATGTGGGTGTATACTTAAGACAAATATTGTGTCATGTGCAGCTTCATACTCAAATAACCAAATCACACGCTGAAAGACTTCCAGTTACACCAGTGCAGATTTCTAGTTAACAGCGCAGCTTAAAGAGGTCTGATCATCACTGCTTTTACTTATTTTACTCGTATTGTTTTAAATTACACTTTCAGTGTGATTCATGTCCGTAAACATCTGGAGGGGACACTGTTGGTGAAATTGCAGGAGCACTGAACAAAGATGGGAAAACTGTTTAATGCTATGCTGAGATTAAAGAACGGCACAATATAATATAGTGTTATATATAGTTGATATTTCTCTTACAAACACTGTGTTAGTCAGCCTCCCAGTCAAGCCCATAGCTTGGAGCACCAAGTCCCTTGGTTACTACTAATTACATAGCTCTTTACTCTACATTGTTGGTTTAATTTGTGATTTAAAAAAAAAAAAAAAAGGCTTTGTAACTATCTGAAGCAGTGGAGCACTCTTTGTGGTGCTTTAACTCAAACAGGAGGAAATACTACAATATATTTTCAGCTATAGGCTTTGCAGTCTACAGAGTATTTACAGCAGGACAGTGTGTGTGTGTGTGTGTGTGTGTGTGTGTGTGTGTGTGTGTGTGTGTTTGAATTAGAGTAAATGACAGAGACCATGTTGATGCATTTTTTAATAGTTGTTAGGCAACAATGTTGGTTTATGACACAGAGAAGTAAGTTTTATCAAGACAATACTTACAAACATGATGTATTTATTGTTGGTTCTGAATTTTGGAGGGCATTTGCTGATAAAATCACCGAAATATCAGCAGGCTTGTATTTAAAGAGCAGTTGTTTCTGACTGGGCTTCTGTTTGCAGAGTGCTTCATCCAAAGCCTAACATTACCCGGTATGTAAAGCACAAGCATGAACACTCTAGGAACATAATAAAACAAAATGAGTCACCTCGCACTGTTTCCCTGTTTGAAACTATTTACATTTGAAGGTTTTCCTTGTAGAAGAAGAGACCAGTATTAAACCACACAATTTGGGCCTGAGATGAAAGGACTGAAGCTGTTATGAAGGCATCGAGTGACCTTCGTTTCTGTCACTTCAAATGTTTTTCTCTGTTTCTCTGCCCACCCACTAAATATTCAGTAATGACTCTATTTTATGTTTTTCCCATGTTCATTTTTCATCCATGTGTACTCTACTTTCTGCCAACTGGAGCCCAGCTGCTTCCAGCACACCTGTGGTCTTTAATTGGCAGATTGATTCTGCTGTCTGTAAGCCCGGCCACCTGCGGAAAACACCAGACTGACTGGTGGTGAAATGCCACAGAGTTACAAAACACCAAGTGGACCACAATGTGGCTTTGTGACCAGATGTCCCCCGTGGTAGAGCATCGACTCGTTGACAAATGAGCCATTATATGTTTGAGCATCATGAATTTTGAATGGTGGAAATGATGAAAACCTTTCCCACATTGTGTTGAGGAAGCAGTGAGTCACCGTTCTTCCCTCTGAGCTACGTTATTAGTGCAGAGCTGAGGAGTGAGTGCATTTTCTCTGCTCAGAAGCCAAAGTTTAACTGTCTCCTTGCTTGTGTTTACTCAGAGCCGAGACAGCATCAGCAGGAATGTAAGCTGTGTGTACTCAGGGAGGGCTGCGTCAGGACACCACGCCTACTGCAGCACACAATTCAAACTCAGATAAATATTAGTTTCGCTTTATTGAAGTTGTTGACCCAGTATTTGTCATGCATGTCCAATACGTCAGGTGTATCATGTGGCACAGCTGCTTTGGCTGCTGGAAGTTTTTGTAATCTATTGACTTCCTCACATATTTATTCAGTTGTCAGGTTATTAATTAACTCATTAATACAGTTCTGCAAAAAAGTCTTCCTTCCTCGAGGTTAAATTGTTCAATTTTCTGTTCAAATTCCAGATATTGAGTCACGCTTATGGAAATATTTTGAAGTTTGTGCTGTTGGTACTCATGATTGTCTCCAGAGGATGTACCAAACTGACTTTCAAGCCTAAGATGTTTATCAAGCACTACCAGCAAGTCAAGGATACAGAACAGTATTATGTTGCACAGAACACAATATTTGTCTGATTGTACACCCACATCCAAGCTAAATCATGAAGCAAATAAGAGAAAAGTAGTCCCCAGAGGATAAATCCTATGGACTTTGGAGATCCTCTAACTTCTCCTCTAGCACTAGTTAATTGGATTGGATGGATCTCCATGATTTATTGTAATTTACATTGACATTCACGTTCATCCAACAGCTGACCAAATTTGACCAAATGCATACATCAAAACTATTAGCTTCAGCTGTATTTTGTAGTTACTGCTAATTAGCTAATTTTAACTTGCTATTACACTAAAATAAAATGTTAAACATGATACAGCTAGACTCAGGAAAACATCAGCTAAACATCAACATGTAAGAAGTGTCACTATGAGCAAATTGGCATGCTGAATAAGTTACTTAACAGGAGTTACCTTTGTCTAAGTAACACTCTGCTTAAATACTGCCTCACACTCCACTAGCATGGCCAGTCATGTTCCAAGGAAGATCACACAAAGTGAATAATTGATCAAGGCATGTCTCCATTCAGTAATATTTAATGTAAAGGTATCTGTAAATGTCTGTTATTTCCTCTATTAAGTTCTCACCTCACGTCTTAAAAGGTCTCTTCATTGGCTACAATGCAGCTGCAGTTCAGCTTAAAAATGTTATAATCACTGATGTCATGATGTGCCTTTGGTTGCAAATGAAGCTGAGCTGACGTCTGCTGGTTCATTAGTGCTAATTCATGTAAAGTGAAGGGAAGAGGCGAGAGAAAGGACGAGGATGAAAGAGACGGTAATGAATAAGGACTGAAGGAGGCTGGTGTGGGCTTATGCAGATCCCTCCACTCCATTCAATTTTTATTTCCCAACATCATTTACACAAGAGCTGGCAGAATTTTGTCCCTCTCCTCAGTGCCTCATATAACCCTGTTTATATTAGTTTCTGATCTTCATGGTTGCTTTTATTGACAGCGTGGAAAGCTATTTTTGTGCAAATCAGGTTATTCACAGCAGTTTACTTTTATCAGAGACTGCACCAAGATTGAGAATCTTGTCCGTGTGTGTGTGTGTGTGTGTGTGTGTGTGTGTGTGTGTGTGTGTGTTCATGCATGGCATTCAAATCACATCATTTCTCTGAGTAACAGGGGAATCAGAAGAAATCAGATCCACTTAGCATTTGCACAGCACAGCTAGGAGTGACATTTTCACTGCCTTACACTGTTCCCTGTGGACCATTTATCATAATCTAACTGGCCATACATCATGTGATAGAGCCATTAATTGTAGGGTTGATGATTTGGGGTCTGACCCCCTCCAAACCATGGGGACAGGGTTGCCAGGGCTGTGTGACAGAACCCAACCAATGACCCTAATACCACAGAGATGTGGGCAGTGGCCATCAAGTGACTTGTGTGTAGATATAATGTAATTTTAATGCAAAGGAGGTCAATGCAACCAACAGACTCAAAAATTAAACTCATGGCAACAAAATGAGCTGCACAAACGGCACATTTCTGCAGGAAAACCACAGCCAGATGAATTAAGTGATAAAATAAAGCCTTGCGCTAACCGACATAATGATGGTGACAGATGCAAAATTACTGCAAATCAGCCTGGAGTTACATGGATACGTGCACCAAATTTCATGGCATTCATCCCACAGTTGTTGAGATATTTTAGTCTTGACCAAAGCGGTGTACCGACTGACCTCACCATCCCTGGAGCAGTTCCAAATGCGCAGCTAAAAAGTCAGTCTCTTTGCACAAAAGTGTCTGCCAAGTGAATGTTGTATAGCTGTGTGCACTGGCATACAGGTGAGCAGATAATTAGTTAGTCTTGTTGTGAATTTCAGAGAAAGATAGAGCTTTGCTAATAGAAGTTGAGAAATGTGGGCGTTGTACTCTGAATGTCAGCCTTGGAGCCTAATTGGGAGGTTGTTAGGCTGCTGTGGAGCTGTCAAATGTCTACCAATTACTTGTGCTTGTAAACCTGAAAATCATTGTCCTATTTTAATTAATGCTTTTTACACAGGCCAAAAGGCAAGCATGTCAACCAGGACTGTTATTGACAACCCTTTTAGTTGATATCGGTTCAAGGTTATTAATGCCAACCTTATTTTACTGACTTTCTCTTGTATCTGTTTGACCTCATCTAGGTTTCCTGAGAGTGGTCCCTTCTCGTCAGTTTCCCAACAAAACAGAAGATAAGTGAAGGAAACACTGGTGGGAATTTCAGACTATGCCTGCGCTAAAAGACCAACAACCCCATCATTAGCAGCAGTAACATTACAGGAAGAGGTTCACTTTGCAACATTATGTAGCTCTGTCTGACTTCCTCCATGCAACATCTCTGCTTGGCTGATTTTATTAGCTGAGTGTTGATTGAGGGACCAATGGAGCAGGTGGGCGAGGAACTAAACCTCTCCTTTCTGCTGGAACATGAACGAGAGATGATCCTGAAGGTACTGCAAAAAGACGAGAAATTAAGAAAACGAGAGGAGAAGAGGATACGGTGAGGACTTCAGTATCATCGTTTGAACTCATGTTGTCCTCATTCCAACTTTCGTTGATGTTCTTCTCTTTCTGTCCCGCAGGAAGCTGAAGAATGAGCTGCTAGAGATTAAACGAAAAGGCTCCCGTCGCTCCCAGGAGTTAGGAGACCGACAGTGCGCTCGCTGCCTGAAGTCTTTGGGCCTGATCTTTGACCGTGGAGATCTCTGCGAGGAGTGTCAGCTGCGTGTCTGCAACGACTGTCGAGTTAACTCTCCCAACACACGCCACTGGAGGTGTAATGTTTGTGCCAAGATCTCGTAAGTGTGATGCCTACAGGGACCAGAACAGAAATGGGCTCCAGATGGTTTGGATTAGATGGTTAATGACACTACATCTGTCTCCATTTGTGTGTGAGGTCCTCAGACATTTTGGCTCGTCGGGGCAGGAAAAGCACAGGTGTAATATTTAAAAATCTGTTTTCTTCATTCAGCTGCTTCAGATTTGGGTCCTCATATACTGATGGTTATAAGTATGATTTGAGCATGATGACTAATTGAACCAGGTTGGACCAGTATGTCGGTGGGTCAGTCTGCACATAAAATCATAGTGTGTGACATGTAAATAGTAAAAGTGCACACTTCACATTCAGTCACTGCCATATTTTTAAAACATGTTTGATATTTGCCACTGACATCTGAAACATGGAGACATGGCTTTAACTTAACAGCTTCATCTGATTTGGCTTTGATTTACAAAGTTCACACACCTCCATTACTCACTGTAGACGATACAGTCCTACATGCTTCTCCATCCAGAACTGCTCCCATATTCTGCCAAATTTTTCTCATCTTTGGCCTTTTCAGTGCAAATGTCACTGCATATAAACAGCACATGCTGCTGGTTGGATTCCACATTTGTTTCTGTACAAGAAAACACAACAGTTTGCATTCTACCTGGATTTGCAGGGTCATTTACCACCAGTCATAACTGATAGGTGTGTCTGTTGTTGAGTGTATTTACTCACCATTATGGTTAACTTTAACCTTCCTGACTATTCATGAGTAAGAAATCTGGTCAAGTTGTTTGGAAATAACCTTAGTATGTGGTGGGTCTTTATAGGTCTGAGCTAGTCTTCAAGGTTGTTCCCCAAGCTTTAACTGTTTCTCTGCAGGGTTTTTAAAACAGTGATTAAGATGATTATTCTGTTAATGTAACTGTGTTTTTGTATAACTAAACAATACTGAAAAGCCCTCAGTGGCATCTTTGGTGCAGCTAGTCTGAATAATCACACTGTAACTGGGAGATAAGTGCAAGAAGTAAAACTTTTCTCAACTCTTGAATTATGCAAATGTTTTGTGCACTCTCCACCTACATGTGTAACCTGCGGCTAAAGTTCACTTCACCAGCTGAAGCATAAGCAGACAAAAGCAGCAGGAGAAAAAGAGCTTGTAAAATCATTTTTCATCAGTGTATACAAACTTCTTAAAAAGTCTTGAAGCTTATTGATTAAAGTCTAGTATTAAATCATCAACGGTGTGGAATATTTTTCTAGCCTGTGGTAGGTATTAATGTTATAAAAGTTACAGTTATAAATCATTTTTATTTTTGCTTTTAGCAACAATGACCAAAAATGTCCCAGTACTGTTGTTTCAGGCTCTATGCAAAACTCATAAAATGTATGCACTTAAAAATGTGTATTTTTTAATTGGTTAATCAATCAGTTCATTGGTCCATGTCCATTTTCTGCTATTAGTTCCAGTCTACATTGTGCTCAGTGATTAGCTAATGATGTTATTAGGACTTATTGTAATAAACAGGTGATAATAACGTAATGTCATTACCTTCATGCACTAAAATAAGTTTACATTTTATCATTCATCCTGGTTTTCATTGGTATTTTCGATAGTTTGACCAGTATAATGGTAAAATCTTCTATTTCAAATTATAAAGGTCTTAAATTCAATTTTGTGAAAACCTGCAGAAAGAATTCCCTCTAACAGGGACCTGTATTGTTTGCAGGGAGCTGAAGGTGGTAACGGGAGAGTGGTTTCTGGAGGAGCGGTCCAAGCGCTTTGAGCAAGGAGTGCCGAGCAGTGACGTGATCAAGCAGACAATCCTCAGCAGCCCAACCAGTGAGTTTCACCACTAATGTTCACAAAACTGTAAATGCCACGCAAAATGTAATTAGTTGCTGGAAATAGCGTGTTAGATGGTGAAGTAGTGTTGGATACGTGTTGATATTAATGATTCTTGATGTTCTTGATCAAGTCACAGACAAAAAGTCTACAGAAAACCTGTCAGCAGCTTCTGAGTCAGAGAGATCTGATACTCCGAAATCCAACAGAAGTGCATTGCGCAATGTTATGGACGGTGCCAGGAGGAAAGGGTAGGTGGTGGCAAAACAATTTAAACATCTATGTATTCTGGAGTTAACAGGGTTTACTCAATAAACTACACATAAACATAAAATATGGAGTAGGCCAGGATGAAATCATCTCAAACTACATTTGAAGGAAATATGCAGTGCGGTGAGGATTCACTTCAGTACAAAGGCATTAGAGAAGATCAGGGGGATGCTCATTTGATTTTTTTCAGACTCCCTGAATGTATTTTAAAACACATTTGGTAAAGCAACACAGCAGTAATTGGATTATTCCAGCTAGCATCACTCCCTCATATTTGCTGCACTGTAATTGTTCCTGAAGGCATCACGATGACTGAGGCAAAAAAGTCATATAGAAACATTAACCAGCTCTGATAAACAGGATATATTAGAGGTCTGTTGACAAGAAGGAAACTCCTTTAATCTTAAATTCACAAGAAACCTCTTTATTACCAGTTCATCCTCTGGAGAACATGGATCTTTAAACCACATGTTGAGTCAGTCTATACATGTAGACGTGCTGATAATGTGACTGATGACTTTGGATCTGCAAAATCAGGAAGTTTTTTATATACTGTTAACTAACAAAAAGAAAAAGAAACTGAAAAGCATCTGTTTGTGGAAATATTTAATCAAATTGCAGAATAATGATTTTCCAGACAGTACAAACAGTACAGCTGACCGAGGATGACCGAGATGATTTTGATAAAACAGAGGGAGCAGAGAGACACAGTGTAATGACTCTGCAATAATGGGCGTGACTAAACATCCCCAATATACAGAAGATAACAGGCTCCCTGTGTGTGTGTGTGTGTGTGTGTGTGTGTAGGAGGATGAAGGCGGATAACAAAGGCAGCCGACCCACCTTGAAGCCAGAGAACGGCGTCGACAGCACAAGTGTTAAATCTGTGTCGGATGGAGATGCTCAAAGCGTTCGAAGTGTTCGCTCTGCCCCGAGTCCACGTTCAAACAGGTGTCACAGCCAATAGAATTTAAGAAATCACATTAATGCAGTTTTTGGAACAGTTTTGAGCTCTAAATAAAAGGTTTTAAGATATATTGTCTCTCTCTCAGTGCTGGTGCAGCCTTGTATCTAAAGTATGAAACCTTTTTTTACATTATCAGCATTTAGGCCAGTACATTAAAACAGCTTGAAGTAAATCTGTTTTAAAGCTAATCTCTTTCAGGCAATGTGGCTAGATAATACAAGAATAATCAAGTGAGACGGCATTGACAGTTATGAAAAGCTCAGTCATATGACTGCATAGCTATATCAAGGTGTTTGAGTTATTTCTGCCACCTCAAGGTGTCTCTGGCAGGTCATTTCCCCACAAGTGTTACACAACCATGCAATACTTATGTTAATGTTATTTTGTAATTAGGGATATGTGTTAACGATGTTAAACCGGTCTCTTTCTGATTTTCAGGGGCAGCGCGGTGGCCATGGAGTCTTCAGGCATGCCCACGGTCCCCAACAACCTGCGGTCCCAAACTCCGGACAGATCCTCCACTCCCAGCGACAACCGGAGGGTCAGGGTCAGCAACTGACACCGGCAAACACAAACACACATACAGCAACACACTTGGGGAAAAACTATCCAGATTGAACTGTTGTTTTAACAGCTTCTGTGTGTTTGTGTTCGCACACAGCCCGACGGAGCAGAGAGCGTTGCCAGTTTACACTCCACAGACAGTGCGACTGAGAAAAAGGCTGCAGGCCATCACAGGACGAATTCAGGCGCCCCGACAATTTCTGTATCCAGGGCTTCAGTCTCATCTGGTACCGCCACTGCAGCCAACACATCTTGCTTCACATTGTCAATTTTTTTTTCTTCTTCTTTTTTTTTTGCTCCACACTGAAGCAACACAACTCCTGTCTTGTATCACAGCTTCACAGTTCACACGCAAACATTTTGATATCACAGTTTCAGAATGTGTGAGAGATAGTGAAATCATATCAAAGGTGATGTTTGATAGTCTAACCTGGATAAAAAAAAACACACTCAGTGTTAAAGCATGCTTCCTCATAAAGGACAAAATTATTCCATATTCTTTCTGTCGGGAGCAGATGTCACATCTCCACAATTACACTATTAACTGACACCCTCATCACTGCCTGCTGCTCCTTTTTTAAAGTATAATCTCCTCCACTTTGTCTCTGTCTGTGTCAGACACTTTATCTCCACTAGTAACAGCTGCTAAGAAGTGTGTCAAGATTTTGAAATGGCTCCGATTAGTGTCGCTACCCCGAAAAGAGCTGCTGAGTGGAGGACCTCCACTCATGCCCACAGATGTGTCAGACCATATATTCACTATTTTGTATATATATATCCAGATATATCTTAATATCAATATCAGTCTATGTGTGTGTGTGTGTGTGCGCACACACACACTGACAGTGTAGCCTAGCCATGTTGTTTTTTGTGTTATAGTCTGTATTTCAAAATTTCCAGTTTTAGGAGAGATTTTTAACATCCTAGAACTCTTCTTTAATTTTATTCATAAGCTTGTGTCTGACTACAGTTTGTCCCTGGAGGAGTTTTCAGATCCTCAGACTCTGATGTTCACTGTTTCAAAATCTCAAACAAAGGCTTATGCCAAAACTGCCTCTTGCAGTTTAACATCCAGTTTTGCAGTTTTGTCTGCTTATTTGTATGTGAGTTCAAGGACAGGAAGTTGGGGAGAACGGCTATGCTGGCCATATCCTAGAGTTTAATATCCCCTTAAAGTCCCATGGAAATATCTTAACTTCACCATCTTTAATGAGGAGAAGAATAGAGCAAATCCACTGTGTGGCATTTTCCCGTCGTGTGAAATCTGGTCCTGGATGCTAAGCTAACTTTCGAAGCTCTGCCCATTATCAGATTTGTGGAACTTTAGCAAACTCAGGCAGTGTTAGTCCTGATCACAGAAGCCGTTTCTCTTGGAAAGTGAGAACAGGTTGGAATTACAAACAAGTAAAGCTGAAAAGCCAAACGGACTCAGGTTAAGAGAAACACATGGTCTGATCTCGCGTTTTTACATTTACTAATATAGCATGGTGTGCCCAGTCTTTTAGCATGATATCATGAATCCATATATCATATTAAGAATGAGTGCCCTGAAAACATTACAATGTCAGACACAGACAATGTTTTCAAGAATTGATAGTTTGATAGTTTCAAGAATCTGCAACAATGAAGAGCTTCTGACTCGAGCCAAGTACTAAACCAACCGATATGAGAGATGGTTTCTATCTTCTTGTCTACCCCTCAGCAGGAAGACGAATAAGCAAGTGTTGAATTATTCTTTTAAATGATCATCCCCTTTCTTCTAATTGTAAAACACTTAAGCTGCAGATAACATGGTGGTGATCATTAGTCTCTACTCTCTGTTGCACTGTCTGCTTCTATCCCTCAGTGTCTGCCTTCCAGTCGCTCTCTCCCTTCAAACAGCATCACTGAAACAACTTTTTTGCCTCCCCCATCTCTGCCTCTCCTCCCTGCACCAGATCACAGTCGCTCAGAGATGGACCTGTCAGCTCCTGGCTCTGAACCCAGTGACGATGCCCTCAGCCTCAGAAGCCGCTCGGTCCCCGGACTCAACGAAACAGTAAGTGGCATCAATCCGTCCCCTCTTCCCCTCTTACAGCCGTGTCCTGTGCTCACTGATCACACACAATCACAGAAAAAGCTGCAGGTGTGAAATTCACACAGCCTGTTTGATTTCTCACTCCATACACATTTTAAATCCATACATCTACAAAACAGTACGTCCATATCAAGCTCCGGATGTGGGGGCAGATGAACTCAACGTGATGCGTCAGACATGGAGCTGAATGTTAATTTCACTTCAGCGCTCACTTCAAAGAGAGCATGACAAGCATCTAAACGGCTGTAGGCTGAACACAGGTGGAGGATCTGATGGTCAGTATAGGGCTGCTTTGTCTCTGCACTCACTGAGTGTTCATTTGCATTCAAAGCGCACTCAGACACACACACAATTTTTTTTAAACCTACTCGCCCATTCATGCTTACAAGTTTACTGTAAACCCAATGACATTGTGATTTTTTGTGTGAAAAACGAGTAAACAAATTACCACACTCTGTCCTGACTTGTCTGATTGAATTTATGGAAGCTGGCTGCATCCTCCCACACAGAGCTGCTGTGTGGAAAACGAAAGACGCTTTGGCCAGCTTCCCACTTGCCATCTCCTTTTTTGATTAAATCACTGTCATCCGCAGGAGTTTTCTGATGAGGATGTGGAGGAAGACATTGATGCCCTGATGTCAGCCCACAGCAAGACCGCAAGCCGACGCCTCAGCAACGCCGTGTCAACGGTAACACTCGTGTTAAAGCTAATGCAAAGACAAAAATATCCAAAACAGATTGTGGGAAGTCATGCTCACATACAGTACAAACGTACTTGCACACTCTGTATACTCTCGTACACTCACCGTCACCTGATGCGTGAGGTGTGGATGTTCTTGTCTGTTGACTTTGTACACACAGTGCAAGCTTTAGGGCCAGGGGACGGCTTCTGTCACAAACACCATTTACTACAGCATGCTCTGGAAGCCTGCTGCATTTACATAAACTAACTCACCTTGTAGTATTTTAATGTAGAGGACGACAGTTATGTGTGTGAGAAAAACGTGTTGCAGACAGATATTTTAATGTAGTTAAATGTGGTGTAACTTCTTTGTTCCGTGTCAATTTGTTGAAAACTCCTTGTTGTCCCTGTAGTTTTTATCAAGTGGGTTTTTATCAAACCATACAATTATCAGCAGGTTATTATGCAAGTAGTTATGTTTTTTGTACGTACGTTGTAAGTTTTTTATATATATGAGAATAGGAAGATACATTTCAAGCTGCAGAAATCAACATTATATAATCCAGAGACCTCACTATCACCCTTTCTCAAATAATGGGCATATAAAACCAAAGCTGTCTCCAGGTTTTAATTTAATATTATCACACATTTTTATCGAATTGGTACCCTGTTTATGTCACTTTATTTCCCATGTTTACAGTGAGCAAAGTCAACTTGGTCACAAATGTTGTCACCTTTTAGACACCCTCACCACCTAATATACAGCCCTTAGTCTGACAGGAAATCCAGTTATTCAAATGGCCTAAATAATTGGCTGAGTTTCTGACACATACCACTTTCACAGTGTTTGTGTGCGTGTGTGTAATTTGAGAACGGCATAGGTAAACAGACAAGACTGACGTCCAGCCTGTCTGACATTTATGATGTCATGTCATCTCATAAGTGACTAACAGCTGTCACTGAGCTGCTGTTGGCTGTATGAAGGATAGTGATGAGGAACATTATGCAGATATTTGAGTCTGTCATTGAATCAAGCTCTAATATATTCTGCCCACTGTTATATGATTCACTCCATGGAGGGCTCTGGGTGCATAATGAAAACTACTGAAGTAGTGTTACTGTAGTTTTTATTTTTATCTATAATTCCAGTTTTACTGATGAATGAATTACAAAAATCCACCCAGTTTCCATCTTATTACTGTAAGTACACCTAAGTAAACTTAAAACTAATGTAGTCTAATACAACACATCCTGTCCTCATGAAGTTATAATGTTCAGGAGGATGATTTGTGGTGCTGTCAAATTGGATTGCCTTATACAGAGAGCTGTTTATTTAGCATTCGCTTATTGATATAAATGGGCTGGGTGGAATAATAGAAACACCTGTCAGTACAACAGCTGCGGCTGACAGGAATGGTATTAGTTTTGATTAGTTTTTGTGGTTTTGGCCACAAAACAAGTGCTTTGACAAATTAAAATGTTGACCTGATGAGGACACAAGATGAACCGTCCAGCAGCGACAGTGCTCCAATTTGACTTTGTTCTTCAGCATGAATCCTGACAATTACAAAGCACAGAGTAGGTTAACTATAGGTGAACGCAGCAAAGAGTATCTTTGGTCTTTCATGTGCCACTATTGTACTGACAGAATGTGGCTCAACATGTTAGGGTGGCCTTGTTGTGCTGGTTGCGGCCCCCTATAATAACCTTCTCCGTGTATGTTGAATGTTTCCATCCAATGGTTGTCGAGACTTTTAACTTTAATCAATAAATATGAACCTGGAGGCACTATGTCGAAAGTCAGAGGATCACCAGAGTCAGTAGGAAGGATTCATCCTTTGGGGTCTGATTTCTTGCAAACCATCCAAAAACTGTTGAGACGTTTCAGCCTCTATCATCTCTTTAGCCACAACACATGCACCACCTAAAATTAATTTGACAAAATTAAAAAATAAATAAATAAAATCAAAATGATAACAATTTCACTGACGTGCGAAATTGTTAAGAAGCTACACTTCACTTCATTCAGCCTGTTGCCCTGTGTGTGTCCATGCTGATTTCACAGATGATTCCAGATGAGTTGTAATCTCTGTGGTTTCCTCTGATAATCACCATGGCAACTGTGTGTAATGTGGTTTCTGCAGTTCCTCCTCAGGGGCTCGGGGTCTGCGCTCAGGGTCTGCCTCTATCACTAACACATCAAAAGGGCTCAGATCTCTCTCCTCTTTCCTCTTTTCCTTTTCTCCTTCCTCCGTTTATCTCCGTCTCTTAACGAATCGCCTGCTAGTCTTCCACTCCGGGCTCAGAGAGAAGGTGGTACCTCAATGTCCCTGACTCGGATGCTGAGACTGTAAGTCTCCCCCTACATGTTTGTGCATGCTTTAACACTCACCACAACATTATAGAGAGTGAACGTGCAGCTGCAATGCAACAGAGCAATATTACATATGATATTCAGTAAAGTATGAAGTTTTCCACAATATACTGGCATGTTGTGAAAATACCTGTATGTTCCGTGTGTGTTTCTGCTTCTACTTGCTTTTTTTGAATGTGACTGGAGCCACATCTCTTTCCATCAAGTCTGAGCTCCTCCCATTAAACTGATGTGTATCACACTGGTTCCCTACAGGAGATAAGTGAGGTAGACTTTCCAGTAGAAGAAGCACAGTCTGGTTCAATTCTGTCTCTTTTTACTCAGCGTCGTCCAGGCAGCAGTGCTATTATCAGTGGATTATACCAGTTATATCCTGTCCAGAGCTACAATAATCATGTTTTTCTGCTTCCCAAGAAATTTTCCAGACAAAATTACCCGCAGTGGTCATAATGACTGCAAGCCTTTTTGTTCATGAAATGGGTTTTTGCAGGTGCACAATGTGAGGAGGGAAAATGTGGTCTTCATGCTGTCTAGTTTGTTGTGTGTGTTTGTTACTTTTTAATTTGGCAATCTATAAAAACCAGGAGTGCAACCACGCAGGTCAATACACTCACTGTTTGACGGTCAATGAAAAGTTAACTTTCTGGATGTTGCTGGTTACAATAAAACCAGATGATTGGCAGCTCGTCTCACTCCACTTCACAAAAGTTTGTTTTACTTGTTTGTCTTTGGAGTTTTTGTTTTGTTTTTGTTTTTCCATTTGTTCCATTTATCTAATCTGCTTATTCGACTGAGCTGTATTTGTTGTTTGTGTTACATTTTTTTATTAGTTCATTTGTTGAAGATCTGTGTTTTTTCTTAGATTTAGCACAGAACAATTGGTAAAGAGGTTAAGGAAATTAGTCAGATCAATAGCCAATAATATTTCAGGTATAACATACAATTCGTCCAATTCTGTTTACTTTTTTACAAAAACCAAAGAGGAGTTGACCGGGAATTTTGACCTTCTTTGGGAAAAAAGGGGAGCAGAAAATGAAGAACCATGCAGTTTTATACTGAGAGAATCTAAAGAAGCGCTACAAATCCCACATGGAAATCAGTGTAATGTCCTTTCACCTTATCCCTTTACTTCACCTCACTTATAAGAAATGGTTTTCTTCTCTGTTGCACATCCTGAATGATCCCTCACATCCTTCCATGTGCAGTAACCTTTCCAAACTCTTTCACGTATTCCTGAGAAGAAGGCGTTCTTCGTACTTTCAAGTTACTGGGAATAATTTACCATCTTTTCGGAACCAATAGCACAGATAATGAATTATTTTTGGACATAGTAAAAACCTGTCGCATGCACTTTTTTCCTTTCACATTGTCAAAGCTTTATATATCTGGGCATGTTTGACTCTGAGCACTGCTGATATTTCCTCTATACTCGAGTCCCCTCCTCTGGCTCAGTTTGTCAGCAGGGCACTAACTCTTTTGAGGCCTGAAGTCTGTAGCCTTGTTGTTATAGCAATGCACACGTTACTGCTACAGATTTTACTCCCTTCAAGTTTATTAAGGGCTGCATTTCTACCATATTTCATCAGCGTTGTGTAACACTTCAAATGCTGTTGTTTTTTATCTTCCCCCCGTCTCTTTTTATGCTTTATTCTGCATGTGTTGTTCCCGTTTTCTGTCCATACCTCCTCAACTCTGTTCTCCTCCTTTGACCTTTTCCCCTTCTCATATCTCCCTCTCTATCTCCTGTCATTTCCTAACAGAGTAGTATAAACAGCATGATGAGTATGTACAGTGAGACCGGTGACTATGGCAACGCCAGGGTGAGCGGCGAGATCCTGCTGAACATCAGCTACAGCTACAAAACTGGTGCTCTCAATGTCCTGGTGAAGGAGTGTCACAACCTGGCGACAGGAGATGAGAGGAGGCAAAGGACAGATGCGTAAGATTGCACATGTTCACATACACACACGCACACACACACACTGCACAAGCATAGATACCCAAATAATAAGAGCCCATTATGTCTGCAGTGGTAAATGTTAATACATTATTAACAAATAGATCAACACCAGGAAGAATGACAATGTAATATAAACAAGAACAAATAGTTTCCATCTCCTCCAGTGGAGCCCGACTGAATCACTGTGTCCTTGTCATGGCAGTTATGTGAAGACTTACCTGCTGCCTGATACGTCACGACAGAGCAAGAGGAAGACGAGCATCAAGGCCAACACCATTAACCCTGTTTTCAATGAAAATCTGCGGGTGAGTGGCTGAAAAACCCAATGGTCAAACTTGCATCAGTTATGTCTGTGAGCTCAAAATGCTGGATTCAAAGCTTTCACCATTATTCCCATGCTTGTGCTTTGTTGTGTAGTATGTGATCAGCCACTCGCAGCTGGAGACACGAACCCTGCAAGTCTCTGTGTGGCACCATGACCGCTTTGGTCACAACAGTTTTCTGGGAGAGGTGGAGCTGACCTTCGACTCCTGGGAGTTTGATTCCCAAATAGAGGAGTGGTATGCACTGCAGCCCAAGGTAGGACCCAGAATCAGCCTGTTGTCACACATGCCGTCTTCTTCTCCTTCTACTTTGTGCATGTTACACACAAAGACAAGTGTGTAAATGGACTGTGAATGATGTTTGTAAAGGTGGAGGGCAGCATAGACTCCACAATGCAGTATAAGGGAGAGCTGACTGTCGTGTTGAAGTACATACCTGAAGAGAAGAACCTCATGCTGCCTCTGGACCAAGTACAAGGTACACTCATAACTGACTTGACTACTATATATTGAGCTTGCTCTGTATCAGCTTGTTTCAGCTCTTTAGTGTAACTGTAGGATGATAATGGTGAGTAAAATATTCAAACCACTGTATTTTTTAACAGTATGTCTATTAAGAGCAGAGTAATAAAACAGGACATTGTCTCACCCAAAGTTATCTAAAGTATATCTAACAAAGACAAAGGCTAAACAATTGCTGCACCACTGCATCCAATTGAAATGGTCCAATTGAAAGGTAAAAGGGCAAAGAAAACAACAAAGCAGGTTGTGAAAGCCAGTTTGAACAGAAGTGTCTTGAAAGTGGGGAGGGAGTCCATGTTATGGATATCTGGTGGCAGAGCGTTCCAAAGACAGGGGGCAGAGTGGCTAAAGGCTCTCTGACTAAATGTGGTCAACATATTAATACTTAACGACTAAAACCCTTTAGAAATGACTTGTAGCTGCAGAAACTAAGATTGATTGATGGATTTATTGCTGAATTATTTGCAAATAGAACAGCAAAACCAAAACCAAACATTTTCTTAGAAACAGTCAATATGTATTCTCTTAAAGATTGAGAAAATTATTCATGAAATATTCATCAAGGTATGAGCAACATCTTATAAAACCTTTGAGTTGTAATAAGTGACTTGTTCGTAAATGTTATCCTCTTTTGTTGATCACTGGATATTTCTACTCCTTTGGTGGTCTGAAAGCTATTCTAATAAAACAGGTCTTTGGTTGATCAGGTGATAAACAGTACACATACGCAACCACTGATGAGTCACAAGCAGACAAGCCTTTGTCTTGAAAGGTCACAAACAAACTAGGTTGAGGACCACTGCAGTGTATCACTGTCTGTCTGTGTCCGGCCTTAAAGGTTGGAGATGTTGATATTTTATTTTTAACTAATCTATTCATCTGTGTTCTTTTAAAAAACATACTCATTATCATAAGTGCTCCTCCCGAGTGTATTGGCTTTGTTTGTGTACATACAGGGTGCACGTTAATGTCCTTGTCCATCATTTTCCTCATGTCTAATGCATTTCATTACAACTTGGTTTTGTTTCTTAAGTGTTTGCTCTTATGTGTGTCTGCTTCCCTCCCTCTTCAGTAAAAAAAGGGTTCCTGAAAGGCAAGAAGACAAGCAGCTTCACTCTGCCTAAAGGGGGCATGGTTGAGCTGTTGGTCAAAGGAGCCAAAAATCTAACTGCTGTCAAGTCCGGAGGCACTTCTGATCCTTTTGTCAAAGGGTGAGATGCTCCCTTCAGAATAAAACTTGTCAGATGAGTAAATGTGTGTTTTTTAAAGCCATGATTCTGTGCAATAATACCAGTACATTTTAAAGTTATTTGATGGTAATCCCAAATAAACAATGACAAGTACTTTAATATGAAGTAAGATCATATCTAGATCTTTATTAGTATAACCCTATATGCATGTTGATTTGGAAAAAAGCATCTGAAAAGTGTAACTGTTTAAGTAGCCTACAACCATGACACAATGGGCCCCTCAATACAGACATGTGAAAGGTCTCTTAGCCCTCCTAAATTCGAGCACATTATTTAGTTTCATTTGTAGCATCATTAGCATCATGTCTTTGCGATCCTAACTAGAGCTCCTTGCCTTTTGGTACATAAGCTGATTTTGAAAAGCGCACCCTGAGCATTGTAAATCAAAGATGTATTCTTTCCTGCAGATACCTCCTCCCCGACAGCAACAAATCAACCAAGCACAAGACGGTGGTGGAGCGACGTACCGTCAACCCACAGTGGAACCACACTTTCACCTACTGCGGCCTGCAGCCTGGAGACCTCAACAACGTCTGCCTGGAGCTCACTGTGTGGGACAAAGAAGCCCTGGCCAGCAATGTCTTCCTGGGGGGAGTCAGGCTCGGAGCTGGCACAGGTGTTTGTTTTCTCCTTTAAGGTCACAGTCTTCCTAGAATTAACAATAAGGTGGTTAAAACCTCTGAAATGTTGCACAGTTCTCTGTGGGCTTAAGAGCTTTACTGCAGGAGGCTGCTGCTACACATCTTCAGGAATAATTTGTGCTGTTGTGCTTCCTCCATAAAAGTATGCTTTTATTTAATTGGCTTGAAACTATCCTAAGTAAACCTAAATCGAGGACATATGCAGTTTGTACACCAAACAGCAGTTCTCCATAATAAGTTACATCTCACTCATCTGGTACAAAAGCTCATTAGTTAAGAGCTGGTCTTCTCCCTCCAGCTATTTAGGTTGGCACGTTGAAAAGTATTCAAAGGGAAAACAGACTGCGTGAGCTGTGTCATTTGAAAGGAAGTGAGAGGTGTATTGTAAACACTTCAATGAAATGTTCTGACGTACAGGTGATCAAAAATTAATTCTCTGTATGAAAGGTTTTATGATATCACTACTTACAATGATGAACTGAATGCATGTTTTCATGTTGCACCATGCATACAAGCCTACATGGGCTCACCAGACATAGATCCAGAGTGCTGTGTGAATGATATAAATGAATAATTTAATATTTTGGTACATATACTTTACTACTTCTTTCCTAACCACAGGAAAAGGGAAACAGCCATTGTTATTCTGTTAACAAAATCCCCTACCAGCATCTCTTAAGCTGACTAATTACATTAACTATAACCATAATAATCACCATTTCTGTGCAAGTAAGCAAATATGAGTATTTTACAAAATATAAAAAATATTGCCCTAAATTTGCTAACCTGCATTACTGGGCCAGACAAAGAGGAATGAATTATTAAATCAGTATTTTTTTTCTAATTTCTAAAGAATCTACACTACGTTTTTGTCATTTGGATGTAGATATGAAGGTCTGAAAATGATCACTTTGTTTTTTGCTTTTTTGTATGGAGTAAAAGTGTATCTGATGTCTTTTTATTTGTGACTAAAAACTTTACTCATTCATTTATAATTATGTTAACCACAGGCATCATTTCATTATTATCCAAAACATGAGATTTTAGAGAATCCCAGTGTCCTCGGGGCTCTGTATTAGCTCCAACAAAGTAAAACAAATGTTTATGTGTTTTTCTCTTCCCCCCTCAAGGCAAAAGCTACGGGAACGAGGTAGACTGGATGGACTCATATGGGGAGGAACAGCGGCTGTGGCAACGCATGATTGAAAACCCAGAAGTCCCTCAGGAGTGTACTCTGATGCTGCGATCCAGCATGCGCAAGTACAACACATGAGCCGAGCAAAAAGCACAAACAGAGAAGATAAAAGAGAATAACAGAGGGAAAGGAGAAAGAGAAAGGAGTAATGTCAAGATGTAACGAGAGAGCTGGACAAGTGGAACGGTTGAGAAAAAAACAAAACGACGAGGGCTCCAGGACTCAGATGATCATGAAGGAACAGAGACCACCCCCTCCTTACTTCTTTCCCCCTGAAATGTCCTGTCAAGATCCATTCTCCAGTCCAGAACAGCCAGTCATGCCTTACACACTCATTCCTTGTGTGCCCCCCTCCAAAGCATCTAGTCCAGTCTAAGCACTGCAGTTTACTGCTGTATATGAAAAACATGTGTTGTATGTTCTTACCAAATAAGCACACAGTGTGACTCCTGATTTGTCCATCCTCGTCTCTGTGATCCATGCACTAGAGTCATATCTGCATGTAGATACAGCTGACGGAGACCATTTATGAGGCATTAGACGAGGCACTGATCAATTATGTAAAGACTTAGACATTCCCCATACAAGCAACCAAGCTGCATCCTGGTCTGAAGCACATGATGCTGAGATTCATCCACTTAGAAGCTGTTGTGTGCAGAGGTGGAAAGTGACGGGTTCTTGTCCTACTCAAGTCGTCCTCTGACTTGACTTTATTACCACTGGTGAGAAAAAAGGTAAAATTGCAAAGGAGGCACTTCTCAGGGTAGATGCAAACTGACTGATCAATGTGCAACGACCATCACATTTTATTATCAGGCAGTTTCCTCCCACCCTCCCACTCTATAGGCTTAGAACTTATTTAACCTGTAGCTGAGGAACAAAGTTCTATTTTAAAGAGAGTATAGCTTCAGATCTTAAAATATATTCATAAATCTAGGATGGGAACTAACTCTGTCAATGACTTTTTCATATACTTGATTAATCATTTAAAGAGGGCCAGAAAATAAAGCAGAAATAGCAACAAACCCTCACATTTGAGAAGCTGGAAACATCAAATGTTGAGCATTTTAAACCAGGCTAGCAACTGTCATTCCGTTGGTCCACTATTTTGACTCAGACTGAAATACCTCAACAAATGTGTGACATTTGGTACAATGTCATGATATCCAGAGGATGAATCACACTGACTTGTGTGATTAGTTGATCACTTATCTAGTAAGTTTAGTTTTGGTTTAGTCATTTTCTGTACAAATGTCACAAATACAGTTTATGGATAGCCTAGACATATGGCCCATGCTTTCAATAAATTGAGATAACCTGACCAATGCTTGGGTTTATGACCATAAACCTGCAAAATGATATTCCCATCATCCACTTTGGTAGTTTGTCTTTAGTTCTAATTAGCAAATGTTAGCAAGCTAACATGCATCGTCAACATTACCTCTGCAAAACATCAGCCTGTTAGCACTGCTTGTGTGTTAATATGCTGATGTTAGTAGTTAGCACAAAGTGAATTATTTTCTGATGAATAACTCATCGATTTGTCACTTTTTAGCACTTGAAATAAGTTCTTGAAAAGTGTATTGCAAAAATGGGAGTACTTGTAGTTACTTTCCACCTCTGGAGAAGCAACAACAGATTACACAATTTAGATTAGTTTTGATGTAAATTTACGTAGCACTGTATCAGTGTGATATTAGAAACTGCATGGTATTAGATAAAACAGTGGTAGAAGAACAAAAGGTTATGAAAAGCACTGACGATGACATCACTTAAACCTTAGAAAAAACAAAAAGGGTGTTGTGTGAAGTGTGTTCCCAGGAACCCTGAGATGGGGGCTGTGTGTTATGGGGTGAGTCAGCATTGAGGCGAGCTGCCTTCATCTCAGGGGGAGCCTAATAATGAGTCAGTGACAGTCAACTTGTTCCTGTCGCCCAGGGCTCTGTGATCCACCATCCTGTGATGAATCACGCAATTCACAAAAATGACTCTGAAGTTAAACCCCCATACAATCATTTCTCATGTGGAATGCCAATTTTGTCCGCTTGTCCTTGGCAAACCCTCTGCTCCGAGATCCCAGAGCAAAATACGTTCACACTGCACAATAATAGTAATAATACATGGTGTTCACTGTGCAACATACTTTAGATGAGAGGCTCGTGCAATACCTGTTTACTGAAGAAACTCTTGATGTACAGCATGTACTATCTCTGTTGTGTCTGGTTTCAAAGCATCAAACTCGCTGTATTCAAGCATATTTTGTCCCAAATGTGTTACAGGAATATTTTGAAATAAACACACAAGTTTGCATAGACTGACTGTTGGTCTTTTGTTAAATAATATAATTGATTTATAGTTTTTCTCTGTAAATGCTTTAAATGTGAGTTTTGGGGAAGTGAACCTGTTATCCAATCAGGAAGAACATGAGAAAGACTGCACAAAGCAGTCAGGCTCAGGCGTCCTCTTCTGATCTGTACCTTTGCTAAAGATTTGTCGTGTGTATTTTTTTTCTATTATTATTTCATGAAAAAGCCCTCTAAATGACATATTACATTACATTCTGCTTCTCTATTCATGAGTGCCTGTAGGTTGGTCTTTTGCACGTTTTAAGGCTCGTTTAAGGCTTTTTTTCTCAGGAGCACTAATGCTCATTGAGTGCATCTCAAGATATACCTATTAATCTGGCAATAGACAGGTTTTTTTAACTTTAATTTATCATTATGAATTAAATATTGATTGCAAAATGTAGCCGCTGTAGGGTAATGAGTAGATTGGGTTCCCACACTATTTCTTTCACAGAGGAGAAACCTGTCCTGCAACTGACTGAATTAATAAACTCACACTGCTGTAGTAGGGCCAACAGGTTTACACAAAGCAACGCTCAAACAATGTTATTGCTCTTTATAATATGGAAAGAATTTCAGTTTACATCCTGAAGCTTATTTCTTCTCTCAAATTTGTGCTGTTGATGGTTTCTTCACAGAGATTTGGAAACACATCCAGTGTGTCCTGCTTTGGTTGTCTTTACCACAGCAGCACCTACAATACTAGAATTTGGAAACACTGTCGATGCACCCCATTATCTTGTTGGACTTGCAAGAGAAAATATCTGTTAGTGAAGGAATGTATGTCCCATAAACACGTTTCTATTAACACAAGAAAAACTGACTTCCAGACTCAAAGTGTGCAGACTTCAGGAGGATCTCCTGGCAGAAACATGCCATCGCTCACGGTGGCTTCAGTCACTCAGACAATCATGCATGTTTCTTGCGCTCACACTGACACACTGGAGATCCAATCCTCAAAGACAGACATATTTAATCAGTGTCTTGTAAATTCAGACGTAGATGTACATTGTACTAACAGCAGAATCACTGTCCACTCCTGTACATTAAACACACACACACACACACACGCACAGTATTCCAGAGAGTGTCAGAATACATCATTATTAAAGAAGTGAAGCCATAAATATTAGACAAGCAAAGAGTTTTCCAGTTCATTCAGTAAAAAGACTTTTTTGTACAAAATAGAAAAACATATTTCTGCTTTGAAAATATCAATAACAGTAATAAAACATACAGATAGACAAGACACAGGAATCAATATGATTGTAATGTACTGTATGACCCATTCCACTTAGTAATGTCTTTTAATAAATCTTCAGATCAGCGCCATGAGTCACCTTGATGGCACACACACACATACATACATGGAGGCACTAACACCTTCTGGATACAGGATTACATGAGTTCAGGTAGGAGTGTGTGACACATAGATAGATACAGAAGATCTGAGTAGGTCCTGTCTGCTGTGACTGAGGAGGAAAAGGATCAAAGATTGCTGAGAGTCCATGGTTTTTATGATTGACAGGTCTGGCCCGCTTCCTGCTGCAGCACCATCTCATCCTTGCGGAGGGGGAAGGTGTCAATGGTGGTGAATAATTCAGCCGCTGTGATCGGGAACGGGTAGCGCTGCTTGTCCATGCCCTGCTTGTCTACCAGCACCATTTGAAAAGACCTTTGAGGAATCTGGAGCAGTAACCTAGGAAACGCACATCAGCTCAGTAAGCAGCGGGAATGAGCCAAAGACATGTTGCAGAAGTGTGTGTGTGTGTGTGTGTGTGTGTGTGTTGTGTGTGTACCTGAGCTGCAGGGCCAGTCCTGGGGGCAGCAGAATGTGTCGAATTCGGCCAATCTGTGCTGGGTAAGTCCCAACCAGCTCAATTACTGTCACATGCCTCAGGTCCAGTCCACACTGAGCATGCTGTTCCCACAGAAGAGAGGAGATGAGAGAGAGGGAGAGAGAGTGGGAGAGATCTAACATTTGGTTGCTTACTAGCTTTGTTATAGATTCCTGTACAGACAAAAAAACTGAGCACTGTTTATATTACAGAGGATATAAACTCTGTCAGTAAGGCTGCGAACGATTATTTTTGTGATTAATTTGTGTCCACCTCTGCTCAGAAATATACTTCTTTTACCTCACTTGGATGTTTGAGCTTCACACTGACTGCAGATGTGTAACAATGTTCAAAAAGCAACGTTCAAGTTAACTTTTCTTTATAACAGAAACAAGAGAAAATAAAATCAGCCACCGCAGCAGGATTATTTCAAAACGTTTCCAGTAAATAAGAGACTGTCTCTTCAAAAAATCCTGAGTAACAGCAAGCCACTTAATTAAAGAAATGTTTGAACATCGTTTGCATGAGAAACAGACTGAACTAATCTTACTGTAGTGGCAGTTTTTGTCCTGTTATCCAAAGACATGTTATTTTTGCAATTTCCCAGAATCTGAAGTGACTCCTCAGATTTGTACAAACAACGGTCCGAAACTCAAAGATATTCAATTGCAATGGTATAAAACAGAGAAAAGCAGCAAATCTTCACATTTGAGAAGCAGGGACCAGAGAATATTTGGCAGTTTTGCTCAGAAAACGACTGAAACGACAAATTAATTATCAAAAGAGGCACTGATTAATTTTCTGTTGGTTTACTAACTGATTACTTCAGCTCTGAACAGTGCAAACAACTCCCGATAACTACCTGACAGACTGAAGGACTGGTGGCTCAGGTTGCCTTTAAACACGATCTTGTCTTTCAGCTGACAGCCCAGTCATTTTGAAAGGTCCGCCGTTTAAACGCAGCTCTGACTTAATGGTTTCTGACAAGCCGGGAAAACATCCAGCCCTAGAATAGCCTTATCAGAGCCAGTGTCAGTGTCATTTATTCATCGCCATGACATTTTTCTGTTCATCTGGACCCCCCCCCACACTTTTTATTTATCTCGCAGCTTTGTCCCACTTAGGCAGTTAAGCGAGAAAGAAAACCAGACGAGGACCTGTTTATGAGTGGAGGCACAGTAATCTAGTATTGACTTCCATCGCCTCTTCACTCCTGCTCCTCCCTTCATCTCGTCCTTGTACAACTCATGTTCTCCCTGTGAATCACGCCTCACCTGTAAGTTAGTCATCTGGAAGCGGTAATTATGATTGGCAGCAGTTGGGGCTGAGATGATGAGGAGCCGTCGCTTCTCATAGAACTGGTCCAGCAGTGCAGCGGCCGTACGCACTCCCACGTTAATGTTCATGGCTGTGATGACATTGAATGTACAATTAAGTGATATGACAAGAGTACAAGATTTAATACAACACAATGCTACAGTGGCATGCTGCACAATTTGACTCTTTTGGGCTGCTGAGCAGATGGAATCATGTAAGAGACTCATGCAGCATCGAAGTGTATTCACCAGTGAACTGAACATGCAACACTAAGTACGAACTTGCTGGTGGTCTGTTGCACAAAAGCTGCAACGCACTCTCCCCCATCCGTTACTTTTCATGTCTCACAGATCCAGACATTCAATAGAGGGGCGTCCTGCATTGATTTTTCTGATCGATGGTTAGCAGAGAGGCCCATTTTCTCCTCCACTGACTTTTCACATGGAGCCATGAGGAGAAGAGAACAGGTAGGCAAACTTCACATAAGACTGTTGTGTTTACTGCCACTGTGGCACAAAACACAACAGCCAACACAATCCCAATTTAACATAAATGGGAGTCTGAGCTCGGAAAACACATTGAGAATGAAACATAGAAACTGCTGCCTAAATCGACTGACAGTCAAGCCCTCAAATCTGCCCAATCAGCACAAAAGCAGCACATTTTTTATTTTCTATGTCTCTTGTTTATTATATTTATTTTGGAGTGGGGCTGTGGCAAAATTGAAATCTGTTGTTATGAATCCATCTGCTCTCATTTTATAATGTGTTAAAGTGTTTTTTATTCTTTCTGTTTTAATTCCTGTAGCTGTTTTTTTCTTTAAAATCTTTTTGCAAACTGCTATGGACAAAAATAAATGAATAATAAGTTTAAAAAAACTGAAAGACTGTAGGAATGCCTTGGTAGCCAACAGATTAAAGCACAAAGTTCAACTGCATGTCATCCCCTGCATGAAATGACACAGTCTGTGTCTGCTGTACAATAGAAGGTGAACAAAATTACGAAAACTATCACATAAACAATGTTTGTATTAGTGTGTGTGTGTGTGTGTGTGTGTGTGTGTTTATCTGCATGCAGCACGTACGTGCACAGGTTGTGTCTGTGCCAGACCAGGTGAGTCCAGACTGACACACTCTGGCAGCGCTGCCCCGCAGCTCGTAGCCACCAGTGCAAGTGAAATCACACGTGGCCCCGTAGTTGTCTCCATCGCTGTCACACTTCATGTAGCCGTTGTCTGGGGCAAATAGTGGATTGCATCGGCGCACTACACGTACAAAAAGACACATTAGACATAAAATGTCAGGAAAAAACAGGAGAGGAGATTAGAGGAAAGAAAAAAAGAAGAAGATTGGTATTTTATGTACATCCATCTACAAACTGAGAAATGGAATTAGAAGTCTTCATAGCAGCATAGCTCTGGACATGGAAAAATTGCTTGGTTAGCCTTTCTGCTTGCCTGTCACTTTGATCTGCACTGAAATAGCTGTACTATTTCATAGTTTAATGATTTGGTGGCCTCCTGAATTTCCTTCCAGCACCACCATCAGGTTAAAACTTGTTAAAACAATTTGTCCTGTCTGGTTTATGCTCTATCACATGAAAAACGAATCACATTTTCATCAAACTCAATGTATACAGTGAACGTAACACATATATAATATAGTATATAATATCTGGATAGCATCAGCTTGTTAACATTAAGCATTTGAGCGTGCTGATATTAGCATTTGGCTCAAAGCACAGTACTGCTAGCGTCAATAAACTGCTAGCGTGACTTTACACTTATATTCTTGCTCATCACAATTCAGATGAAATATGTTTAACTTTACACTCAACAGCAGGGTTATTTTACAGATTTAAGATGAATGCTAATTATCTTCTGGTCACGGGAGCAGATTTACTAATGTTGGGAGAATAAATGTTTAACCTCAAATGTTTAAACAGATTTTGGGTATTGAGATCCTTCAAAAAAGCAAGACATTGTAACTATTTATGTAATACATGAGGAAATATAAATACAAAGTGATCTGTATCTGCAGATTTTTTCTGGTTGCCTGCAAAAAGATAAACGCCATGAGTAAAAGTAAAACAGAACCTCCCCAATGGAAACAATTCATGGATATAGTAAGAAAAATATGTGTCATGGGCAAACCTGTTCCCAAGTAATATGGATGGAGGAACGCACACCTCAATATTTAGAACACATACATTTGTCCCAAGATAAAAAATCAGAATTGTAACAGAGGAGTTTTATTTAGATGACCATTGAAATGTGACTCAGACTCACGAAAGCAATGAAAGGTAAAGAAGAAGCTGCAACTATGCAAAACTTTTAGAAGAGACCCCCTTCTTAATGAGTGTCCTCCCCAGTGTCGAAACAGAACTTACCCCTTGCCTCTGACCTCCTTAAAATAAAACAATTTCTTGTTGATATCGATTAAAGCCAGAAAATTTAGTACGGTTTTATTTAACCAGTGCCAAAATTATCCCAGAGCGCCAAAACCAAATAAAAACCAAATAGACCAAATAAAAACTGTAATTTAGTTATTTACCAATTAATGATGATTTAATATTGAAACATTATTCTCCATGTTGAATTGCACTCCTGCCTGTAGACAATTATCACATTTGGCATGTTCTGTTGACCTGCTGTGTACTGACTAAAAGATATGTGGATTACACAAGCAACAAATTTGATATAATTACATATGTAACAACAGTTTCTATAGTCCCCATTATTGCCACCAAATCCCACTTCATTTTTTTGTAAATAAGCAATAAAATGAAGTTTTGGAGAACTGCTGCTCCACAACTGATCATCAAAGAGCTTAAGGCTCCCACTCTGCTTTCCGAGCTCACCTCGCACTCTGACAGTGAAGCGACAGGATCCTTTGTTCCCTGCACGGTCAAACACAGTGTAGGACATCTTATGGAGCCCCTCGGGGAAGTCTGATTTTGAAGGTTTCCCTTTCAGGATAACACTGCAAAAGACAGGCTCTGTTTTAATCTTTCACTGTGATCTTTGTGTTCAGAGCGGGATAACCAACAGGAATAAAACAGACTTAGTGCACTGAGGCAAAATGAGAGAAAAGCTTAAAATTGTGGTTGAGTTGAGACTGACTCTGTAAGGATGCCATCTGCAGTGTCTACACCCTCCGGTGTATCCCAGGTCACCCTGGCTGTCAGTTTTCCTGGTTCAGCCCATTTATCCTTCAGACTGGGACACTTGATTTTTGGAAGATCAATATCTACAGACACAGAGAGAGAAAGTTTCATAAAAAACAGAACAGACTGTTCACTGTGTCCCTAGTAGTCCCTGCTTTCTCTTCTTGCAACAGTTTGCAGTGATAATGGTTTCAGATTTACCCTCTAAATTATTTTTTTGACATAATAGGTGGTTAATGTTTGGCAGAGGTAGACAAAAAGCAGCTGTTCTGATCACGCAAGTTAACAAACAAAGCTAAGATTTGCTGTGTGTGTAAGCTCACAACACTGCCACCAGCTGACATTTAATTGTTTCCAGTAGACCCCTTCTAAAACATTACAAATATGATGTAAAAATATGACAAATTTCTCAAAAATTCATGTGACAGCTACAGACATGATGCTTAATCCAAGTATTATTTTTCTTATGACTTGTTTGTATTTTCAAACTTTATGTTTTCAATTCTAACACTGCAAGAGAAATTACTTTTAGGATAAAGGACCATACGCAGTCTATAAAGATAAACAACATGCTTTAACTTCTGTCACTGCTCAAAAATGGAGCCAGAACATTAGCCAAGTATTTTTAGTTTAGCCCTTGTCCTATTTGTGATCATGAAGGGAGTGGGGATTATGATTTATACTGCAGCGAGCTCTCAGGGGATCATGTCGTCCATTTTTATATACAGTCTCTGATAAAAGCATTAATTCTTCCACAAAGTGTGGAAATATTACACATGTAACTAGTTATTGAGATGCTCCTTTATGTGTACGTAGCTAGATAGGTTGCTGAAATGCTAATATTTGCAGCTTAGCCTATATTAGAGCAGATAAAATAAAACAATTTTATCCATTTTTGTATCAACATGAAGTTAAACCTGTCCCCGCAGACGGATTTAAGACTCTCAATGTCACTTCGCAAACACCATTGTCAGGATGTGATGGCTGTGATGCAGCAAGATCTGAATTTGTCTGAGCACACACAAACCCTGTGATTGTCCACTGTCACCAAGGCTGAAGGACTATTCAGCCATTCATATGATCCCCTAAGTGCCGGCGTCAACATCTTAGCTTTTCATGAGGAACAGAGTCAAGTTATTTTCAGGCTCAGGCTCAAGCTGCAACGACGTGAAAAACATTTATCATTCTCCAGGGAAGAGAGACAAACCACAGTGTATGTTTGTGTGCGTGTGTGTCTGTGTATATGTACATGTCTTGAGGCTTGTTTTTTCCAAACAACAATCACATAACCTTGTATTATGAGGAGTACTTTATGCCTTCGACTTTTATCCACTTGTCTGCAGCTGACATTATGCTTTAAGCAGGTAAATTACACGTTACACAGACCTGCAAAACGCAGGTAGGCTAGTTTCCAGGCTCCAGTCCTGTGTGGCAGATAAAATGCTGCACAAACAACAATGACACACAGCCTTACCCACACAGGTGGGGACTCCGGCACTCCACACCTTGCTGTGCTGGCACGTTGCCGTTTTCTGGCCCTTCAGACTGAATCCAGGGGAGCAGAAAAACTCACAGCGAGAGTTAAAGTAAGAGCCGTCCGAGCACTTGTAGCCACCGTTAGCGGGCATGTTCAGCTTGGGACAGCGGATCTCTGTCAGGGAAACAGCTCAGCGTTGGTGGAAGGTCTTTGTGTTAATGAGTGATTTGCTCTGTTTAATTCAGTTCAGCTACCTGATGCATCCTTAGAATAATCCTGTATTTACAGGTCCATCTTGGACTTTTATCAAAACTCATATACCAAATGCAAATTTCTTAACACGTTGGAAATGATGAAATGTTTTGCAGTACACAGTGATTATTTGATCAAACCTAGGCTATGAAGAATAAGCCCATAACCTGGACTAATTCAGCAACTGATGTAACATTTGATAACTGTATTAATGGTTGTCGTCGTAGTGGCAATAGTAACCTATAGCAGCCAAATTTTCACTCAACATTCAACCCAATACTTTTTTTTCAGACATCATACAAATTAGTAGTAATGGCAGTAATTTACCGTTAGTACCCTGGAGTGATTTAAATACTGTTTTCAAATATGATTTGACACCCTACAGAGAAAACACTTCAGGGAGAAATAAATCCAATAAAAACCCCAGAAAGATCCAAAAATTGTTGACAAATTTGTTGCATCAACATGAATCAATCTTCAAAGTCCTGAACATCAGCTACAGGCAGTTTTAATTCACTAAAAATGTAAGATTTGGGTTTAAAATGTCCATAAGGGAAATTTCATACAGGTGCATGGATGAGCTCAGATGTGTGTATGTTGAATGCTACATGCTCAGTGTGTGTGTGTGCATTCTTACCTCGGCAGGCATAGTTAGAGGACCAGTGTTTGCTGGCCATGCACACCACCTCTGAGCTCTGGGCCTCGTATCCCTGCTTGCAGCGGATTTTACAGCGTGTCCCCATCACGTTCCTGTAGTGCTCTCCTCTGGGTGTGCGACAGCTCACGTCACCATGTTTCACCTTAATGGGAGCACACCACGGTGTCCCTACAAATTGAGGAGAGATAGCTGTACTGACCTTTTCTTCATTGCATCAAGGCAATTATATATTTTTATGGTACGCCTTAGAGCTGGAAGAGACTGTTGTTAATGTCAGTGTTCAATAATAAGTACTTACCTGAAGACTATAAAAGCTCGGAAAGACTTCCTTCTAAAGTGTGAAAATGTGAAACCCGCCCATCATCTGAGCTGAGACAGACATGGTGGGTTTCTCATTACCTTATCTGTGACTTCCCACAATCCAAGTGTCTCATGAGGCAGGGAGATAGTCGCACTTCAGGAAAAGACAGATAATGCTGTGTAGGGAGAGCACTTAAGTTTCTGAATCTGTGTGTGTGTGTATCTGTGTTTGTGTGTGTGAGTGTGTTTGTGTGGTAGAGTGAGAAAATTTCCTCCCAGATTAAGATCTGCGTTTAGATTGCAGCTGTTTATACATACTTAACACACCATTGACTTAAAACAGCTGTTTCTACTACAATCCCTTTAAGATTTAGTCGTTAGTCCCAAACATCACATGGATTAGACTGACCATGGATGTATCAGTGTTCCTCTGGACAATACAACAGTCTCATTTTAAATAACAGTTGATAAATATGATCCTACCTCCAGGGGCTAGTTATCTTAGCATATCATAGACACTGGAAATTGTCCAAAGGTAACAAAATCCACTTAAAGTGCCTCTAAGATCACGAAATTAATTTTGAGTCTTTATTTTAAGCTAAGCTAAGATAAGCTCGGCTGGCTATAGCTGATTGATCATATAGAAATGAGAATGGTATCGATCATCTCGTCTAACTCTTAAAAACAAAAGTTATTTCCCCTCGGGCTATCAGACAATTGCTTTTAGCTGTTGATCTCCCATGGTGGATACCTCTACTCATCTCTACAAGTTTGTGTAAAAGTTCCTAGTTTGATGCCAAGTTTGAGGGGCCACAAGGTTTTTATTCCAAGAGAGGGAAATCAAAATCTGCAGTTTATTTCCTGCTGGCTCAGGACAAACACTCAGCCCCCTGGACCAACATGCACACACTCACACACACTTGGGTAAGAAAATACACACCAGATTAGGCTAATTTCCAGTTAGAATAAAAATGAGCATTCATTAAACAGCACGCCTTGCTTGCTCCCTCTCTCTCTCTCTCTCTCTCTCTCTCGCTCTCTCTGTCTGTGTGTGTATGTGTATGTGTGTTGGCAAAGACTCCACAACCGCTGAGTAGGAGAAAATAATACTACATTTGAGTTTTTACACGAGGAGAGTTTGGTTTGGCCTGGACGACAATGTTCCACGTCTAACTGACCCCGAATTTAAAGCTGGAAGCTCATTTGACGTAACTGAGTCAGTTTACAAAACTGGCTCAACTAAAATTATACTTCTTTAAGGACACAGTGAAATGTAAAAATAGATTTTTAAAAATTCTAACCCTCTGCTAACTGTTTCATCATCTTGGGTTATATTACAAATAAATCTAAATAAAAATGTTTTATTATGTCAAAATCCCTCTCCTTCCTCTGCCTGAAAGACATAAATATATTTTCGATGACACATCCTGAACTTGTGCATGCATTTGGTAGTGTCAAACTCAGCATGTAGTCACCTTTATATCTACGAGAATACCAGTCCTCGTCGTCTCCGTAGGCATACTGTCCTGACCCTGGGGGATGAAAGAAAAGGAGAGAAAGCAACTAACACAACGAAAAGAGCTTCATCCAAGATGTTAAGCAATGTTTAAAAGCGTTGTCCTGAGCCGACCTGTGAGGTTTTTTCTCTTACTGCAAAACAGCAAGAAGAACAAGCTTAAAAGTATTGCTTAACTTTACGTTTGAGCCAAACTGTGGGGGGTGGGGTTATGGATCTTTTGGACAGACCACATGCAGAAGGAATAAATCACAAAAGATCCTCTTTTTGTGACTGATTTGGAAAAATGAATCTGTTCAACAGAAAGATTCATCCTCCTCAGTCCAGTGTTGTTTTGTTGTGACCCTCTATTGCATTTGGTAGAAATGAAAGGAGTGAAACAATTTTGAGACTCTTTGTTCCAAAACATCTCCCACATGGATCGTACTTACCACTTTAAGTCAACTGTAACAGTGACCAGATCATTCTGACAAACCAAAATGTATTTCAACCACAAAACAGCAGAGAAGAAGTGAAATATTTCTCAGCGGTGGCTGCAGAGCTGGCGGAGGACACAGCTGAGTGACACTGGCAAAAGACAAATGTGAGGGGAATGGTGATGAGCAGAGAGGATTATTTTAGGAAAGAGGATGAAGGGATGAGGGGTGCATGTCAGGACACAGTAAAAACGGAGAGAAAAGAGGAAATAGGTGAGGAAGGGGTTAAAGTTGGGGGGAGGGTTGTTCAACCTTGGCTCTGGGATGTTATGAACCCTAGCGTGAATGTGTCCTCTGTTCAGGATCCACAAGTGAAGGAGTGTTCTTCCAACTTCTAGCTTCATATATTAGCCACATGTTGGTCATTGAACCTTATACTATGAGCACATCTCACATCCTACCCCCCCCTTCCCATTCCTCATCATGGCTGTTCTGTCACTTTAATAAAAGCTGTCTGGGCCAAAATGCCGCAAGCCAGCTAATATACACACACACACACATACACACACACACACAACAAGCTCTGAGATTTTAGCAGTCGAATCACACAGCATGGATTTCAAACCCACATACTGAGTCAGAGTCAGATTTAGCTGTCTAATGGGAAAACTTTAGAGTCTGCTTCTTAATGGGGGGAAGGAGACAGGCAGAGAAAGGTATGGAAAAGTAATTACAGGTATGTGTGTGTCTCCCCTTCAAAGTGAACATTAGTTGGAGTCAAACGCGCCAGAAAAATGATCAGTTCTGTAACAACTTGCAGCCATTCTGAGCAAACAAGATGCAGCAATGTACACCAAGGCAATGGGGAGCTACTTGTTTCTGACTGACTGGCAGGCATTACCACTAATAAAGACATACTTGTTCACTCTTCTTCCGATGCAAATCACCTCATGGAACTAAGTTTACTGATGAAGTCCTCCTTTTCCACTCATTTCTGCATTTGAGCTGCCATCGCAAGCACCAGAGAATAACAGGCAACAATGCACACGTGCAGCCCTTATATCGTTAATCACACTGGTAACACCCTCGCTGTTTCCTGGTCATTCTCCTTACATTGGATCTGAGGTGTATTAAGTTAGTGCTAATGCAAAGCAGACATTTTCATCTGCTGAAGGATCCCCACTTAATGAAGTTTAGTTATGACTACATTTAGCCCCAACTGCGATCGTATGTAAATAAACATCTAATTGCCACTTTTTGTCAGCGGATCACTTTTCATATTTCAAAGGAGTAATAGAAGAAGCAGCTGTGGTGAGCCATTAGATGAGCAGTACATGGCAACAAGCTGCACAGCTCTAACTAAGTGCGTTTCCATTCACCTGTTTTAGTGTGCATGTAATATGCACATGAGGAAACCTAATATTACAGAATTTGAAGTTGTCCACTGAAGCTTCTGCTCCACCGAAGACATGAAAGAAAGCAGCAGGTTAAAACGGTCTCCTCGTCATTCGAAACATGTCTGATGTAACCAAATTAATGCATGAATACAGAAATGTCATGTTTCCATCATGTTTTCCCAGGTTCAGCTGGCGCATTTTTAATGACGTCATCTTGATGTATGCTCTTCTTCTGCATGGATTTACATGGCTTTCCATATGGAGAACTCCTGATGTGTGCAACTTGAAATCAGATTATAGTTGCACATGGCATGATGAAATTAAGATTTGAGTACTAAAACTACATGATTTTGACTGCACTGTCAGCTGAGCCCTATGTGTTTTATTACCCTTGAGGTGTGTTTGCTTATTTCAAACATACTGTTACCACAAGTGGCCATGGGTGTTACCAAATCAATCAGGGGTTTTGCTTTAACTCACTCAGTAACTCACTCCCTCACATTTAGCAGGTTCCAGATTTACAGCAAGGGTTGCCGTTTGGTGTTTTCACCTGTCTGACGATACTTTTATCGGAGACCAACAAAACACCTACATGAATGTCACATATTCCACGTAAACAATCCAAGAAAAAGAAATCCCATTAAACTTACCAAACTGTTCAACCTGGCAGACTCATATCCACAACAAACATTTGTAAAACAATGAAAATCTATGATGACAATAAATGTAAAACTTGAGCAACCCACATTACAAGATGAAAACTACTCCTCCACATGTAGTTGGAGGACAATTATGGGACTTTTATCCAGCCTATGGTCCATTCTGTCCTTTAGGTGATGGTGATCTGTTATTTAAGTTCACTGAAATCACATGGATACAGGTCATGAAAACAAACTCTTAAGCTGTTAGCTCAAATGTTACATAGGTAAGATCTGGTATCAAATGAAATGAAAATGAATAATGATCCTAATACAGGCGCAGGAGAAATATAAATAATCTCAGCTCTGACATTTAATCAATATCACTGTAACTGGGAAAAAACTCCATTATAAATATCTTAAAATAAGACGGAGCACCACTGCACCTCACTAACCTCCAGTGGATATCACATACTGAAACATACCACAGTCTAGACGACCAAGAATCTTCTCGGACAAATCAACTAGGGTTTTTCCTACAATGTTAATATTAAATATATAAAATATATATAAAATTGTTTTAACTAATCAAGAGATATGTAAACAAGAGATATGTAAACAATTACACAATAACATGCAACACAAAATAAAACACGGAACATTTATTATTAGTTCTCTTGGTCTGTTATGCTTTTGCATTCCTAGTTTTGGTCCAAAATAACCAGGAGGACAGAGGAGATGCAAGGACATCCGGAACAGCGTGTGAGGTCCACAAACCTCCCTGTACTGAACAGAAAATATGCTTGATTTAACAAAACTGTTTGGTGGGCCGTGAAGTCATCTCTTTGACAAAACAGGTTGTACAGTCTGTACAGTGACAACTTACAGTGAAAGGGGTGACACACCTGAATCCTCTGTTTCTCAATACATCCTTTATGGCCTCATTTGTATCGTGAGCCAAAACAGTTGCTGTTTGTTACCGCTTTTACCAATAGTTGGGGCAGATTGGATTGGATATGCAGCCGTAAAACTGCAGCTCTGCATGTGGATTAAAGCTGCAGTAGGCAAGACCTTCCACCTATCTCTCTGCTGCCTCCTCAACCTAAGCCCCTCCCACCAAACCCACAATTTCAAACACCCTAGTCAAAACAAGCACCGTGGCATCAAACTTAAAGTTCCAAAAGCTCTGTGTGGAGCTGTGAAATGTTCGCTCATGTGTTTTGCACTCTCTGCAATTGTAGACAAAGGAAATATTGGAAATGTATCACAACGTGAATAATTTTGGGCAGGATTTTCCACCACTGATTCAGCTAAAGGCCCTATCTGCATTTGTAGACCAGCCAATAGAAACACCGTCTCTCTGGAATGACCTGTGGTTGGCCTCCATCTCCTATAACATGCTTGATTGTCTAAAGCCTGCAAACAGAGCCAAGAGGACGTGCAGAAGACTTGTTTTCTCTCTGACCACTTCACCACAATTACAATATACTTAAAGGCTACTATGGAATTCGTGCCCAAAGACGCCAAGAAAATGCTGCCAATGCCAGCTTTAAATTTAAATTTATCTTTACTCGTATTTAACAAATATGTCAACAAATATGTGAAATCATCAGCTAGCTCCGTATTCCCATTCATCTCTCCTACTTCAAAGGCGTTCATTGTGCAAAGGATGTCAAAATGTTAATAGTGCAGGAAGCACAGAAACTTGTCTTCCTTACAAACCTCTGGGACTGAATATGCTTTAAATTTCAGAGCCTGATATCCCAATTAGCTTTTCTCTGCGGGCCTGTAATACAAACTGTCATTATGTGGAAGCTCACTCCTTGTAAATGTTGAAGTATGGCCACAGGCTAGCAGAGCAGAGCGGAGCAGAAAATAAAATGGGGTGTCATTTCTTTATCGCCATGATTACAGAGTTACATAATTCCTTTTGGAGCACTAATGATTTCCATCCCATTTAAATTGTAGACCAACACGTCTGCTGTTGGTTTCTTAATCACATCAGCAGTTTTGGACCCGGAGGAGCAAACTGCTGCTGTTCTTTATCTCCATTAACACTTTGCATGAAGGTACAAATATTAAGTGGTTACAGTGAAAGATCCCCAGCTCAACACAATGTAGAGCAATCTTTTCGTTGTCTCTAGTCTGTGTTACGCATTAACTAATTCCAGTGAAGGCTCAGCAGCTACTTGTCAGTTGCATAATATTCAGAAGGCCATTCCCTACAAAAAGAATGAAAATGGTTAGTGACAGAGTTAATTGGGAATGACTTATTTAATAGCGCTGAGCTAGTATGCTGAGCCGCAGTTAATAACTCATCACTTCAACAAATGTTATTGACATATCAATTAATTTTTCTGGTCTTAAAGCTGCATTAGTCAATATTTTGGGTTAAAAACCAGGTGTATGTCTTTCAGATCATTGTTTTGGTTTTACAGCCCAGGCAATTCCCTGTCATCAGCAATATTTCCAAAAACAACTGTGTGCTATCTGATTGGCACCAAACAGGTGGCAGATGCAGCTGGCAACTAGCTGGGGAAAATCGTGAAGCATTTAGCAGCCAAAAAGCCAGATATTTCCCATAGGAGTTAGTAGACACCAAAGAAAGTGTTAAAAGAGAGTGAAAGTTGGACTGACAGTCGTCAGGTGGCCAGAAACATAACTTTAAACACACACTAATGTTGCTTAATGTCTAATGGATACGCAAGTAATTTAATGCTAATACATTTACAATAACAAGATTATAATGTGGATGTTGTCTCAACAACTTGTTCCACACTGCCACAAACTATTGCAGCTTTAAGAAGCATAACTGCAGTCAGCTACATTCTTCTATGCATTATGAATTATTCGGCAACCCAGTTGCATTCATTTAACCCAAAGTGTGCTGCAATTTCAGTGTTCCTGCTATTTCTCTTCATTGTTCCCAGCAGTTTGTGTGCTACCAAGTAATGAGTATTTTGTGATATAATTGCTACCTTTGTTTGTTGATTGTGTGAACTTTCTTGAGTGAGCAAATTATGTTTTTGGAGACAGTAAAGGTAAACATTTATGGTCAGTCCATTCATGTGGTAACAGACAGAAGCCTCACATCCTAATCTCTACTGGAAGCACTGTCATGAATATGGTCTTCTCTCCAGACACTGTATTCTAAAGACTTTGCTGAACCCTGACATTTCATCTAGCGCCACCATGAGGCAAAAATGTCTGCCTCTCAATATTTTCTTTGAAGAACAGATTAGACCCGTGTTTCTGACCAGACATGGTGCAGCTTTTGTTAGCAGCAACTGAGCTCATTTACCCAGCAAGCAGTACCTTTTAGGTATTTAATAGCAGTTGGTTCTTGGTTTGTTCCTTTGTAACTCTTTGGGATTTCCCTTGCTGTTGGGTGGTGCTCATTTTTTTCTTATTATTAGAACGACTGTCCTCCAGTGATGTTTCCCTTTGGCATTTCCCCAAGTTACTCCCAGTGTGTGGAGGATGCACAAATCTGCTCACATCAGCACAAGGGCTGTCATGGAAAATGTGATCAGGCTTTTACAAATTCCTCCTGTAGACTTTTTTTACTGTGAGAGGTGACGTAGTAGACAGGCCAACCTTAAAGATTTCCATTGTTTAAAAAAGGAGCCAAAATGGTGCAAAATAGTTTCTTTAAAAAGGTTTCGGGTGCACGTGCACTTATGAGGCATGCACACTCAACTGATAAATGAACTAACTGACCACTAGAACAAACAGAAACACACCCCTGTAAAATAAACTCCTCATAAATACACACACACACACACACACACACACACACAAGTACAGACCAGAGTGTTCACTGTCAGCTCGACAGGCAGTTTTTAGCCTGTCAGTGTAAATCTGCTCTGCAGCTTGCCTTCATGTTTCAGCCTGTATGATCATACAGCAGTGGTGAGCCACTCTCAAACCATCTACAGGCACATAGCCACTGTGACTATGCATACACACACACACTACTCCATCCAAACTTGAGCTTTGAAGTCATTTCAGCTCCTCACTGCAGGCTACAGGCCCTGCTCTGTCTGGCTCCATCTATCTGGAGAGTCTGAGTGTTTTCTTAAGTTGGAACCTACACCTCAGTGGATGTCTGCAACTAACCAATATTTTTACCATGGCTTCTCTTGCTGCTACTACTTTGATTCATCGTTTCATCATCCAACTCAGTTTCTCAGAGTCTTTATCAAATTTGGAGATTCATTCAGCAGTCCCAAACCGCAAAATACTCAATTTACAGAGATAAAAAAAAGCAAAACCAACAAATTCTCATGCTGAAGAAGCTTGAAGATGAGAAGGACTTTAATCCATTAATTTTCTATGAATCACCTAATCAATTAATCAACGGATCCCCCCAGCTCCACTTCTGTGTTTGTGTGTGTCTGAGAAACAGAGTCCCTCTGTCTTTACTTAACACCAGGAAAGAAACTCATCAGTAAAAGTACTGTAAATCATTCCAGACGCTCATTAGCTGCATTTTCATTCAAAGGAGTTGATGAATCGGAATCTGAGCGAAGCATTAAAAGTGTAGAGAATAAGAAAGTAAGAGTTAGACTCCACTGCAGATGCGGTCTTTTCATTAGTGCCACAGACTCAGCTCTGTGCATAGAAACGTCCCCCAGATGCACACTGCACTCCCCCCGCTTTCCACCCCCTCCACGTAAACACTAACGCGGTTCACCGTAAACCAAGCGGTGTGGATAAGAAGCCTCAAATGCATCACGCACACAAAGTGACTTTAAAAAAAACTTCCCGCAACGCACAGCCTTTAATCCAGCCTCAAAACACCGATATCCAATACTTTTTCATCAATCCAAAGATAAACTGTTCGATTATTCTATCCTCCGGGCTCCAGCTGCAGGGTCAGTCACGTCAAAAGAGCTGAATGGGGGGACTTTGTCGGCCCTTACCTTCGTAGCCTGAGCAGAAGCAGAGCTGGACGAACAGGAGCACCAGCGGCCACATGTCCATATTGAGACGCGGGATGGACGCTCTTCAACATGTGAAGGGGAGCTTGCAGGAAAACTTCCAGCGCATTCCTGCTTTCTAAAGGCCCGCCTCTTGCTCCAGAAACAAGGGAGGATTCTCCTAATACAGTCAGGCCCGGCCACCGGCGCGAGGCGAGTCAGATCGGGGAGGTTGTGCCAGCCCTCTGTGGGTCAACTGTGACATGTACTCGATTAATCACCGCAAGAGACTAAACCAACAGGAGTCAACCCAAGTCTCCAATGAAAAGGCCCTCAACTCTTCCACTGTGCAGTGGTTGTGCATTCATTCAGTTACATAAGTACAGATCTGAGGTAGCCTACTTTACTTAAATAACCACACAACCTAAAAATCATGACCTACTTGTAAAATAATATGCAATGTTACAGATAAAGGTTGTGGTCCCCAAACTAAGGACCCCACGAAGGAGTCACAGT
This sequence comes from Datnioides undecimradiatus, assembly GCA_008933995.1. NCBI lineage: Eukaryota > Metazoa > Chordata > Actinopteri > Lobotiformes > Datnioididae > Datnioides > Datnioides undecimradiatus. Next base: position 6,785,395 of record WARS01000036.1, on the reverse strand, counting down.
GTGTGTGTGTGTGTGTGTGTGTGTGTGTGTGTGTGTGTTTCATTTGCGTTTGTTGTATGTTTCACCTGCCTCTGAGACTGAATTCCTCTTTGGACAACAGAGAGTTGTTTATGTCAAAGATCTCAACAATTTTTTCCACTGTTGCCCTCGTGATATGCTACAACGTACCATGACAAAACAAACTGCATAGAAAGTAAAGAGGCAAGCAAATCTGAGTGTGAATGACATCTGAGATGACTGCAACTGGCCCCTGCACTGATACATTTATTTAGCAACTGATGACTTGTTATTTAGTTGACTCTAAATTTTACTAATTAATTTGCCTAAAATGACAAGATCTTGGATTTTAACATTTTTGTCTGCATTTGTGGCAAAAATGACCCATTTTTCAACCACTAGGAGGCAACAGAAGAGCTCCAAAAAAACTGGCCTAAAGTGACGAGTAGATTGATCGCTTTTTCATCTACAGTATCGGGAAACTAGTTGCAAAACAACCCAGGCAGAATTTTAATGAAGTAACATTGGAAAAATAGACTGTGTTTCTTTTCGTGCATTTTCTCATTCGTGTCTCTTTGATGAGCTTCACCAGTTTTTCTCTTTAACCTGAACTTGACAGCCTCACAAGCATCAGAGCACCTTTGTTTCTTTAATGTTCTCAAATGAATCAGGTGCATTGATCTTTCCCATGGCAGGCATTTTGACGTGTCATGTCGTGTCATTATACCATCTTATTAGTTACAAAAATAGCTATTGTCTAAGGGAACATAGACTTCAGTCACTAGACAACAAAAGACTTGCATTTCTTTTGTTTATTGCCCTTAATCATGAAGGATATTAAACCCATTTACTGGTCTAATATCAATTTAATTTAGTCAAAAAGTTATTGTTTTGGTCATTATGAACATTTTAAGACTACATATCTTACATTACAGATAGGAAGATACAGTTCATGGTTCATCCTGCACTTAATGGGTGATCATTTGTAACTAGTGTACTGGGCTTGACTCTTATAGAAATCTCAGCTCTCCTTTTTAATGGCTGTACATCCCAGAAACTGTTCTTTTCCTCTGGTACACACACCACAGACATCAATGAAAAACATTAATAACACAGTGGAAAGATTTGTCACTTTGGGGTAGAAGTTTTCTCCCTGTTTCACATTTTCCTAATGATGTGAACACTTTGTAGGAAGTCAAGTTGGATCCAAGTTGTTTCCTAGCAACCCTATTCATATAAAATGTTCTATAGCAGCCATATTGTAATACATCTTTTACTTTATTGGTCTCCTATAATAGACAAAGAGTTGTCAGAGAGTTTCTGTAGTGTTATTTCTAGGCACATTTAATCGATTCTGACTTGACGTTTGCATGCCGCCTATAGCTGATTATTACTCTGCTTTGTAAGGGGCGCACACATACATACACAAACACACAGCAGGAATGCTGGGTGAAAGTACAGTGCAGTTGAAATCCTAATCAGTGTTTAATTTTCCCCTCTGCCAAAGCCTGAGGTTTGCTCATAGACCCTGTGTAGTGCTCGAGGGGGCGAGTCCACACATGAAGGTGTTGAAATGTTCTTTATCTTGACAGGAAGCAGAGAAGGGGAGGCGTGTGGGTGAGGTGACTGCAAGATGATCGCCTGAGCCATAATTACATGTGAGCACAGTCGACCGTTACGACTGCTTCAGCTGAAGCATTTCTCGCAGGTCAGGTGAAGAAAGAGTTAAGAGGCTCTATCTTTGCTCACCTGGCTCAGGAGGACTTTGATGTGGTGTTACAGCCAATGATTTTGGATTAAGATTGTCTCTGGGTTTTGTTGTGTTTAAATGTTGTTTACACCGATTTACTCTTAGATGGTGTTCTCTTTGTGTGTATTTTTGAGACTTTTTTAAAGTTTTAGCATTTAAAATCACTGTTTTTGATGAAGCTAAAGAATTCCCTACAACCCCAAAAATACATTTTAATTACTGCAGGGATTTTGTCACTATGAAGGTAGTAAACAGCCCAAAGAGGGCTTGATTTTGGTGCAGATTGTACAATCTGAACATCTGACTGCTACTGTTCATCATGAGGTCTCACAAGACATATAATCATCTTAACCATAGATAAAAATGTTGTTGCATGTGAGCAGAGACAAGGCAGCAATACAAATATTAATAGTTATGAGCATATAAAGAACTTCACTGATATTTAGAAGTCAAGTGTGACCAGTAGTTTGTATTTCCCATAGTTTGTATTTACATCGTTAAAGGATAAGTGAAGCGATATTCTGTGTTATTATTAAAGGCTGAGACCATCCCCACTAATAAGCATTGCCTGTCTAGTCAAAACATATGGGCCACTCCCTCTGCACCGTACAGCTCCACTGATGTCTATTAAAAGAGAAGTGCACTTTTATTTTATACATCAAAGTCTGTTTACAGGTCCTGTGGAAAACTTTTGCTTGTGAAAACTGTTGTAACGTCTTTTGTGGCTCCAAAGGGAGCTGTGGGAAATCTGATGCACCGTCTGTTGATGCTGAGGATTTAACAAGTCAGAAAAAGAAATAAAATCTGGAGGTGTTGAGTTAGAAAGAGCTGCGTTAACTGCCATCATCTCTTCTTTAGGCTACATTAGCTGCTGCTAGAAGAACACACATGAATCTTCAACCAAACTCTGAACGGTCAAGTTGTTTTGTGGGTAATGGAGGCACCATATTTTGACAAGCAGGAAGTATGTGTGGAATGATGTAGATGACTCACACTGATGATTTGATTTGGATCGTTTGGTCCATTGTGAATGAACCAGTATTGTCAGAGTAAAATTTGTAGAGTTCTACTCTAAACATGTAAATGAGCCACTCTATTGCCCTGGGTGACAGGTTGACGATGAACATTGGACCTGTACTTTACTCTGCCAAACTCACTATTTTCCCTCTAGCTTAAGTCAAGTTTGTGAAAACTTCCAGTGAGTGTTTTAGTAGATGAGTGAGTCTGAGCTCATGTATCTGTGACATATTTTTAGAAATGAATGAATGTTTTGTTGGAATAAATGGGCTCGGGGCAGAGTGCCTCAGACGGGGTCGGGAAGTCGTAAAATATTGAGAGACAGTCTAATGCATTACTGGTTCTGGCCTTTTAATGGGATTTGTTGACAATAAAAAAAACATCCTTTCAGCAGCTTGAGAGTGACTCACAGTGTGCAGGTCTCACTGTGTGACACTTTGGCAGCTGATTGCTGTGGGTGTTCAGTCTGTGTGTGCTTATTATTTGATAACTTCACTGCAGGTCGAGATACTGCGGCAGCACATCGTTCCAGAACTCCTGAGAGTCGTCTGGTCTCTTCTCCCCGGCACCTGTCTGCTTCGTCCTCGGTGCTGGTTTGGGAGTTTCTTTCTCTTGTTTGTCTTTTCTGCCTGAGGGAGAAACTTCAGGAGACTTCTGTCTGTCCACCTTTGTTTTTGTTGATTTGACGTTTTCCTCCTCTTCTTCCTCCTCCTCTTCTTCCTCCTCCTCATCTCCTTCTTCCTCAACATTTGTGTTTCCCACTTTTTCCTTTTCCTTCTCTTCTTCTTCCTCTTCATCACTGACTTCTTCATTAGCCTCTTCCTCACTCTCATCTTCACTCTCCTCAGATTCATTATCTTTCTTTCCTCCCATTTGTTTCCGTTTTGTTTCTTTTTGATCCATCAGTTTTGTCTCGGTCTTTGTTTCATTCTCCTCTTCCTCCTCTTCCTCCTCTTCTTCTTCCTCCTCTTCCTCCTCCTCCTCATCCCCCTCTTCCTCTTCGTCACTCTCTACCATCACCTTTTTACTAGTTACAATATTTTGCTCTTTCCTCTCTATTTTTTCCTCCCCAGCTTCACTCTCTCGGTTCTCCTCCTCCTCCTCTTCCTCCTCACCATGTTTTTCTTCCTCCTCTGTAGTCTCATTCTCAGCTTCCCCTACATCTGAAGATGCTTCTTCCTCACCTTCCTCTTCCTCTGTACCCTCCTTACTCTCCTCTTCCTCTTCCTCTGTGGCCTCCTTACTCTCCTCTTCCTCTGTGACCTCCTTACTATCCTCTTCCTCTTCTTCTGTATCCTCCTTACTCTCCTCTTCCTCTTCCTCAGTATCTTCTTTACTCTCCTCTTCCTCTGTATCTTCCTTACTCTCCTCTTCCTCTGTATCTTCCTTACTCTCCTCTTCCTCTGTATCTTCCTTACTCTCCTCTTTCTCTTCTTCTGTATCCTCCTTACTCTCCTCTTCCTCTTCCTCAGTATCTTCTTTACTCTCCTCTTCCTCTGTATCTTCCTTACTCTCCTCTTCCTCTGTATCCTCCTTACTCTCCTCTTCCTCAGTATCTTCCTTACTCTCCTCTTCCTCTTCCTCTGTGGCCTCCTTACTCTCCTCTTCCTCTGTGACCTCCTTACTCTCCTCTTCCTCGTTATCTTCCTTACTCTCCTCTTCTTCTGTATCCTCCTTACTCTCCTCTTCCTCAGTATCCTCCTTACTCTCCTCTTCCTCAGTATCTTCCTTACTCTCCTCATCCTCAGTATCTTCCTTACTCTCCTCATCCTCTTCCTCTGTAGCCTCTTTACTCTCCTCTTCCTCAGTATCTTCCTTACTCTCCTCTTCTTCAGTATCTTCTTTACTCTCCTCTTCTTCAGTATCTTCTTTACTCTCCTCTTCCTCAGTGTCTTCCTTACTCTCTTCTTCCTCCTCCTCTGTATCCTCCTTACCCTCTTCCTCTGCAGTCTCATCTTCCGCTTCCTCCTCATCCACAGATGCTGCTTCCTCACCCTCCTCTTCCTCTGTATTTTCATTATCACTCTTTCCATCTTGATCGTCCTCCTCGTCGTCTGCCTCACTGTCTTCCTCTTCCTCCTCGTTCTCTACTCCTGTTTCTTCATCTTGCTCTGAGTCTTTCTCCTCATCCTCACTTTCTGTAGAATCTTGATAATTTTGTTCCTCAGTTTCACCTTCTTCATCTTCATCAACCTCATTTTCTTCTTCAGAGTCAGTCTCTACAGTGTCACTTTCTTTTTCCTCCTCTTCCTCCTCTGACTCTTTGCTCGTGCTGCCAGCACTCCCCAACTCTTCACCACTTTCATCTTCTTCATCCTCACTCGCCTCACTCTCATCCTCCTCTTTACTCTCTTCATCACTTGAGTCTTCACTTTTACTTTCTTCATCCTCTGCAGCTTCACTTAACTCAGAGTCGCTCCCTCCTTCACCTGTTTCCTCACTGCTGTTTTCCTCCTTTGTTTCAGCCTCAGTAACGTCACTTTTCTCGCTTCCTTCATCCTCTTCCTCACTGCTGGAGCCTGGACTTCCAGTGTCTTGCTCTTCCTCGCCCTCTGCAGACACACTCTCCTTTTCCTCTTCTGTATCACTGCTACTTTCACTTCCCTCCTGCTCTTCTTTGTTCTCCACACCACTTCCACTCTCTCCCTCCTCTTCCTCTTCTATTTCCCCTCCCTTGTTCTCCTCATCTTCTTCAGAGTTTTTGTTGCTTTTCTCATCTTCTTCCTGGGACGTTTCTGTGTCTGTGCTGCCGCTCTTTACCTCTGTATGGGAAATGTCTTCATCGCTGATCATCTCAGACATTTCACTTTTCAGTTTTGACTGATCACGAGCGGTATCTTTGCTTTCCTCCTCTGCATTCCCTGACTCTGATAGGACACACACTTGGACATCTTTTTTTTCTTCTGCTGGATTTGATGCTTCTGTTGAAGAAAGATGGGACAATGTCGAGGAAAAGGAAGGCTGCATGATTGCACTCTGCTTAATAAACTGCTTCACTTGACTGGTTGTTTTTGGTGGCGTTGAGGTAATGGTGTCACTGTCTGACTGGAAACACCCTATGCTTGTCACTGCCTCATTGAGGACCGCCATGGATGCACCTGCTACCCCAGCAGCAGGAAGAAGAGAAGCTGCACTACTGAGAATTTCCCCCCACTTGGGCTTTTCTTCAGTCAGGCCCTGAGCATCCACTCTGTCTCTTTCAGAGACGAGTAGATCCCTATCAACAAATTCGGGGCCTTGCAGGGATTTGGCACTGCTGACGGAAACCACCTCTGTTCTCTTAGGGCTTTGTGAGGAATTGGGGTTACAGACCACTTCAATAGGTGTATCCTGCTGTGATAAAAGCGGGCTGGAAGCCTCATTCTGCTTACTCTGCATCTTGGCCCTTGTATTATCTTTTGAGCTTGCATCGGCTTCTCCTTTAACTCTGACTTCCTTTCCTTCTTGTCCCCCTGGTTTTGTCTTTACCTTAAGTTTAGACTCTTTTGGTGTCTTTTTGTCCTTCACTTCACTTCTGTCTCCATCAGGGATCTTCTGCTTATCTTCAGTTCTACCTTTAAGTTTTTGAGCTGTGTTCTGGGTTATCTTTAAGTTATTTTTAGCAACTCTTCCTTTGCTTTTACCTTCAAATGGGATATTTTCTGCACATTCCCTCTGATTTTGGACTGGTGTGGATTTGACCTGTTGTGCTTTCCCCTTAACTTTCACAGGTGTAGATTTCACAGTTAGGAATTTCTTAGTATCATCCTGAGCAGGTTTTGTGGCAGTTGTGGTTTCTTGCTTCACAGGTATCTTAAGTGCTTTACTTTGACCTTTTGCAGATTTAACCTTGTGCAAATCTTTTGTTGGAGTCGATTTGACATGCTGTGCCTCCTGTTGCATCTCCACTTGAACAGGTTTGATGTCAGTGGCTTCTGCATCTTCCTTTGCTGTGTTTTCTAAAGATATTAAACTCCCTGTTTGGACCGATATGTTGGTAATTTCTTTTTCTTTACTGACCTTAATAATAGGAGATGTCTTGTCCAATGCCGATGATTTCTTTTTCTCCTTTTTTGGTGTTAAATCTTTTTTCAAAGTGCTGGGTTTTAAATCCTCTTTGTTTTTATTAGTTTCTTTCAGATTTTGATTCCTCCTAGTCATTTCCTTCAACTCAGTCAGTCTTTGCCGTGCTTCAGTCAGTGTTGAATGGACAGACTGTGGAGTTTCATGGCTTGACTTGGAGAGCTTGCCCGCATCATGTGGTGATTTAAAATGAGAGGTTTCCATTCGAGCTTGTCCATCTTTATGGGTTTTGATCTTACTGGACTGCTTGGTAATGTTCTCTTTGCCTTTTGATGTGACTTTAGGTTTTTTCATACTCTTTGAGCTCTTCAGTGGAGACACTTCTTTCCCTGAGGTGCAGGAGCCTTTCAGGAGCTCTGTGGGTAAGGCTTTGTGAGAATTTTGTACTGCCTTCCCATTAGACTGCTGCTGTTCTGCAAACGCCTCTTTCATACTTCTTCTAAGAGCTCGGCCCTTCTTCTGTTCCTATAGTAAATCATAGAGAAAATAGAGATTTAGTCAGATGTAAAAATGAAAAATAAACCAGGCAGAAAAAGGTCACGCCTGACAATACTGTGTTATAAAAACGGAAAGTTGAACAAGCACAGCAGACCTGCAATCAACATGACTACACATGTAGTTGTGGCATTTGATGTTTTATGTGATGCGCCTCGCTGCCAAATGCATGTCATCTCTTATTTGAGGAAGTGGTTTCTTGTTCAACAACGCACTATGAAAACACTCCTGGAAAACACTCCAAAATAATATTTTACCATCAGCAGTTTTTGTAGATGTCAATATTTTGAAATATTTTGAAATGCATAAAAATAAAATATACTGCTATTATACAGTTTATCTTGGATAATCATAATCATTATCCACAAGGTTTTGGTATACGTATTTGTACATTATATTTACACAACACAACACATATAATAATACCTTTAAACATATGGTTAATTATTATTGCAGTATATATTTTAATGGACTATGATTATCAAATAAAAGATATCATAGCACATATATGAATAACAAATCTGTCATCAACAAATGCGTCATCAGATTGAAATACAGATGTGGGTGGGATGTGGAGGCAATTATGGCCATGACTGAGAGAAAACGTTTCCTCTGCACCATCTGCAATGGAGATAAACAGACGGTAGTTAATTGGGGGTCAGCAAGATGCAATGTGAAAAGAGCCCCATTTGCTCACTCATCAAATGCCACTTCAATTACTCTATTCCTTAGAATATGGCAACATGATTTATTTCATATATCATCATGTTTATGAAATAACCTGTATATTAATCACATTAGCCACACATTAAAGCCCACATACATGTAGGCACGCACAACAAGTGGTTCTTGGCTTTCAACTAAGTATTTAAATTAAATAAGTATTTAAATAAACTTAATTTCAGTGGGAAATACTTTACTTTATACTTAACCATATTTTTTTTTACATCTGAGAGTTCCAGTTATTTTGCATACTTAGATTTTACTTTGTAATATATAATGCATTTTTCAGTTCACAAAATCTTCTTAACAGGTAATTCCCATCTTTAATGTAGCCCTTGATTTAGTCTTGTTTTTATTTTTTTAAGTCCCAGTGCTATAAGGATAAGAATAAGAATTTAAATACTCATGAACTTGTTCACCTTTTGCACATTTTTTTAAACCTCAGAGATACCTGCGCTGATTAAAATTAAAACTATTATTCTCTTTACTGTAACAACAGTTTTTTTTTCATGTGCATTATAATTTAAGACATTTTTTCTGATAATTCTTTAACAGGAATTTGAATGCAGCACTTCCCCTACTCCACATGAATCCAGATACAGGGAGCCATTTCTGTGACATTACAATGAACAGGAATGGGTTACTAAGCTCTACATGTTGCACTATGACACATAACAACGTAGGAGACTCCATCACAGCTTGCTTCACGCTGGCTGTGAAAACAGTAATGAGATGTGGCAAGAATCCTGCCAACTTTTTCAGAGTTTTGTATGTGTATACTTGTGTATGTGTGTGTGCATTTGTGTATCTGAGACTGCAGCCAGAACACATCTGTGTATCAATAGAACAACCCTAAACTCGGAATCTGTTTCACGGTGATTCATCACACACATTTTTCAGAAAAAAAAGACATGAATGCGAAAAATTAAGAGACCAATACACTAAATTAAATTTCGTATGTTACGTCAGTGCACCAAGTGGAAAATGTCTCCACAGACACATCCACACATGTGGTCACAAGAACACAGACACACTCAGACACACAAATCAAGTGTGTATGCTGAGCTGTGCACATTTCCTGGAAAAGTCAGTGAGTGTTCAATGTTGCTGCTTCCTGCCCTGGAGTGCATATAATCTAGACCACAACCAAGAAGCCTAAAGAGGAAAATAATGTTCAACTGACTCCGTGTTCATGACTCTGTGGATAACGCATCTACTCTGGATCTCTCTTCTGTCAAAGTCAAAGCACTGCACAAGGAGCTGTTAAAAATCACTATCCCTCACCATATCTGGCAAACCGTCAGAGTCAACTCCTTTCTCAGAGACGTTCTCCTCCATATCTTCTTCAGCAATTTGCCTTGGGACAGTTTCTCCGTCTGAAAAACAGACAATGACTGGGTTAAACAGCTGTATGTAATAACAGTGCATTAAATTCAAGATGTCATTCAAGATGGTTGATCAAGTTTTAGATTAAAAATACCCGTTTGTGGGGGAACAGGGTGCTCTTCCTCACTTGGCTGTTGATTGGAAATATCACTGGTTGGTCTCGTAGGGCTACGGGGTTCTTGAGGTGGTTGAGGAGATGACTGATTTTCAATTAAGGCCTTTCCAGCGGTTGCTACTCTATACAGTCTTTTTTTGACAGTCTTCCTAGAAGATGCAACAATTTTAGGGCTACCTTTTGTGACTGACTTTGGTGACAGTAAGGGAGAAGGCAACTCTTTGGATTTAGAACGAGCAGACTTGGAGGGTTTTCTCCAAAAGGTATTGGCTGATTGGATCGTTAGAGAACGCGGGCTTGATGGCTGAGAGGACAACGCTGGACTCAGAGGGGGTATAGACGGAGATCTTGGGGAGGGTGGTGGGCTCATTGTCACTTCTGATTGTGGCTTAGGTGATAATGAAGGATTACTAGTGTCTTCTGAAAGCATTTTAGGAGTTGGGATGTTTCTAGATGTTTGCCAGGAGGTGCTGAGGAAGCCAGAATTTAGACGTGGGAGGTTTTGAAACATCTCCCCAAACAGCTCCAAAGAGCTGCTCTGCAAGACAAGAGAGGAGGAACAGTAAAAACATGAGCAAGTGAGAGCTTTGAACCACATCTATAGAGCTCCCCCAACCAGTTAGTTAGTAGCACTACAGCATTGTTACAACTTGACACAAGACTGCTCCCTACTGGACTTAGACAGTGATTACAATCATCTAAAGCTGAGTTTGGAAAAAGAAATTCCCAGGTTTCTGAAGTTTTGCAGAGTTCCTATAGATAAATTTAAAACCTTTTAATATTACATGATTGAAAATAGATTTCATAATTATATTAGTAAGTACGATTTAAAGTCTGTCAAGACAATACAGCTGAGATTTGTTTATTATCACGTCATACTCACGTCATGAATTAAATGAATGGATAGATTAGCCAATTAAAATTGATTCGTTCATTATAGTACATTTTAGCACGGCAATAATGAGCCTCCAAACAACTGTGGCTGTAGTAGTGACAATATTTGCAACAGCACTATTAATATCATCAAATACAAAAACACTTTCTAGCTAACATTACTGCCAAAAGCAAATAAGTGAAAGTCTCATTTAGATGCTAGACTATGTACAGAGCTTAGTTTTAGCAGTCTTGTAAGAACCCGGTTTAATCTGGAAAACAAGAACTAAAGTTTAGATTCTCACTTTTTCTCTATGACGGGCTCGAGCAGAGAGGGCCGCCAATGGGATGTGTGAACTGGGATCAATCACAGTATCCAGCAGGAAAATTTCTGTGTAACTTGACTCCAGAAAGTTCTCTGTGATCGTGACATCCCTCGCTGGCATCACTTCTTGGTTGTCTGGTGGTCTGGGTGCAGCCAGCACCAGCATGTGGTTACCACCGCAGGACACCTACATGGAAGAGAACACAATCACTCATTGCAGTTTATTACTGTGTATTTCCTCTCAATCTGCCCACCCACTTTATTTACTTTCAGACTTACTTTCCACTTCATCACATCCACTTACTAGTTGAACGTTGTATTTGAGGAAACGTTTGCAGAGTGTTGGACTGAACTGGTTGATGAAGTTCTCCTCCCCTAAGCCTAGTTTTCCATAACGACCATCACCAAAGGTATAAAGAAGCCCACTGTCTGTGGAGGAGAAAGACAAATGTGGGAATACATCAGCATCCCCATCTCCCCACACGACACAATCTTCTTTCTTCTTTTAACTGAGTGCCATCAAAATCATCATTTAATTCAGATGATCAGGTATAACACGAGCAATCACAGATGTTAACTGGCAGTACTTGTTTAAACACAATCATAATGAGGAGAAGGAGCTGAAAGGATAGCTTACTTGTGATCACAGCAGTGTGGCTCTCTCCACAGGTGATATGCTTGATGCTACTGTTACAAAAGTGCTCCAGTGGTTTTGGCAGATCAACTTCAAACAGAAACGTGCCATGGCCCAGCTGACCGTACTGACCCCTGCCGAATGTGTACAGGCTCTCCTCTGACACAGCAAAACAGACCGGACGAAAGGTTTTGATAATTGGCAGTGGTGGGAAGTAATAAATCACATTCACTCAAGTGCTGTAGTTCAGACTTTACTTTTTTCCATTCACATTTCTGAGAGAGAGAGTATGAACTTTTTACTCCACTTCATATATCGGAGCGCTGAGTAAATTCATAGATTAAAATTTAACAAAACCTTCATCTTATCATTTGCAGTCCTAAATTCTTGTCAGTCCAGGGAAGAAATACCCTTTGCAGTACAAAAAAAGAGGTCAACTAATTTTAGGAATTTTCTACAATAAGGTGACATTTTCTTGATTCTCGAAGATGCTGACACTCACTTCTTACACGGCAAAGGTTTTTGTAACAAATTGATTTCTGTTGCAGACACGATCAAATTATCCAACAAAGAGTTTTAGCTAGTTTAAAGAAAGACACCCAATTTAAAGGTTGTATTCAGTAATTCAGATAAGCTTCAGCTAACATAAAAATGTTGTTTATGTGTAAATTGATACAAAAGTGATGCAATTTTTTTTTTAAATGATGGGTTCTGTATAGTGAAACCTATTCCTTTTGATGCTTTAATTGCATTTTGGTGATAATGTGCTTTTCCTACATAGAAATTTATGTTTCCAATATATTTAAAATATCAGCAGTCAAGTATGTAAAACAAAAAAGGAGTCAGTATTTTCTAGTGTTGATGTCTCTTCTTAGAAAAAGTGTAGACTCACCGGTAAGCACCACTGTGTGCTCCCCACCACAGGACACCTGGGTGACACGACCCAGAATCCCTTGCACCTGCTGAGGGACTCTGTGATTGGCCAGCTGCTCCAGCTGGAGACCGAGCCTTCCATTCACACTCTCACCAAATGTGTAGAGATCTCCCTCCACTAGGAAAAAGCTGACAATAAAGGACACTGGACTCAAACTGAGCAATGGTCTCTTGTGCTGTGCTTGGATGGGTTGTGTTGTACCTGTGACAAATGCTGAGTGGTGGTATCCACAGGAGACCCATGTCACTGCTTCCCCAACATTCACCTCTCTGGGTTCTGCTGCAAATCCCTCGTCCCCTAAACCAATCTGACCTACAGAGTTATCACCCCACATGAACAGCCTCCCATCATCTACCAACACACACAGAGCATAGGATTCAAACGTCACATGCAATTATAAGTACATGCACACACATAAACAGTTTAGATTTGGCCAAATCATCTTGACTAAGGCACACATTTACACTATGACATGACACTGTTCAAACCTGTTAAGGCAGCTGAGGTGTTGCATCCTGCAGAAAGCATTTTGATTGGTGCACGGTCACAGAAGGAACGCACCAGGTGAAAGGATGTAGTGTTGTTGCAGTGGCCCAAACCAAGCTGCCCCACCTGGTTACTGCCAGCCCCATACACACTACCTTGCCCTAGAAATATACCAAATTGAAGTTATATACAGCAACAACATGCTTCGGTCACTACTGTTCTATCATATTTAATTATGTTTTCATCATCTTACATGTGCAGACAATTGTGTGATCCCTCCCACAAGCTACAAGCTTCACCTTCTCAGACTTTAAGGCTACAAGGGAAACACAGCTGTTAAAGATATAACACTAACAAAAACCTCAAAATAGCAACACAATGCATCCTTGGTCTATATTTAAATTAGGGCAGAAACATCAAGCTGATTAATTAGTCATTCATCAGCAACTTTGTTAATTGACTGACTGTTAAAGTGGTTAATTAGGTTCAAATGCAAAATATTTTCAGCTCAGCTACGAGGGCTTTCAGCTCTTCTTCGAATTATGTGATAGTAAAGTGAATATCTTTGAGTTGTAGAATGCTGGTCAGACAACTGTGGAAATTGTTTGGGTGTTAATAATATAAATTATACGTTTTGGACTTGCTCTGTACATAAAGTACACTGAGATAAACTCTTCTATGATCTAATGCAATAAAAATAAAACTGTACTGAACTGAATTTGACAGTATTAGAACAGATTTTTACACTACTTTCATGCATTTTATAGAACAACTGACTAAATGGTTAATGATGGAAATAACTGTCATATTAATGACTAATGAAAATGAGCATGAGTTACCTTTCACAGAGGCAGGTTTGTTGGCAGAAGGCTTAAATCCAAGACCCAGTTGGCCCCATGTATTACCACCAAACATGAGCAGCCTGCCATTTTCTGCTGACATGAGAATCATGGCAGAGATGAAAGTTTGATTCAACAGCAAATAATTACACAAATATTTATTTAGAGATATATATTTTTATACATCTGCACTAATGTGTAAATGGTTTGTGTGTACCTGTGATGACAGCAGTGTGCTCTCCACCACAAGAAACATGGACTGGGTGGTCATTCTTCAACCAGAATTTACTAGGCACATTGTCAGCAAAACTGCTTTTTCCAAATGTGAAGATGGCTCCTGTTTCTAAAGACAAATAGGAAATAAAACACTCTGCGGGACTTAAAGGCACTATTAACATACTCTTCTCTAACTTAACACCAGCTAAATCCCAACCCAACCTGCTGTCACATCTCAAGCCATTTAAGTAGCAGCCTGACATAAATAGCATCAGGTTCACCACACGCGCGCACACATACACACAGTATGTAGAAACTAGTACTACTAGCTAGTACAACGGGCAGGTAACTATAACTACTGTTCAATAGGGCTGTATTCTGCTGCCATGTGTGTAAAGTGCTTACCAGGTATGTCCACATCAGTCTGTCCCGTCATCGTTACTCCTGCCCCCCTCACACCTCCTCTCCCTCTCGGTTACCGTGGACAGCTCGCCGCTGACCGTCAGGTCAGGAAACGTCACAGGGGCCAGGAGCTTAGTTAGCTAAGCTAACTAGCTAGGCAGTGACGTCTAGTCAGTTGTAGTCAGGAGAGAAACACTGGTAAGTGTATGTGGTGGACAGGAAAGCACATTAATGGCAACGTTTCTTTGGAATTACCACACATCATACCAAAACAAAATATTTTCAAAATAATTAATTCCCCCAAAGTTGCAAGTCAGAGCCCCGTTTGCTGAAAGTCCGTCCTCTGTTCCATTAGCAAACTTTAAGGAAATGGAAGTTGGTTTTTTATCTATTATCCAGCAACAGATTGTATATTTTAAAGTAATGTCGAAATCTCTGAGAAGTTTCTCGACTGTCCGGAAAGATATAATGTTTGTCTGGCAGCAAAATCACATTTAATCCAATATTTGCATAAACTTCGCCTGCCTACATGACCTACAGTAACCTAGCAGCTAGCGCACCGGGAAAAACTAATCGGGGGAAAGTCTGTGGATATATTGCGTTTAAATCTTGGTTAAGCCCCTGGATAACATTTTGTCAGCCTAAATTGTGTTAGATGAGTACATTATATTTAAGTATGTTACAGCTGCTTAATTACAAGTAAAAAGAGTATCTTTTCGACTTTCTCTAAACTAACTGCCAAGGGATACCAGTGACCCAGTCACTGCAAAGTATCAGATGCTGTTCACTGTGTTCACATTTACATATTTTAAAAAACAGATACTTTTACAGATACTGTATATTTCATTAAAAACAAACAACCAAACCAACAAGATATCAAAATCAACAACCAAATTGCGCTTGTAATGGCAATTTAGCTGTCAAACTCAACATGTACTGAAATAAGCCACGCCCACTTCCTAGTGCAGCAGTGACGTCGGTGGCAGCCACGCTGCTGCGCGGGCGCTGAACGAGAGTTGCACTCTGATGAAATATTCGCACTACATTACGCCTCCATTGCATTTCCAGTTTGAGCTGCAATGTCTACCAAGCTGTTATACGTCAATAACGCAGTTTTCAAATGTTTGAAAACTGTCCAGAGCTGCCGGCCGCGAGGGTTTAGGTGAGGCTCAAAAGATTTCGATGTTTTGTCAACAGTGCTAGTATTGCTTTTACAATGGTGCATGCATCGTGTCTTTATTTGTTACCTTGTCAGCACTGGAGCTGCTTCCCTGAGTTCGGTGAATTTAAAGGGTCGCAGCTTTCTCACCCTGAAAGACTTCAGCTCAGATGAGATCAAGAGGCTGTTGTGGGTGTCGGGGGACCTAAAACATCGGATCAAGCATGAAAAACAGGTAACAGACGTTAGCTAACTGCAGTTTTCATTCAGTATTCTCTGTATTACTGTGCAGGCCCGGGGTTGGTCATTTAAGAAAGCTAACTGTCATTTCTATTTCAGTATCTTCCTCTTCTCCAAGGAAAGTCGATTGCTATGATATTTGAGAAGAGGAGCACCAGAACAAGAATGTCCACAGAAACAGGTGTCTGATTTGGATCTATGCTTCTGTAGGGGTGAATGCCACGTGTTTCAGTTCAGTATGAATAAGAGAATACTGCAGGTGATCACATTTTATAATGGTTCAGGCAGCTATCAAGTGTCCAATTTACACTTTAAAGTACATTTATAAGCCCCAAAAAGAAGAAATGCAACCTGTCATACTGTTGGCTGGGCTGACACTACACATCACTGTGATGACGACGGTGTAAAAGTCATTGTGAATGTGGACACAAAAGATTTGCTGAAAGGCAACTTTGAGCGGAACAAAACCAGTCTGAGCTATTGAACGCTTTCCACCCTTCTTTTGCCCTTTGCTGCCCCTTCAACACTTACATGATTTCATTATTTCAGGTTTTGCCTTGCTGGGTGGGCACCCATGTTTTCTCACTTCTCAGGACATCCACTTAGGAGTGAATGAGAGCTCCAAAGACACAGCAAGGTGGTTAATCAAATAAAGTAAATTTCAGTCAATTATTGTGTTTCAGTTGCATGCATGTGGTTATTTGTTCATCCAGGGAAGTCTTAAATACAATGGTATATTTCAGCATAACTTTGCTTCACATATTGTAAAACTGGTGAGTTTTTAAAGGTAGTATCAGTCATCTTCTCTTGTCCACTGATGCTATTTACTGAACGTCTGTGGGCCAATATAAGAACCACAACCCTGTGGGTACCACTTTGTAATCTCTAAACTCCCACCACAGGGTTCTCTCAGGTCTCTGTGATGTTGTATTGGCACGAGTGTACAGCCACTCCACACTGGAGGAGCTGGATAAGGAGGCCTCAATCCCTATCATTAACGGCCTTTCTGACCTCTACCACCCAATCCAGATTCTGGCTGACTTCCTCACTTTACAGGTACTACAAACCCCTCAATATACTGCAATTTTCACTCAGTGGATGATAATGATATCATCTACTGAATGACATAGTGTTTTCTAAAATACTACCTTTCTGCTCCAGGAGCATTATGGGTCCCTCAGTGGACTAACAGTGAGCTGGATTGGAGATGGGAACAACGTCCTCCACTCCTTCATGATGACTGCAGCCAAACTGGGGGTCCATCTTAAGATCGCCACACCGAAGGTTCGCCTCCTTTAATCTGGTCACGCATATTTGACGGCTCTTTTAGTGAACCATCTTCTTTCTAGTCAGTTCTTGTTAAGTAGTTTGCTGGTATGGATGCGTGCTGTCAGTATTAATAACATCTGTGTTTAACTTCATTTACAGGGCTATGAGCCAGAAAGAAGTGTTGTTCAAGAGGCACAAAGACTTTCCAAAGAGGTGAGCTCAATTTCAGGTGTCATTACTACAGGCACTGCTCTTAACAATGGACAACACATTAATTCATGACATGGCATTTTGTCTCAGCATGGGACCCAGCTTGTTCTGACCTCTGATCCGATGGAGGCCGCGCATGGCAGCAATGTTTTGGTCACAGACACCTGGATCAGCATGGGACAGGAGGAGGAGAAGAAAAAGAGGCTCAAAGACTTTGAAGGGTACCAAATTACAATGCAGGTAAAGAATGAGATTGTTCTAGTAATATTTTAGAAGCAAAATCCAAATTTTGTCCAAATTGTTCCCCTGGAGCATATATACTAGTTTGGAGAAGGTAGCAGTTGTTTTCATCAGTGTGTGTTCCAAAATTGGTCCCCTTCTACAGCTCTACACACCCCCTGACAGTAAGCAACACAGTTTGCAGCAAAACAATTTCTCCATCTCAAACATGCTCCTGCTGACTGTACACAAAGCATTAGAAATTAACATTCTGCAAATTGTTTGTATGGTAAACTAGTCTGACACTAATTACAGACTTCATCTGGCATCGAAATCAGCAAGCACACTGTAAATAAACCTTGTGCACATACATGATTATGTAGGCAATGTGTAGATACGTAGTTTTCTGAAATACTTCATTTGATTCATTGGAGCATAGAGATTGTATAGGGTCTCTTTTCTCCTGACATCATGAGTTGAAATGTCTTGGCACTTATCTACTACAGACAGGAAGTGTGGCCAAACCAGACTGGACATTCTTGCATTGTCTCCCCCGGAAAATGGAGGAGGTGGACGACCAGGTGTTTTACTCCTCCCGTTCACTCGTCTTCCCTGAGGCAGAGAATAGAAAGTGGACAATCATGGTGAGTAACCTGATGAAACACTATAATTTCATGTGGTCAGTTATATACCTGTGTGGGTTTAATTTGATCTCATGTCTTCTATTTCAGGGTCTGGCAGTTTCTCTTCTGACCGACTACTCTCCACAGATTCCTATGCTTAAGTTTTAATTTCAGCTCCCAAGGTGGATTTTTGCTTGTTTGTCATGATCTTCAGTACGACATCAATCAATATATAGTTCAATGTCAGATTTTATCCATAAAGAGCACCATCAGCACACTAGCTGGATTACCCCAAATGTAACTATATTGCAGTGTTTACTTCAGAGCATTGTTTGCCATTGACTTCTGTTGTTCACTCATAAACAGCCAATGTTATCTGTTTACATTCTATAAATACTGTGACAGAGAGCCAGGATTATGGTGAACATTAGGTTTCCAACTGAAATGTGTTTGCTAGACACTTGTTATTGAAAAGGAAAACATTACTGAGCCTTTCTTCAATTTGGTTAATGTTGTCTTGACTTTCAGCAGTCTCAAAAAACAGAAATATGAAGAAGCAAACTTGTTCAACCCAAGCTGACCTATCACATTCTCAAGACGTTATTTACACAGCTGCTTTAATCCTGACATGTTGTTACATCTTGTTCACATCACATCGTTTGCTCTTTCTAAACCCGTTAATGCACATAAATTAATCTAGATGTGCTGCCAAAAGCTTTTTAATGACACACACCTAATTTACCACACCACTGTCACTGTTTTTTGTTTGTTTTAACTTATTTGAAACATGATTCGTTTTGAATAAGGTAAAATATTCATATACAGAACTTTAAGTTACAGCAGACAATTGGAGTACACCATTTACTTAGATGTTATTGAAATATACAGTAAGGAAAGTAAAGTAAGTGGTTTGTAAATATTTAAAAGTGGATTGTCACAGGTAATGTGTCATATCAGTATGGATGACATGGTGTTAAACACTTTATTTTTTTAAAGTCTGAATGTATACAAATGTGCCTTTTACATTATACTCTTCACATTTGTTGTGCCACCTCTGAGTTAATTGTATAGTACCTCAAGAGCCTAACAAAACTAAGAAAATCTAATTGATGTTCAAAAATTATAAATAAAGACATTACACTATAATCAGAATTTTAGTCAAAGGTCTAAATTAGTCCAGTGTTCCTTCTGTAACTGTAAACAAATGTATTTACAGGTACTTACATGCTTAATTTATTTCATGATCCCGTTACTTGTACCTTAGTAACACATACAAATGTTGGAGAGTAATGTATGGCTCTCACCAAAACGGTTTTAAAAACTGTTAAATAACTGTCTTTTTCTTTTTGAGATCTTTATGAATACTTTTTGGAGTTAAAAAAGGTGGTGGCACAAGATCATAAAAAAATAAATTCTCTTAAGAAAAAAACAAGAACTGATATTGATGGTGAATGCAAAAAGGAACACCCTTGATGTCAGCAGAATATAGGTTTTTATCATCACTTTTCTGCGAAAGTAAATTTAATATTTCACACATTTAATAACTAGTATTTTCACATAAAGTGCTGACCTCTAGTGACAGTGACGGTTGCGTTCATGTGCATATTACTTTAAATATGCGTATAATAAAGTTAGTGAGGCACAACTCATGACTCATGGTTGCTGTGCTGAGGATGTATAGTTCTCATTATAAATCCTCGGGGAGAGTGCGCCATCACGTGGGCGGGGCCGGTGTCGTCCCAGTTCTCTGATTGGATAACAGACGATAAAGCGTTTGTGCGGGAAGCTTTGATCTACGTGGGAGGTCCAGCTGGATAAAAATGATGCTGCGTAGGACTTCATTCATAACCACCACCAGCCCGATGTTACAGACGTACACATGCGAACACTGACAGTTTTTGTAAACATAAATACAAACGCCCTTACTAACTACACGTTACATCCGAAACAACATGAAAAGCACTTTTATGGTTTTCAACACGCACGGTGACACGAAGATTAAAAAGCGCACAACATAGATATAACAGCATCACAAGCTGCATATGTTAACCACAGAGGAATAACGTTAGCGGCCACAATGGCGATGTGAAAACAAGGCAGTCATCCTCAGCGACCACCCACACAGTGAAGGAGTTTGCTAAGAGAGGGAGTTGAAGCTGAGGTGGGAGGAGGACGCCATTGCAGCCGCAGCTGGCCGCTTGTGATTCGCCTGAGGAGGGACAAAGGTTACCAAACTTCACACTGTCGAGGGGCTTTCAGAGATTTGTTCAGACTCAACTCTTAGTTGCCGGGTTATGGTGCGAAAAGAGACTAGCAGGATGGACGGATTATCTTTGTGTGGGAGAAAATGTGGAGCCACAGCGCCGAAGCGAAGCAGGTAAAAGAGGGTAGCTGTATTTCTGGGGGACAATGGGAGAAAGTTGGAGCTAACCAGGCTAACTAACGGTAGTTGTGTTAGCTAGCGTCACTGCTAGCGTGCTAAACCAGAGGAGGTCACAGGGCTGCATCCTCCGCACACTAACTCAACATTTATATGTACTGTGCAGCATGGAGAGCTAAATTGTTACCAGACTTTGGGCTAAACCCCGGTTTTATCGTCACTTTAGCGTTTTAAAAAGTTAATTGTAACACAACTTAACGCAAAAGTTTAATAAGTATGCCTGTTGCGAACCTATAGTCGTTCCAAGTGTAGACACCTTTAGACGACGATGCAGTGCTAACGTTGTATCCTCAACACGGGACAAACTTAAGACTTAAGACTCGGTTGCATGGCTGTCAGCATTCACGATGTTAGTGTACATTTACAAACAGCGGTAGAAACAGTAAACAACAATACAGTAGCGTTTAAGTAGAAAGTAAAAGTCCTGCATACTAAATCTAAATAAGGCACATTAAAGTTACATAAGTGTTTATGATGCTGTCTTTGTTTATATTATTGTTTATTTAATTAGTCGTTTATTATAACAGATACACACATGTCTAAGAAGTATTTTAATGTTGTACCTCAGATGTGTAAAGTACAACACTTGAATGGAAAGGAGTGAAATGGTCTAAATATTAGCTTAGGTTCAAAAATAGTCCTGGTTAAATGTCTTTTAAGGTAAGGATCTTAAATGTGCTCATACATGTCTGTAACGGCCTGACTTTACCAAGACTTTAGCAGTACCTTTTTGTACTTTGAGCATCATTTGTAACTATGTCTTTCCTCTAACAGTCTCCTACCATTCCTTCACCTGATTGGTGGCCCAGTCTCTCACCATGAACACCAGTAGGAACTGCACCACAGTGGGGAATGGTGAGGGTCTGGCTGCCCTGGAGTCAGTCTCCATTGTAACCATCACACTCCTCGCCTGCCTGGGGAATCTCTTAATCGTGGCGACCCTTTATCGCAGGCCTTATCTGCTCACACCCAGCAACAAGTTTGTGTTCAGCCTGACCCTATCCAACCTGCTGCTGTCCATGCTGGTGCTGCCATTCGTTGCCGTGAGCTCTGCAAAGAGAGAGTGGGTGTTTGGGGTGGTGTGGTGTAACTTCACTGCTCTGCTCTACCTGCTCATCAGCTCTGCCAGTATGCTTACCCTCGGAGCTATTGCCATTGATCGGTGAGTGCGAGATAAACAGTTACACGTGGATAATCACTGTAGCCTAGTAATACAACATTATTTCTTTACAAATGCTTTCACTGACTATTTAGCCAACATGGGGAAGTGCAACAAGCTATAAACACAAAGTAAACATATTATCATTGTATGAGTTGACAATAGTGGCAACAGTGTTAGCAAATAGTCACTTACTTACACAACAAATGTAATTGTTAATTAGCCAGATTACTTTGGCAAAGCTGTGGAAGTTGGTGTTTTGCTGGATGTATGTTTTACTTCAAATGTTGATTATAAATATGAGGAGCTACACTACACATATTAAATTAATTAAACAAAATTATCATTTTGTTCATAAAGCACAGATAAGAGGCATAGGAGAAGTTTCATAGGGTCATATAGTAAGTAATGTTCACGGAGGTGAAACTGTTGAATTTACTTTTAGAACAGTGTTGAACGTTGAGACACTTGGGGACTTTTTTATGAGATTAGCAGGAGCCTAATTATATGCTTTTCAGTTGAAAAGTAAACAACTAAATGAAAATTGTATGATAATACTCCTCGTGTAGTAAGATTACACCGTAAGGAGTGAACCTCGCCGTTGTCTTTATTTTTGAGTTGATATAAGATGTGTCTTAACCTCATTGCAATGACACAGTGAACGTGACACTGGACAATATTTGTGCAGTTTCTGGCTTCGGAGGAAACAAACTCGTGTTGTGAAACTTGTAAAGCGTCATTTTTTGGTGTGTTTCCTTTAAGGTCAGTATGTAACCTTGTAAATAGGATCGGTTAACCACACACTTAGGTCGTGGTATGTTTCTGGAGATTTTCCCAGCTCAAGTGACAAGCATTAGACAGGCTTCCACAAAGTAACTTTAAATGTGAAGTGACATGAATGCGCCATTCATCGGCAGGGCTGAGATTATTTCCATTGATTCTCAGTCAACAAGAAGCTGATTAAAGCAAACGAAAGCCTACATGTATGCAGTCTGGCTAATCCATCAGAATAAACACCATGTTTACCACCTTTTCTTTGCTTGTTTTAATCAATATTTGCTTGTTCGTAATGCATTTTATTTGGTCAAGTTCTTGTGTGATTGTTTCGTTTTCATTTACATTAGATTTCATTTAGTGATTGTGATATTGGTACTGTAATTCACTTAGGTAACGGATAAAAAAAACCACCCAGGCCTGTTAAGTTAATTTAGTGTGAAAGACATACTGTGTAGCATTGTCTTACTAAACATTCCCTGGTTGCAGGATGTTCTGCTTTTCTCTGTGTAATATCACTGTCACTGTAATATATTTGTTGTGATCACATAAAAGATCGAAATGTTTTTAAGATCTACTGTAAATTAGCTGAGTACTCCCTGCTCACTGTTCTCACTGCTCACTGTTCTCACTGCTGTTGTAATTACCCTCAGCACCTTTGGGAGTTTTTGATTACAGTGCATGTTTTTGTTCTTCCTGCCAAGCCTCTCCTGCTCTGTTGTGTTTGCAGCTTTTCAGAAAACTCTTTGCAGCATTGTCGGGGAGAGAAAGTGCAGCTTTTAGCTTCTGAGCAGTCTCTGTGTTACTGGGATCAGAGGGCTCCCATGAGACCAGTGTTGAGTTTCCCTCCTGCAGGGTTCGCTCACTGTGTTCCTCTCTCATCCCAACAGGTACTACGCAGTGCTTTACCCTATGATCTACCCCATGAAGATCACAGGAAACCGCGCCGTCGTCGTCATCGCCTATGTGTGGTTACACTCCCTGGTGGGCTGTTTGCCTCCTCTGTTTGGCTGGTCCTCATTTGAATTTGACTGCTTCAAATGGACCTGTGTTGCATCCTGGTACAGAGAGCCGAGCTACACAGCCTTCTGGGTCACCTGGTGCACCCTTCCCCCTTTCTTCATCATGCTGGCCTGTTATGGTGTCATTTTCCGCGTTGCCCGTATGAAAGCCCGGAAAGTACACTGTGGGACAGTGGTTGTGGCTCAGGACGACTCCACTGGAGCTCAGAGGAACGGAAGAAAAAACTCAAGCACCTCAACTTCCTCTAATGGAAGCCGGCGGAGCCTTGTGTACGCTGGGAGTCAGTGCAAGGCCTTTGTCACTATCTTAGTGGTGATTGGCACCTTCCTCGTGACCTGGGGGCCGTACGTCGGGGTGGTGTGCACCGAAGCTTTGTGGGGACAAGGAAGTGTCTCTCAGGGACTGGAGACTTTGGTGGCGTGGCTCTCTTTCTGTAGCGCAGTGTGCCACCCTCTCATCTATGGCCTGTGGAATAAAACGGTGAGGAAAGAGCTGCTGGGGATGTGTTTTGGAGATCGCTACTACAGAGAGTCATTCGCTACACGGCAAAGGACATCCCGCCTCTTCAGCATCTCTAACAGAATTACAGGTGGGAGAGCAGCAGTGGCTCAGTTTGTCAGACAGATCCATTTAAAAAGATTTAGAAATGTATGACGTCTTCATGTTAAGGTAAAGAAGTAAACTCGGGTCTTTAGTGGCTCTGAGTAGATTTACACAGTGATTCAAGAACAATTCTTAGACTTACAGTCAAAACAAGGAGAAACAAACACAGCTAAGGTTGCTTTCAGTGCATATAAATGGAATAAATATTAAACATATGAGGTAAGTTACTTACATATATGCAGTCAGTGGTGTAGCTTGTAGATTTGTTCTTGTCCTGTTACTTTATGTGTTGTACTCTTCCTCTTTCAGACTTGGGCATGTCCCCACACCTGACAGCCATGATGGCTGGTGGAGGGCATCTGCTGGCCCCAGGGAGTAGCACAGGAGACACCGGCTTCAGTTTCACTCAGGACTCATGTAAGTGTTGTGATGTAAGGAAACAGAGGGAATGGGAATAACACCTCCTTTATATCCCAAATCAATATTATATCTCACTCCTACACAGTGTATGCTATTTAGTCACCACCAGAGTATACTCTTATAGCTTCAAGTGCAAAAAAAAGTTGAAATACTTAATTTGTGTGAAGATCTTTTAAATTAATCATTTAATCTATAAAAATTAAAATGCTGATCATAACCTCCCAAAACCAACATGAGACATGTTGTCTTGTTTTGTTCAACTAAAATCCCAAAGACAGTGTTTAGCATTTAGGAACGTTTTTTTTATTAATCAGTCAAACAGCGGCAGAAGTTGCACCTTTACTGACAAATGGCTCCGTGCCATTAAACTCTGCTTTTCAGAACCGGACTGTTGATCTAAACTTGAGCATAAAATGAAGATAGAGTTGATTCATGGCACGTGTAAACATGAGGTTTGGAAAGGCTGGCAGATGGTCTGACCGACTCTATTGCATCACACTCCCACAGCTTTGTTACAGTCAGCCTCACATTCCTGTTTCACAGCTCACATTTTCAGTGCAGGATGACATATGCAGGGCAAGTAATGTCATGTGTAATACAAAGAAATGTCTGATTAGTCAACTCATTTGTTTGTTGATGGTTTCTACTTTTACATTTTGACTTTCCTGTAAATTATTGCTGTCAATTTACCAGCCGTTTTGTCTGTGTGATGTTTTCCCACACAGGTACAGACGTGATGCTGCTGGATAACTTCTCCACAGACGGCTCCTCCCACCCACAGCACCACGGGAATCCGTCCGGGAAGAGGAGGAGCTCGGTCACCTTTGAAGACCAGGTGGAGCATTCCAAAGGTATCTGTCGTCTCCTCGCTCCACAAAAGATTAGAGGGGAGGGAGTTCACCTCATAATCACTTAATGTTTAGAAAAGGACTTTGTGGTCAGCAAACTACAACAAGATTTGTTTTTTGTATCAACTGTCTAATAGACCTTGCAAATGATGTGTGTTTTCCTCCTCAGTTGAAAACACCAACACATCTTCGGTTCAGGTCCACGCAGAGGTACACAAATCCCTCGACACGTTTGCCTCTTGTCTGGCGAAGGCCATAGAGAGTGACGCTAAGCTCACAATGTTTGGGGAGGATCTGGCTCTGCCGGGGGGACTGTTTACAACCAGGGCAGCGCAAAGACCCAGATACCTGGATGGTCAGAGACTGAGGCTGGAGAGCATCGATGAAGGGATTGTTAAAGACGACAGAGATGAGGATGAGCAGGACACGGAGGAAAAACCAGCCTGACCACAACTGGTTGGAACACGCGCATATGCAAGGGTTTCACACCCTTCACACAATATGTGGCCAGTCACAGTGGTGATCACCCTGCTCATGAAGTCCGATCACGACACATGGGTACTCCATACTTGAAATTAATAGGAAACAGGAAGAGGCACATTATTCATTCCACTATGTTGGACCAAGTGAACAGCATATGTGTCTTTGCTTATGTATGGATTCATGTAATCAAATAGGAAGCCTTAACTACTGTAACCTAAAGCATCTGATTGTCGTAGTAATTTGTTTATTACTCTACAATATATTATTGTATGGTTGTAGAATCTGCAGTAACATTTGCTTCATTAGGGCCGGGCAATATGAAAGACACTTCTATTGTCCAAAACAAAATTTCTCCTGTATTACATGAAACATTTGTTCCATTGAAGACCAAGTTTTTATATAGCAGTAAATGATGTAATTCACCATAAGAAACTCTGCAAATGATTGTGATCTTTTGTGTCTTTGTATTGCCCAGCCTTGAACCTCACTATATGAACAGAACCTGTTGGCCAACATTTGTAGTAATAATCAGGTATTCGCTGAGTGATGTGGTCCTTATTGTGTAGATACCCGGTGTAACCACGGCTTAGAAACAGGGACACACCTGACGTTTCAGGCTACTGTCATTTGCAGCTGAACATGCAGTTTGTACATGTTCTCAAAGAAACCACTTTCAGTGTGTGTCAGTGATGATTGCTGTTTGGTCAGTGCCTGCTGTCCACAGTAAAGCAGTACATTAGCAGTGATGTAGTGAAGATGGCATTAAGTATCAGTCAAGTGGATTAATGAGTAAATGAAGTCCAGACTTTAGTCATTAAGACGAGACAGTTTTCAGTATTTCAAGTCCGTGCTAGTAATGAAAATACATTATTAAGGACCCACATTTCATAATATTTCACACATACTGTGAAGTGCAAAGTGACCATGTCAGAAATAAATTACTTTGTTACTATATTGGTAACTGAAAGTCAACTCAGAGAAAAAGGAATTGTGTTCAGTGTCCAGTTGGAGGACAAGCTGCGTGTGTGGGAAGGACTTGTCTTAATCTACACCACTGTGTCTTCATTCATTGGTACATGTTCATGTGGGTTACCTCAGTTTACACACTCCATCACTCCCTTTACTTTTATAAAAGGAACTCAGAGGACATTTGTAATAAGTAGAGCACAAATCAGTCTTACCTCGTGTCATCATATTGTGTTTGAACGGTACTACTTTTGTAAGAAAAACTATATGCCTGAGAAATTATGTAACCTTTTGATTTTCACTATACAGTAAGTATTAATACAAATATTTGCATTAAAGTTTTGTATCAAGATTGTTATATTAAGACTTTTTACATAAACACTTCTGAACTTTTATTATTGTTTTTTACTTGTATGTGTTGCTGTGATTCTGAGTGGAGGTTGAGCTGAGCCGTGTTAGTATCTTTACTGCAGCGGCCATCTGTCCTCTTGAACTAATTGGGGCTGTTGCTTCTCTTGACGAGTCTCTCATGTATTACCATTCAAGTGAAACAGCCGGTGAAAACTCAGTGGGTTCAAACAACAAAAAGGAACTCCACCTACTTTACACATCAAAGTCTGAGTGTAACACCCGAATCTCAGGGTGTCAGTGGTTGAACTGCATTGTTGGTAATGTAGGCAGCAGATTTTTGAGGAAGGATGAGTGAAATAAAGGGGATGACACCTTTGATTCTGCTGCATCGATTTATGACGCTGTTTTAAAAGACTGTGAATCTGACAAAGCTATAGGAGCACGGAGTTTGATCAGTGAAGAACATTAGAGTATTTCCTGAGTCCAACAAAGACTCTCTGGATGAAGACAGACTGCTACTGTTGTGACTCTGTTAACTCATCCAAACAAAGATGGCAGCCAGGAATAACACTGGCTCCCTCCTAATTTAGTTTAACATAAACCTAAATCATTTTTAATATCATTTATACTGTCCATATTTTGCATCCTAATGCAGGAAGTGAGTTCTGCCGGTTATTTATTGTTTGTAAAAACAGATGCTTAAATCTGACTCACATGCAATGGCACTGTACATTAATTCATCTGTAATAGGAACTTCATAAGCTCATAAGTGGAAGATTTTTAATGTCTGTCAGCAACCAGATCCTGTTTTGCTGCTCATCTGGGTCCTGAAAATTGCATTAAGACAGTTTTGGGGGGAAATCTACCCTTTAAATTTTAGAAATTACTACAATTATTTGAGCTTTACAAATCTGCCATTATACTGAATTCAATGACCTTAACCCTCAGTCAGACCTGGTCTTAAACCTTAAACTGAGGCAAAGCTAGTAACAGAGCAACAGTTACGTAGACCTACTGCATCACAGGATGGATTGTCTCTACTGTCTAGAGTTAACTCAAATGTCTGTCGAACTGTCACATATCATTGTACAGAAATCAGATTGTTGTTTTCTCCTGGAGTGATTTTCAGTCTTTGTCTTAAGCTTTTGTCTTCCAGCCTCAGGTGCAGACATCAGATGCCGTTGCTTTATTTTTTTTTTTTCTTTCCAAATTTTGTAAAAGATTATAACTTATTGACATGTCCCTTTGGGGAGAAAAACCACAGTTTGTTTGTTTTGTTTTTCCGTTAACAACAAAATTAAAGCATCTCCAAGTGTTTTACTTAAACTCCTTGTTCACATGCGGAACTGCCGGAGCAGCACATCAACATTTCTTAATGTTGTGCCACAAAAAATCAAAATGTCACACGTTAACACTGATCAAAGCTCACTTTCTCCTAATAAAACAATATTGCACTTAACAACCTTGCACACTAGCCACCGTTATCCTCAAATGTAATATATATATATATATATATATATCTACTGACGTCCTTGCCTTTTGCATTCACACAGATGTAGTTTATCCTCATACAGAAACATCAGTAAGAAAGTCATCTTAAAAAAACACAGGGGGGCTAGAAATGACACTAATTTTCAAAAGGAAGTATTCTACACTATACTTGTACAAATCTCAGGGTTTTCTTCAAGTGCTATACAGCAAAAAGAAATTAGGTTTTCTTCAAAGTAAAATACCAGCAGGCTACTGCTCATCCTCATTTTCCTGCCCTGAACCTTCAGAGCGATCACCCTCTAGTCGATCTGCAGGAAGATAAAGATAAAGCACATATATTCAAATAATTTGCATGAAGTTTGAAAAAAAACAACAACACGAGAGGTTATGTGTGTGTACCTGATCTGATGTGATTAAGGGAAGCCAACATTCGAAGCATGAAAGAGGCTGGAACTGTGATCGTGTTCCTCGTTTCCTCTAGCATCAGCTCGTTCCGAGTTATCACCTTGAAAGAAATGAAGAAAAGGAAAGATC
This sequence comes from Datnioides undecimradiatus, assembly GCA_008933995.1. Lineage (NCBI taxonomy): Eukaryota > Metazoa > Chordata > Actinopteri > Lobotiformes > Datnioididae > Datnioides > Datnioides undecimradiatus. The sequence goes on along the minus strand of WARS01000036.1, from coordinate 6,756,329 downwards.
TGAAGAGTGAAGAGAATGTGGAGAAGCTGAGTCTGACAAACAACAGGAAGACTGTTTTGCCATGAAAAGGAGATGCAAAAGAAGCAATTTCAAAAGAATCCTCAGTTTAGGGACGAACTATATTATGAAGGTTATGGACTACAGCTCCATGGGCATTACCATCATCTGTTCAAATACCCCCTAAACTATCAGGTCTCTTCTCAAATGTATCTAGTCTTTTCTATCAGAAATACAACTGTGCATTTACTTTTTATCTACTCTTAAAGTCTGATTTGAAAAAAGGACATCAAATCAAAAGCTAAACGTTTGAGAAATGTGAATACAGCAGCTGGTTAGCTTAGGATAAAGACTGGAATCATGGGAAATTGTTAGCCGAACGCACAACATAATCTAGTTTTTTTCCAGAAGTCACGTGAGGTTTCCCAGAGTCGTGATTGGCTGTAATATAATGTGTTGATTTGGCTGTATTCACCATAAATGGACTCCACTATTAAGGAATTAAAGCCTTTTGAAATATTTTACTTTTGAATCAGTGAAATGTATATTACAGGTTGCCGTGTGTATATTTTAGTTGGTGCTGCTGTCTCAGTGTCCCAGTGATTTCAGCGATCCCCTTCCTACCTCATTAGCAAGAACTCTGTTGAAAGATGGTGACTCTTCCAGCGGTGACCAAATCTTGATATCGTAGTCTATCCCTGAAGAAGCCAAAACTGAAACAGACCAGAAAATGTTAACATACATTGTCGCAACATCTCGGGCTCTCTGAGGATCTTCTGAGGTGCAGAGTGAAGGTGGACTGGGACTCACTGGGGTCGTAGGGGTGCGGCTGCAGGCAGTTGACCACATGGTTGTCGGCTTCGAGCAGCATGAGGTGCTCTGCAGTGTGTCTGTCCCAGATGAAGATGTGGCCACAGTCTGAGCCGCTCATCACAAAGTTGTTGCCCCAGAAACAGGACTCCTTAATCTGAACATGAAATAAATAAAAACCACTGTGAAGTTTGGCACAGCTGTTAAAGGAACAGGTCAATATTCATCCTTATTCTCTCAGAGAGTTAGATGAGCAGATGGCTACCTCTCTTATATCTGTGCACAGAGCTGGAGAAAGGACCCAGTTAGCTTAGCTTAGCATGACAGCTGGAAACACAGGAAAACAGCTAGCTGGGCTCTTTCAGAGATACACTTACCAGCATTTCTTAAATCTCCCTAATTTATTTGTACCCAAACAGAAATGTAAAAACAACAACTTGGAGGTAGATACCTGATGGAATTGCTTTGGCCAAGAAATCATGACAGCATGTATTTTTCCATAAAAAATACCCACAATAAGGTGCTAGTTGGTGTATGTATAAATTTAGGAAAAACTTGAAAGGATAGCTGTTTTCCAATTTCCTGTCTTGCTAAGGTAAGCTGCACCAACTTTCTCCAGACTCCAGCTTCATACTTAAAGGACAAAACATTAGCGTGATCTTCTGACCACACTGTCAAAAATATTCAATAAAGTTTCTTTTAAATGTTCTTTAATTTAAGAGGATGCAATTAGCAACAGTTGTACCATTGTCCTGGAGTTACGGTGGCCTTTGTAGACCATTTTAACAGAGGGTCTTCTGATATTCTGGGTCTCGCTCTCCTCCATCTCCCTTCGCTCTTTCCTCCTGCGAAACAGCTCCTGGATACGAGCTGCTGCTGAGCGTCTGTGAAACACAAGAAAACCGATATATGTGGCTATCAAGCACGCAAAACAGAAACAAAACAAAAAACACAGACACACAAACCCATGCTGCTGTCACTGATGCTTATGAAGCCCATGCTTTAAATCGATATAATCAATCAATCATTAATAACAAACTTTGTTTAAACAACGTCCTGAGCTAAAAGGCAGCCACGCTCAAGGCAAAACACCTGCTCCAACAAAACTGAATCAGAGCCTTAATACTGATATGCAGTCTTGTCCTTTAACTGCATGACAGCTGTGTCTCTGAATTGAATTAAATTAGATACACACCGGTTCATGTGTGTGTATACTATAGTATTTGAAAAAACAACAGACGTTCATGAAAGAGGTCGTACTGAAGAAGGAATCGTTATGTCAGTTTGGCTCCTTTCCACCAGGATGTCATGCACACATTCTTTATTCATACTCCATCTCTCTTCTGTACAAAATGCTGCTGCTCTGCGGTCACCCACACCACCCGTGGAGTCAGTACTCACATGCACGTCCTTCTAACAGTTAGCTGTGTATATTAGTTTATTTGTGAGTGAATTAACCAAACCAAGACTGAAGCCGTTTTGTCCACTCTTCACGCATCACAATGTGCTGTTGAGCTTGAATGCTCTGCTGCATGTCACACACCTCACAGGTTAGGTGCTTTTAGTCACCAGTGCACAGACGTTACCTGATCATCCTATCTCCTACCGCAGATCCTCTGGAATTAAATCTACATTTGTAGTGAAACAGTCAATGGCAAGGCATGACAAAAAAGTCATACTGAACTTGAGGAATGTCCTAATCTAACGGATAATAACCTGCGTGTTGTCAATCATACCTCTGTCCCTGTCCTCTAAACCTGGTTGATGGGATAAGGATGGGATCGTCATCGCTGTCGTCAGAGTCCTGGTTGCCCCGCGCAGGCTGACTCTGGCCCTCCTCTCCCTCCTCCACTGTGGGCTCTGCTCTCCTGCAGCCTCCCGACGTGTCCTCCGTACCCTCCAGCTGACTCCTCTCTGGTGGCAGAGAAGCCATGGCGCCACCCTCGGGGGTGCCCTCCGCATGGGCCTGAGCTGAGGAGCTGCTGACGGCACCAGAGCAGGAGGCGTCACCGAGTGGCTCTGAGGGGGCGATGGCTGTACTCCGCTGCCCTGAAGAATCAGAGGGAGCTGAGGAGAGACACATCATGTAAGACTGAAGTGATCTGTGTGGTAATATGCTTATAATTTATTAACTGATTAAGATGTAGCATAGTATAGGTTTTTGTGACTGACAATTGACTTCTATATGTGTCAATAATTAACCCTTTATGGAGACAATAACACAGTAACCTGAGAAGACAGAATAATGTGGGAGTTTTGAGACTGATACTGATCTGTGCACTGTGACATCAGTGTGCGTGGGTGGTACAGGTGAAGCAGGTGAGGCAGTTCTCACCTTGTTCAGACACTGAACTCTGCGTCGACAGACTTTCTTTGATCTCTGCTGGCACGGGCTCAGAAGCTTTGGGACCTCCACTGCCCATAGAGCTGGATGTGCTACTGCTCCTGTGCAGGATAAAACAGTGGCTGAGTCTCACTCTGGCTTTACATTAGTTTTTTAACAAATCGTAATTTTCATTGTTTATTGAAGGAATGTTTTGTTTAACAAAGTTTTCATACACGAAAAGAAAAACAACAAACTCTGAATCACAGGATCTATGAATCACAGGCCCTGCTCCCCACCCACACCGCTGCTAGGCTGACCGGTCAGCCTAGGCTGGTCAGCCTAGGCTGGTCAGCCTAGGCTGGTCAGCCTAGGCTGGTCAGCCTAGCACAAGCAGCTGAATCATTTTATATCTTTGTAATTGATTAAGTGGGTATAAACAAGGGTCCATCCTGATGTGACATCACATCCTGAATAGCAGAGTCACAGTATCACTATGCTGGCAGTTCTGCCATTGTGGATTCTATAACTGAGAAAATGTATTTGATGCACACTTTACTTTATCTCTGCCTGCTCGGGCCATTACTCACCACTCATCACTGAAGTGCAGCTTGATGGTGCTGGTGGTGGTTCCCTGTGAGCTGTAGTGTATACTGAGGACTGGCTCTGCTGTACTAGGTCGACTGGTACCAGGCGTGGCGGTGTTGGAGTTGGTAGTGGAGGTGGTGTCAGCGCTGCTGTTCACTGGCACAGAAACAGGTTGATCAGGAGGTGAACCTGCAGCTTCTGCTGCTCCTGAGAGGAGGGACAGAGACACACAGGCAAAACAAGCAAGAAGGATTTATTGGAGATGTTAAAAATAATCTGTTGACCATAACCCGATGATTCTGATGAGAAGTTCTACCTGAGAGTATTTTTCCTTTGTTTAAGGCATATATGCATGTAATTGGCTGCACACTGGAAATATGCAACCTTCTGTTGCATCACTTCCCATCGACTCACAACAGAAATGAAAACATGCAACAGACATCAACAGAGCAGACAAACGCAGACACTGTAACAGACGAACTACAACCAGCCACAGCCACGAGACAGAAACACACCAAAGACACGAGATACACGTGTCAAAGCCCCTGAAGGATCACAAAACACCTCAGATATCATGGTTTATAATTGACTCATTAAGGCAGTTTTACCTTTAAAACATTATGTCAGCAAATGTTGTGAATCAGCTCTTATCGTTGGTAAGAAGCAAAGATCTTTTGACACCGATTGCATTAATGTGGATAGAGATTCCTCAAAGGCACAGTGCTATATCTCACAACTACAGCTGCATTATATCAGTCAGTAAATCAATTAACCAAAGGTAGTTAATCATCAGCTATTGAGAGAATCCATTAACCTTTTGATTTCCCAGCCTCCCAGGTTTGAATTTAGACTACATTAAAACTATATCGATAAAATGGTCAGGATATTCATTTAATGCAGACAGTGTGTCAGGTGACACGTAACAATACAATGCAGCACAGAAATATCATGTATGTTTGTGATCATTTGTGTGATGATTCAGCATCACATGGTTTTATCCACCACAGAGCAGTAACACATTCATATTGAAATATGTTGTGCTTTGGAGACAAATCTCTCAGAAGAACACATTTTATGAAATCCTGATGAAAGTGTAAGAAAGTAAATATCAGCAATATTTGTGTGTTAATATTTGCTGGCTTTGACCAAATAATCAGCACTTTAAACAGAACCTGAGCCAGAAAAACAAAGTGGGATAAGATGTGTTTTGTTTTGTTTTGTTGGGTTTTTTTTGGTGTCATTTTGATGAAATATCCCTTTAACAACAGCAAGTTTGATCCCGTCGCAATGTATTATTACCACTATCATAATTATTATTGTTATTGAAAAATATGATACTGGGCATTATTAATGTTGTTATTACTATTAGAAATATTACTATAATATATATACTAATATAATATAACTACTACTACTTGCTGTTGTTGTTGTTGTTTGCAGTAGTAGATTATTAGTATTATTAGTATCAGTATTATTATAGGATCCTTCAGTCCCAGTAAGCTGGGTCAGACAGACGTGCTCTGTCTATCTGCAGCCACTTCAATATGTATCTGGACAGAAACTGGGAATAATGGGGAAACAATGGGGAAACAATGTGGACACAGAGGGACGTAAAAAGCATGGAAACAGTGTTGACAGACTGAGCAGTGGCATGACACAGAGAGCTTATGAGACGAGAGCGAGTGGCAGGGTGGGGGGAGTGGACGCACCCTGCTGTTCATCAAGAGTCATGGATCCCAGCTGTTTGTTTACCACAGACGAGGGGGAATCTGGAACACAAATGAGACCGACTAAACATCGGACACACAGGTCAAACCGGAGGGCTCACACAGTCAAGGTGCACGATGTCATGTTAAAAGTAAAAAACATAAAAAATAAAAACAAAACGATCCAAGGCCAAGCAGGAGGAGCTGTAAAAACCAGCCAAAGGAAAATCAAAGCTTCATCTGATAACAGGGTAGATCAGTTCATACACTGTATGCAAAATGAGTGTCAGAGATTAGTAAGTCTGAACATGAGTTCACACATGCTTACTACACGTCTGCTAATATTCCTACACGGTAATATTACTAACATAAAGCTTGCTGTGAGACACCACAATGGGACATATGAACCTCCTAATCAAACTGTTTGCTTTTGAAAACCTCAACAATCCAAACGCCTGCTGCTGCACACTGAATTGTCTCCAGCACATTTTTAAACAATATGGAAATAAGTGAGAACAAATGCGACAGCCCAACAAAAGCTCCAGATCTCTGCTACTCGTCAGCGCGGCATGGCTTCAACAAAAACAGTATGAAATATGGCTGTTTGTACAATTCATGAACTGTTAGATGCATCAGTGACTGAATTCAGCATCTTGCCGACTAAAGCCCCTTTCAGACACCTCGTTACATCATGATTTGATATGAGAGTTGAATTCATAATCTTACTGGAAAAAAAACAATTAAGATCCTTGAATCACAGATTAAATGCTTATATTGGTTGCATTAATAATTATCTCCAGTTCACCATACAAAGAAATACTCAGTTAAACAAACTGTGAATGACCCTACTGATGTCAGATCAGCTTCTTTTACCTTTGTACATCCACGGTAATTATTGGAGCCGCATTAATGAGACTACCGTATCAACATCCTGCCATTCAGTGCTTGAACTGTCGCACTTTAGAAAATGTGCTAATAACAAAATGTAAATGTATATGTGAACATCACTTTTAAAAAAAACATGCGGATGCTAACTGAAAAAACTCTCCTTCCTTCATTTCAGCTTTTCTCTATCTGTGCACCGGGTGTCCAATACTGTGCTGCGGCTCTTAGAATTAAAGCCACTTTAACAGACACAGACGAAGAACACACATCAATGTTACATACTCCATATCTGAAAAGGACTTTAATTACGATTTTCAAGTTAAGGTGAGATCAAACCAAGTGAATTATGCTCTGTGTGGTTCAGTCAACTGATCAGTATGTATCGGCAAACACAGGTGAACGACACGAGCCATGAGGACTTCGGAAGCAGAGTTTCATACCAGCTGGTGCCACTCCAGCAGGAGAGTTTGCAGGTGAAAACTCAGGCAACAGGTGAAGTGATGGGAGTGAGAGCATTAGTGAGTGAGAGGCTGAGCAAACAGTGGAGAGGCGATACAGTGACAGCTATAGAGGTTAATAAACACAAGGTGCATTATAGGGAAATGGAAAGAGGATCGCTGTGGGATTAGCCAGTTCTAGCAAAACTGGGTCTTTCTGGAGCCCAACTGTCTCTACAAACTGCCCCTCCTACATGGAGGATGAGGGTAGGGTGGCAGGGGTGGGGGCCCAGGCGAACAGCCTGTATGGAGGGGGTGCTGCAAGGGTGGGGAGCTTGAAGGGGAGGGTAACCTGTGCAGGGTTGCGTCTCAGCAGCAGCAGCAGTGGTAGCAGCTGTTTGCTGCTGTCTCTCAGGGGCTGCAGAGGAAGAGGAAGAAGAAGAAGGAGGAGGAGAAGAAGAACGGGCCGCTCGCTGACCCCTTCCTGGTGGGTCGGCCAGCCGAAGTAACCTCTGCAAACGCCTACACACTAAACTTATGGGCAGCCGATGAGGACCATACTCTGATGAGGAGCAAGAGGAAGAGAGGGAGAGTGAATGCACGATTAGATGACTGAGGGGAGGATGTGAGGAGAGGGGAGGGGGGAGGGGGGGGAGCAGACAGTCAGGCAAATAAACGAGGAAAAGGACAACAGGATGCTAAGAAGAGAGTGAAGTACAGCTGCTGCTTGAGCGGAGTGGCTCCAACAAACACACACCCGCACGCACGCACACACACAGACACACATACCCTCATGTACACAGGGGCGTTGACTAAGAACCTATATGCTGTACTGAGCAGTAAAATTAATTTGTGGGACAGCTGTGCTGGTGCGTCTGTGTGTGTTCTAACCTGAGAGAGCGGGTTCTGCGGGGGGTGTGGGCGTTGGTGTGGGGGTCCCGGTCGTGTCGGCCTGACTCCTCTGCTCTGAGTCGGGTGAGGAGGTGAGGGGTGAGGAGGAAGCGGCCGAACTCTCCACGGATGAAGAGCTGGAAGGAGGAGGTGCTGTGACTGTGGATGATGACCCTGAGGACGAGGAAGTGGAGGAAGTGGACTTAGGCATGGCGGCGGCAGCGGGGGCGGGACCTGCGGGTACCTCTGGAGCGTCTGTGCCCACAGGCCTTTCTGGGACGCTTGACTCCTGACTGGAGTCTCCTGGAGGGGCAGCTGGGGTATTTGACGGGCCCTCTGGACGGACAGCTGTTCCTGACACAAGAAAACAAACAGCTGTTTAAGATCTGCAGGGCTGCTGTGAGATGCACCTTTTGAAATCATTTAAAGATTTAAATGAAATTTTAATAAAATAAAGAAAAGGAAACCCTAAGACCAACCTGCACTGCAACAACAGTTTTACTGCTGATAAGCGTGATCTCAGATATCTGGATCCACATTGTAGTTGATCATCTGTCTTTATCTCATCTATGACAAACCCTGAAATACCTGCTGTTTCTGGTTCAACAACTATCACAACCTTCAACCACACAAAATGCATGAGCAACATAAACAATATGTTTACAGCCGCAAACTTAAGTCATAAACATTACATGTGGTATTTGTTCTGCAAGACGTTTGCAAGTTTCCTATGAAAAACCTGATCACAGTGCACCTTTTTAATGGACTTTACTTAATTACTATTTAATGTTCATTTGTTATGAGAAAAGTTCGCAACATGAGCCAAAGCCTCACACCACAGTATCTATGGGCTTATCTAACCTCCCAGTAAAACCAAACTCAACCACAAAATACATCCATGTCAGCATTAGACACAAATAACGCTGCCATAATAACAAATAAAACAAAACAACACTTATACACAGAAACACTGGTAAGGACTTTTTTTAGCACTTGATCATAAGACAAGTGAAGACATCATCTACACAAGCCCTTTACTCAAACCTTCAAATATAAAAACTGTGAAGGGAGTCCGGTGTGCCGTGGCAGTGTTTCAGTCCCAGTTAACGTCTCACCTCTGGGTCGCGTCTGAGGCCGAGTTCCTCTGCTGCTCTGAGCTTCGCTGGCCTCCTCAAACCAGCGCGACAACATGTCCGACATCCTCTGCATCAGAGACACGTTTGGGCTCTGCTCTCCTACGAGAGTGCAGCAGAGACAAAGAATGATTGTGTTTTTTTAACGACGCTGGACGTGTTAATAAAAACATGGCAAATATGTCGGGACAATGTGGGAATATCTGTCATGACATCACACAACATCATGTTCACAGACCATTTCATGAAAAAAGGGTGTTATCTGCTGTGAGATTTGAGTAACAGAGTCCAAAGGAGAGTTGTTTCTCACGTGGGGACATAAAAATTAAACAGGACCAAATATTGATTCAATAAACGAGACTGATGTTTTGCAATTTGGATTACTTCACTGAGTGATGGCGACAGTGGAAATCATGGACTAAAGGCGTTTATGAAGCGCAGTGATTGTGACACAGACACAGTTTCATATCACTTTGTAACTGTGGTTCTTAAACTCAAATTAGGTTGCTCTCTCTTAAAGGGGAAGCTCTTTCCAAACAATACATTTCAGCAATTGGTGGAGACCAAAAAATAAGTTACAGTAGAACAAATATTGTTTACCACATTAAGTAAAAAAAAAACCCAAAAACAAACAGTTACTTAAGGTTGAGTTATGACTCATTTTAGGTGTGTCACAGTTGGTCACAGTGTATAAGGTAAAAGTTGCACAGTTGCGGCTAAATGCGGCTCACAAAATGTTAAATGTGAGATGAAGTGGCAATTTTACTCTCTGATTTGATTTCTTTGCACAGAGAATTTAATTATTACTTATTAATAAAAAACTGAGGACAAAATCTAAATGGAAAAACAGATGAACTTATAGGTATGCAACAATAAATTCATGTCAGGGGCTTTGGAAAGTAGTCTCAGGAGCCAGATCTTGAGACCTCTGCTTTAAATGAAATGGGCAGGAGCACATACATGTTACCATCTTACCATCTCGTTCCCTCTCGCTCTCAGGGCGAGCTCGAGGTCCAGTGTCAGACCAGTCACCTCGTAGACGGAGGCGCTTCACTGGAGGCTGCCTCAGCTGCAGAAACACGCACACACACACAGAAAGATTAGCAGTTTGTCAGTCAAAGCATGGTCAAAAATAGCCCCGCTGCCAAAGCAAAACACTGCTTGTCTCTGTCAGTGTGTCCTCTTTAAAGTGCCCCCCCTCAACCTCCTCCCTTCTGGCTGCACGACTGAGGTTGCCTTCACTTTCCAGTCCCCTGGCTCTCTTTGCAGGACAACAGGCTGGGAGCCAGAAATAGAAAAAGGGGGTCTTAGTGCAGGGACTATCAACTGCTTTACTTGGGAAATGTCATCAGGTCTGGGTATGGGGTGGAGGTAGTGAAAAGAATCAGAGGCTGAAAGAGATAGTAGAAGAGGAAGAGAGAAAACTGAACAAATGAGGTTACAGGTGGAGGAAAAGGAGAGAGCTTGGCTGTCGCCTTCACCTCAGCCTGAACTATTTTGGATGATAGAGGAACACTGCCTGCGTTGGTCGCTGTATTTGGAAAGGAATGTGTGTGGTGGTTGCATCTCGACACAGCTGAACTCACCACGAGGCTTTGAAACACTGGCACCATGATCCAGCACATTTAGACACACGTGAAGAACGGGACTTGCGATAAACACTTCAGTTTATCTGAGCCCCAATTTTTTCCTGGTTGTTGTTGTTAATCGGATTTTCAAACTAAAAGCCCCACACAAACCAATATGATGACCCACATACAATCGAGAAGAAGTCAAATTCACAACACGTTTCAGATATGGTTTTAATCAATAACACATCATGTATTTGCCTTGCTTCTCTGTTCTTCAGGGTCATTTGCTCCACTCACTGCAGTGCATCAGCCAGTACAGATTTAGCTCTGATGTCTGCAGCACTCAGACGAGCAGACAGCCATAACAAGGTCTCTTGTTTGGTTTGTAAGAAAAAAGAAAAAAATAAATCACAGTCTGCACGGAGGACTCCACTTGGCAGTGTGGGCTTATGTTGTTATCTATGGTATACAGACGTTACAAGTTGCTCCAGCTGACTGCAGATTAATGATCTGTAGGCTACACTGGGATTTATCATTGTAATGTAGAGTGAATGGAACAAGATGCATCATGTTTAAGGACAGGGCCTATCCCTGCTCAAAATCCATTATCACAAATGTCGCTGCAGCACCAGCTTCCTCTGCAACACGTTGTTACTATACATTTCAATTAGAAAAAACAGCAACACAGCAGCATCTTTTATACTGGACTAATTGTTTCTGCAAACCTATTTCTGGTTCTAGTTTGTCAGTGCAGCAGTTTTTGGTGTATATCATTTTAAATATTACATCTTTAAGTTTTGGACGCTGGGTTGGAAAAAACAAGACGTTTGGAGACGTCACCTTAGAATCTGAACTTGAAATGGGCTTTTTCACTATGTTTTTAACCATGCTAGCAGCATGGACATAAACATTAGCATGTCAGCATTGTTACTGTAAGCAAGTAAACAAGCTGATGTTAGCATTTAGCTAAAAAGACTCAAAAAGCTGCTAGCATTGCTGTAGACTCTTGTTTTCAATTCATAGAGAAATTTTCTGACTAAATTTTTAAAAAAAAACCAACAGAAAAAAACCAGTTGGTCTAGCAGCTAGCTAGTATTACTAGCTAGTAATACTAGCTAGCAGTGGTTGCAGAGGTGCACGTGGGCTCATGATGTGTCATGTTATGTTATGAACATTACATGACTCCAGTCATCGTGCGCGCTCACCTCCTCCCTCCTCTCCTCGGAGGGGCCCTTCAGCTCTCGGGCCTGGTCATCTTTGGGATCGAACAGGTAGATGTAATCAGAGGAGTAGCTGACCAGCACCTCCTGACCGTCCTCACTGTAGCAGAGAGACGTTACGCGACACGACTTGTTGGACAGGTGAGTGGGTACGAACCTGACGCACATCCCTGTCGTCCCCCGGCCCATGTAGTTACCTGGGGATGAGAAAGAGCGATCGTATGGAGTGAATGTTACAGTGCTCTGTCTTTGTGAACCTGTCTCTGTCTGTTTGGTTGATATGCTGCAAAGATTTGCTCTTGACTGAGGCTTCAGATCCTCCAAACCTCTATTGGGTACCTCTATCTAAAACCAAAACAAAGTTGTGAACCCAAATTGGAGAATCTATGTCTCTGAATAAGAAGTTGATGCTTTTGTCCTTTTGTTGTATCACTGCGACAGTGTATAAAATAGTTAACACTAAACACAAAAAAACCCCTCGGGTCTGCTTCATTACATCCATGTGACACCTTTACAAATTAATAGCTACTGTAAAGTAAATTACTACCTAAATATAAATAGTTACGTTTTAAAACAAGTTGTCTCTGGGAAGCTGTTTTTGCTCTCTCGAGAACATCTAACATTTAAATTAGGTTTTTTCTTATCCTCGATATTTGACGCTCTGAGGAATTCATACCTAAAAGCCAAAATTCAATGTGAATCTGCAAGATGAACACAAACATTAAGACAGAGGAGGCGAAGTGAATGATGAGAACATTCACAACAGTTTACCCGTAGCTCTGGTGCCCAGCATGCGTCTGTCGTAGATGCGCACTGAGCTGTCAGAGCAGCCCACAGCCAGGTAGTACGGCACCAGGGGGGAAATGGATATTGAGGTCGCTGCCCTTCGACAGTTTATCAGGATGTCCTGAGAGCAAAGCAAACACAAGTTTAAAAAGTTTAAAAAGCCAAGTCATAAAGTCTTTTATACCACAAGCTTTAGGAATCAGTTTCAGAGTCACAGACTTGAAGACAAATGTGCTTTAACAAGTCATTGCCACTGGATTTTTAAATCTCCGGCCATGGAAGTCTCCTCCACTCGTAACACCGGCAGGTTATTAATTAAGAAGGGAAGGTAACTGCGTCAAGTAAAACTACTCTGACAGTTTTAAGGTCACAGGAGCGTGAAAGAGGAGAAGCTGCAACACAATCTAGAGGGAACAGCTTCTCTCTCTCTCACACACACACACACACACACACACACACAAACACACACAGATGCAGCCAAGTAAAGTGTTTTCTGGATCACTCCAGAGACAGAAAATTGGAAAGAGCTATATATTAAGCAAGCAGAAAAAATAGACCATTAGTGCCTATAATGAGTCATCAGTGAGCAACTGGTAAACAGATATTAGTTAGACCTCCACCCTCTGTGTCGATGAACAATGAATCTTTAGCTGAGAGCAGGAAAACGACATGAAAAGATAATACATAGCCATGAGCGTACATCTTTGCAGTCTTCTTTAGTGCAGCTCGTCTTCATGCGAAGGTCAAACCATCGCACCGTGCCGTCTTCCCCGCATGACAGAAATGTGTAGGGGTCGTTTGGTACCGTCATAATCTGACAAAACAGAGTGGAGGCTGATGTTAGGAGGCAGGAGCTGCGAGAGAGAGAGCTACATAAAGTCTGTGAAGCATTTCTCCAGTTCAGCACCTCGTACGCCGTTCCATAGTGGCAGGTGAACTGACACTGCCTGTTGTACTCCTGACTCTTCTCTGTGTGAGTGTAATAGATGATGCCGTCTCCGGAGCAGGAGACGATCTCCTGACCGTTGGTGTGAGGCATGAACTTTGCACTGAAGATATTTGCCCGATGACCTGAACGTATGGATTTCTTGACCTGCGATGGACAAAAACAAGCAAGCAAACAAACAAACAAACAAACAAAAAAATCACATGATGGCTGACATCTCAACAACAAACCATCCACCTGGATCCTCAATCCAACTTTAACCACGCTACGCTTAAACACATACGTAGAACACCTCTGAAAAAGTGCTTAATCAGGTCGTCACCACAAGGATCAAAGCATGTGACGATTGTTTAGCTTTTGGTTTTTAGGCAGAAACAAACTGACATTCATAATCATTTCAAACCTTATCACACAGCTGTGAAAGACACTTTGATCTGAGAAGTCACATCAAAGGACTGATATAGACATCAACGCCTTCGACTCCCCGTGATCAAACTGAACCGGCTTGCTGCTGACAAGTTTTGATGATTTGGCTTTTCTCTAAGTTAAAATCATTTTAACCTTTAAAAAAGAGCAACAGCACAAAGTTCTCACTTTCCTACATGTGGTTAAATGACAAAATCAGATCTTACAAAGTCAGCTTCAGTTGGTTTTTATCCACAGTTCGTTTACCTCCTGCTGTTGTCATGTTGTACAAGATAAGTCTAGTGTTTAAGCGACTGTTGTCACTAAGTTGGTTTCTACCTTTTTGTTGTACGGGTTGCTGATGACCAAAAAGGTGTCGTCCGACCCCGACAGGATATATTCACCTGTGTCGTTCCAGGATATAGTGTTGACCTGCGGAGAGACAAGGACTTTGATTGTGTGAAAGCACAGATATTTACTTTACAGTTTACATCAGAGGTGAAATAATCCCTGGAGTAATCGGTCGCGTTAAAATAATCTATGGCTATTTTGCTGAACGATCAATGAAGTCATCTATCGGGCAACAGTCATTGATTCCAGTTCCTCTATAGTACTTGCTGAATATCGTCACTGGCAACACAGACGGAATTTCAGAATTTCATTTGTTGTCTTTAATCTTCCTCAAGGAGTCATTTTACCATGAAAGGCATCTGACTATAAAAGTCACAAGCAAATCATGTTGGCAGCCTCTGGTCTAAGAGATTTGGTGCTACTGAATGTAACTATTAGTCATGGGTTTAATCTACACATTAACAGATGAAAACAGATCAAACTTTTAAAATCAACCAATCTTTGTAACTGTGCAAGAAAATCCACATCCGTCCATATGTTCCACTTCAAAGTACTTTCATCAAGATGTTCATTAACATTAAACCAACTGAAATTCCGAGCGCATTACGGCAACAGGTTTAATTCAGAACCATTGCAAGAATCTGAGGTAAAGAGCGAGAAAAGTGCAGAACATTGAGTTTTCTGTTTGCCGTCACTGTGGATCAATATTTCATTAACACCTGTGCGTTGCGGCTTCATTCACCGTTTCACCGTCACACCGTTGTGCCTCATTTCCACTGACACACACTCGAATGCAACCGGTGACACTGCGCTGACTGTACGGGGTGAGCTATCCATTTACAACATCCCGCAAAGTGAACTCGAAACATTTTAAACAGGCTGAACATCGATCTCTGAAACACTGCGCATCATCTGAAGAAGCGAAATGTGACTGTACGTCGGAGCGTGGGCGAATCTGTCCGCGGTGATGAAACATTAACCGACAAGCGGTGACGAGCAGATCAGATGAGGAAGAGGATGAGGGGATGTAAAAGAGTTTCATTCTGCCTTTTTCTGAAGCACAGGTCTGAAACAGTACAATGTAGAGACTTCAAAGCTACAACTAGATTATAATATATAATGTTGACTTTTACGTTGTGTAGACTGTGCTGCACATCCCCTGTTCAGTGACCAGCAACAGCAAGTCGTCTTTTACAAGTGATTCAGATCGTTGCAACACAAAAATACTTCCTTGCTGCTTTACAGCATTTTGTAATGTTTGGTGCTATTGCTGCTATTCCTCCCATCCAGCAGCAGACAGGCCTGAAGCATGCTGAGCCAAAGGAAAACAAAAGCACTTCTGACCATCCGTTCTTCCTCCGTTCCTCTGCATAACCCTGATAGTTAATACTGCAGTGGCGTAAGCTTTATGATCTCTGAAGAGAAGAGATGCCACAACAGCAGCTCCTCTAAACTGGAACACTGTCTTTTTAGTAATGATTAACCCGTTGTTTGTATCTTTGATTAGTAGTCAATGAAGAGTCCAAAATAAGGACAAATTACAGGACTCCAGAGGCCCAAATAAAAACCAAAGCCTGCCATTTATAATGAATTTATAATGAAACTCTTCTGTTGATGAGCTGGTTAAGCCACTAAGATTCAGCATTAATTCAGTTATTTCATTGCTCTAAACATAATGAAAAACATTAACGGTGAAAATCTGGGCTAAAAGAACTAAAACATTAATAACACGTAATAAAAAGGGCCCTCAAATCCTTTTTTACTGCAGCAGTGCTGGTTAAGACGAGTGAGGTGTTAAACCGAAGCCCTCCTGGGACTCGCAGCTTGTGCTGTGCTTGTTTTCATGTTTTGGACGGACTGACGGCCGAGCCGATACTGTGACAGGACGTGTGACCGTTGTGTCCGCTTCAGGTTTCTCAGAGGTATTAATCACGTGGCCTGAAGTCAAAGAGCTGCTCTCAGTGCAACAATCCGGCTTCTCAAGAAATGGATCAAAGTGGGGAACTTACACAGCCATCGTGTACGTTCAGTGTCCCTTCAAGTTTAAGCCTCTGGACAAATTCTCTTCTACCTGTGAAAAGAGAAGAAAATAACAGTTAAATCAATCAGTAAATGTTCCCTTCTGCCTCTCTTTAGCACTCCGCCTTACTCTGGTTAAGAACACCGGTATAACATATCACACTGAACATTTGCATTCAGCATTTCCGCAGCATGTACTGTATTATTTAAGAAGAAGAAGACTCCTTTGGACTTGCTTGCGCGGAGAGATGAAAAAGAGAAAAGAGATCATTTGGTGCTGCTGTGAGTTCAGAGTATAAACGTGGGGAAAATGATCCAGTGAACTTTACCATCACTGCAGTACTTTGTTTAATGCAAGCTGGCCTTCGAATGTCACCAATATACGAGATACGAGTTCAGCTCGTCTATCTGCTGCTGCGTGAAATGACGCTAAAAAAGCTAAAAAGGTAAGATGCTCCGGGGGTTTACTTCTTCATTGTTAAAGGACAATTTGTTGTGTCACATATTCACAGCTTTGGACAGCTATATCCACCACTATCAATATTAAAAAAGTGTGGGAGACATCTGTTCACGCCTGAGACGTGACCGGCTGAAAATAAATCAGAATCATTGGCTCCAAAGTGAGCCTGGAACTCTCCTTCCACTTCGACTGAGAGAGAGGGAAGAAAAACAAAAAGGACAAAAGGTACAACTGGTTATAATTATTATTATTATTATTGTTGTTACATATATTGTTCATTACTTCCGGGACTAGAGTCGCATCCTAAATCCCTGCTAAACACTAATTCTACGCAGGCGTTGTGCTGGAGTGTGTTCACACTGTTAGAGTACATTCAGAGCGCTCCAAACAATCAGCATTTAGACTAAAAAAACTCTTTATCTTTGAGAGAGCTGTTGACACTACTCTCCCACAATGCAATGCACAATGGAAAATTGAGGAGCCGCTCTTCACAGCTAAAAATGAAAACACTCCAGGGGCCTTTAGAAAACAAAAACTAACAGTTACATTTTAAAAATAAAGAGTTTGCCGCCTCTTAGTTGAATTGCAGTGGCATTTAGTGCATTTTACACCACTGTTGCAAACAATGTTTAAGTTTATGTCCAAATTTGGGTAATTAATGTTATTTGTTCAGCGTGTGAGAGATATATTAGTCTTCTGGATGGAAGACTGAAATGTCTGTCTTCATTTATTCAGTGTTGTGTTTCTGCTTTGCAAAAGAAAAATCAAACGTGTCAGAGAGCAGCTGTGGAAACCAATGGCTGTACGGGATCTCCAAACCAGCGCTTGGACTTGCACCGACAGGTTTTACTACTGTTGCAAGACTCTGAGCGTTTTCCTGTAAATGACAGCTATAGGCTCCTCTAAAGCTCGCGCTCGCACACACACACACACACACACACACACAATGTGAAAATGCTTATATAAGACTGCTCACACACAGCACATGTTCTTCTGATGACATGTAATATATTATTAGGTCATTCTGACAAGCAGATAAACTACCAACTGGAGCTTAATGTGACAAAACAGAACCTGTCTGTGACCTGGATCTGGATATTGCAGGTACAGGAAATGCATTTAGCTGTTTATTACAATGTGTCTATGTAAATACATGCTGCGTTTCAACTCTCTTCATTTCTGCTCTTTACTCTTACTCCAATTAGCATGTAATAAATTATCAGATGTCATTATTAACACTTTAAGTTCAGAGAGAGGCCTGCTGTGATAGATGCACTTCTTTCTTGAGCCCCCGCCGGAAGTCTTTCTGTTGGAATTTAGACCACTACTTGCTCCCCCTGCCCCCCCCACCCCCCCTTTTTTGAAGCTAAATATATCCTGACCCACACATCACCACATGCATCCTGTACCCATACACACCGTATCTCAGTCCAGCTAAATACAGCACTGACTAAACCTCTGGGGCACCTGCCCCACCTCTCCGGGCTCATAAATCTTCATTCAACCACTGTCAGGTGCTCGCTGTTTGACAGGCCACATTACAGACAAGTCTCATAAACCTCTCTGTCTGACAGCGTGCCAGCAGTGCTGTCCTCTGGTTACAACACGGTCACCGCTGTTCTCTCCCGACCAACAAAGTGACTTCAATCCAGACATCTCACTAATGACTGCAAGAGAAGTCAGACTGATGGCTGTTTTAGTTGGCAGCAAATCATTTCAGGGATATGAGACGTGACTGATAAAGAAAAATGAATAGATTCTTTTAGAGCACATAACAGCTACCTTTGGACACTCATATGATGCGTTTAGGGGCCTTAAAATGCTGTTATTTCCTGATATTCTGTAAGATATTTACCTATTTACTCCAAATTTTCTTAATTTATACAACTGTTCTTGTCTCTGTTTTCATTAGTATTTAAAAAAAAAATTTAATTACAATTTTTTTCATTATGAAGGTTATTTTCAGTTTGGATGCGAGAACACGCTACATTTCCACCATCACACATACTATAAGCTGTAAATCTTTCAAGGACAGGTTTTTTTTTGATAAACATCATTTTGATAAAATTATTTTTAAAATGTTAAATCATTTCTATGATGCAGATGTATGTCCCTGCATTTGTTGTCACTCCTGGCTGATCAAACATGAGGCCATTGCAGGCGTGTGTTGTATGTCACTGTGAGTGCCTTCCATAAGGTTTCATTCCCGATGCCAACCAATTCCTGCAAAACTGAAAGCATTTCACACTGCACTTGGTCTTCATATACAAATTACATCTTTTATCATTGTTTTTCACTACATTACTCTTGCCACTTTAGAGCTAAGTTACATTTAGATAGCGGGTGATATAGGCTGTGGATAGCTGCCTCGCTGTACATCACCTGTGGCAGAATAATGGAATCTCTTTAATGAGGACATAAATATGATTTTAACACTTCCTCGCAGAGAGCTGAACTATTAAGACTTAAGTATTACATTTAAATCCCTTTTATCTCGTGCTCCAGCTCGGGGCTCTCGCATCACATGGAGAAGATGCTCTAAATTGAATTTACCAGCAGTGCTTCCTGTTGTTTATACACTGGACGGCTCTGACTTTGCAGGAGCAGTAACCCAGCAGCTCTCTCTGTTATTCAGCAGATAGCCCGATGTCTCGGTGCACAGTGGTGTTGCATCTAGCAGTCAGTTCATCTGATCCACACCGTACAGTGGAGTTACCTGCCACACACACTGACAAAATAGCGCACGTTTCCTTGACACCTCACCTGCTGACTGTGCATTCGGTTAGCATTAACGAGGCTTGTTTTGTTCTTACCTAAGTAGTTGGTCCTGATGGTGTTAGGCTCGTTGTATCCAATCAAGCGTTTATTTACATCCCAAACCAGGTTGCCAGAGCAGGACATTGTGACCATATGTGTGTTTGGTTAGCAATAACATTGAAATTAAGCTAACCCTTTCTTGTGGTTGTCGCCCTTTAACGTTATTTATCGTCGTTTCGGTCTGTCCATCGAGATTCGGTCCCCGTGTGTCGGGACAGCCGCTCCCGTTAACTGGCTGCTACTCTCTCCGTTTGCATTGCTGGGGGTGAAGAGAGTCTCTCCTGTCCTGTGTCCGCTGTGCTCCTCGGGTTATATTGAATACTGAATTCCTCTCTGCGCTGCTAACTATCTGCCCTGTTACACTAGCCTGGTTTATTTCTTCTAGCAGGCAGCGAACAGCTGTGTCCGAATAACGCGATAAACTGCGTGTTTTGACGGAGTGGTTAGAGACGCTCGTTTTGTGGATCCGCGCAGCTGTGGGGGCGGAGTGTATCCATTAAATGTATCTTTTAATCACGGGTATGTGAATCTGAAGCCTTTGCTTTGATTATCTCATCTCATCATAGATTCGTGGTTGGATTTAACCTGCTACAGGTCAATATGAGCTGCTGTCCCCACTGAATTTCCTTTAGTCCCACTTTTTGCAGATATAGTTGAATTCAGTCCGCATCCTCATAATTACATATTCTCTGAGTTTTTTTGAAGTCTTGTTGAAAGCAAAGAAAATATAAACCTAATGTTCTATGAAATATGCAAACTTCACATTTAATTGATTAAAATGTAATCCGTATCATTTAATCAATTAATTGTCCATAACAAACGTGTTATTAAATGCTTTTTAAAAATAAATGGAGAATACATATACAAAACAAAATATATTAAAGCACAGTAACAAAAAAACATCTGTAAAAAAGCAGATTACATTCTTTTGACAGAAAACACATTTTCTGTGTTTGTGGGATTTAATATAGATTATCAAAATGTGATATCACAATGGAAATACAGTAATAATCGGCAGGCGCTCCTGAAAAAGAAAACCCTTGCCATTAAAATCATAACATTCCCGAAAAAAGACAATGAAATAT
This sequence comes from Datnioides undecimradiatus, assembly GCA_008933995.1. NCBI lineage: Eukaryota > Metazoa > Chordata > Actinopteri > Lobotiformes > Datnioididae > Datnioides > Datnioides undecimradiatus. Next base: position 6,735,899 of record WARS01000036.1, on the reverse strand, counting down.
CTGTTTTATCTATACAGTCAAACTATAGTATCACGTATCAAATTTTACGGATATTTTAAACTTACAGATAAATATGTTAATAAAAACACGAAAAATGAACGCGTCGCATCTTCGTCTCCACCCAGTTGTACAACGCCATGTATTAAATTAAGCCATCCTTCCTAAGCCAATTATATCTCGGTTCTGAAGGGCCGGGCCAATGGAGACAGAGGAAAGATGTAAACCCGCCTCTCGCGCGGTAGGTTGCGTCGTACAGAAAGTCACCTCGTCGTGTCCGTCAGACAGAAGCTACTGACAAGCTAGTAGCGTTAGCATGGTCATAGGGTAGCCAGAGGAAGGTCGACAGTAGGACAGTAGCATCCTCTCTTATCGTTTAATCTACCTGCCGTTTATTTATTTGACACCGTCGTGCAAACAGACGAAAGCCGACCTTTTTTAACAGAATCCTCTGGCTTTTTTACGACCCTTAGCTAGCTAATTATTTAGCGAGCTAGCTTCAAGTTCCGCTCCTCATCTCTACCAGAACATCTACAGTCATGGCTGCGTTGAGAGCGTCATATCACAGGATTTTGGACAGGATCGAGCATATTCTGCCCGCCAAACTGAGACCTTTATATAACCACCCGGCAGGTAATGCAGAGTGTATCATGTAGCTACTTGTTTAACAGGCTGGGTCTTGGTGGAAGGTGACTGATGTGGGCTTTGGCCAGCTGTTGTACGTGGTGGGAGCGCTGAGGGTGATGCAGTGTCCCGTGCAGGATAAAACACGAGCCTCTGTCTATTCTTATACTCTGGAGTGTATGAAAGTCATTGTTTTAATGTGTCAGTGTTGCTCCGGGAGACCCTAATCTGCAGGGATAACCAGCTAAGCAGCTCAGCCTGTGAAGAAGATCTGAGTTTATGGCAGGGAAAGTTTGCAACCCTGTGTCCTACAGCCAAGAAGTTTACTGCGCAATTAAGTTCTGGGTTTGGGAGGAATTCCAAGCTATTGCGAGTAGAAAAAAAAAATTATTAGACACAATTTAACTGGCACGACTGGCATGTTATTGTCATCTTATAAACATTTGCAAATTAAATATAACAACCAAGAAAATCAGTCGTGACTGTTGCAGGAATGTGACGTTTTCTACAGTATGATGTTGAAGATCACTCAGGAGCTGTGGAAAAATAATCCTTCGTTCATGCCATGGGACTGGTGTAGCTCATTCTAACTGGGCCACACAGACAAGTTGTTAATCTGCATATCGCTTATCATTCATGATCAATGATAATGATGAAATGTCAAAACAGATACTGAAAAATGGTCATCATAAGAAGTCAAAGCCTATGGTGACACATTCAAATGTCTTGGACTTGGTAAAAACCAACACATTGCTTAAGATGTAATCACAATTGATATTTTTAATTTGTCAACACAAGATGTGCAGTAAATCTCACCTTCATCAAAGTATATTTTGTCAACCTACTTTCTATAAATGAGGGCAGACTATAGTAGAAACACTTTCCCGTCTAATGCAGTTCAGCGACGCAAACAGAAGCCTCCAAACTGGTTGGAGGCAGGATTTATTATTTATGAGTATGTACTGAACTCAACGTGTTTCTCCTGTTCAGTGAGTAAAACTTGTGCACACATTCAGCTCTCCGCGACACTGTTATTAACTAGAGGCTACTGAGATTAAGGAGTTCTTGGCGTCACTGGTGACACTCTGGTCTTTGTTTTGTTGGAGGAAGGGTACTGGAGCTCAAGTCGTCAAGGACAACCTGATGACCAGGTACAAAGGGGCGGCGAAAAAAAGCCAACTCCCTCTATGATGATTTGCGTGACAGAAGTCCTACTTTCCGTGAGGGAGTGCTGATTCCAGACCAGCAGCTTTTTATGGTCCAGCACATTTTTTTCTTCCCTGCATTTTAGCTAATTATGTTTATAGGATTCTTCTCCCTGTGGCTCAACGCACTGAGGTGTCCCAAGTATCTGTTACGCAAATACACAAGCTTGACTTTCTGGTTTTACGTCTCCCAGTCTGAGCTATCTACAGTCTGAATGAAATCAAACCACATAATATCATATCAACTGATAAAACTACAAAATGTAATATTCTTAATTGCTGAGCATGTTTATTGATTTTCAGTTATGTTGCAAAGCCATGATATTTTGTTTCACTGCTTTGCAACATTCGTTTTTCAATAGTCACTATTGCAGCATATTTTACTGTGGTGTCAAGTTCAGCTTTGAGTTTAAAGGTGTCAGCATAAAACAAAACAAAAACAAAAAACATCAGAGTTAAATAAAAGTTTGACCCATGACCCACAGACATTTTTGCCATGTGATATTTTACTAATTTGTGGTTATTTTTACAATAAATCACAAATATTTGTAATCATTTAATATGATCAGCTCGATAAGTTTACATGTGAATGTTTGCATCAGGACAACACATTTTAGACCAGGAGCTTTTCATTTATTTATTTATTTATTTTTGTATTTGTCTTGACCACACACAGCCATGACGTTTATTTGGTTTTAGTCCAGTGTGTTTCCACTCGTGGAGGTTTCCAAGTATCTGCTCTCAGGCTTGTCTGTGTGGAATTTGGGTTCCATTATTTCCCATTAGAAAAGTTTGAAAAACTGTAAAATGAAACCAAATAATGCCCATTGTAAAAACACACCTGTCAACGTTTCTGCTCTCTTTTGTTTGTTTGTTTCTCTAGGTCCAAAAACAGTTTTCTTCTGGGCCCCGATGTTTAAATGGGTGAGTGTACAAGTGTCCTTGCACCATGTTGGAAACCTCTCAAAACAAAGCTTTGTCTAAACGCCCCAACCCACGTCAGAAAGAGCTTATGCCTGTGTGGGGCCTGCTTCAGTGAATGATGCACATCATCAACCCTTTTAAGGGCCCAGACAAAGTGAAATGATCCAGGAATTCACAATTAAAAAGCAAAGGTTTTCTGTTTTCTGGTGCTGTGTTTTTGGAACATAAACTGCTTCACCTGTCACCTCTGTTATTCAGATAGATCTGTTAATGTACAGTGAACACAGTAAAACCCCATACCAGGGTTGATGGAGCTCAGAAAACCTGATGTCTTCTCCTCTACAGGGTCTGGTCATAGCTGGCTTGGCTGATATGACTCGACCAGCAGAGAAACTCAGTACCTCCCAGTCTGCAGTGCTGACAGCCACAGGTGAGATGAGACTAAATGCATCTCAATATGAACTTAAAAATTAAGATCAATGTAGAAAAATAGGATTTTTCCTGTCTGTTTTTTTTTTTTTAATGTTGCAAGTAAACAAAATATATTTCAAACATCTTTTTGGTCATGAGTTGTGTCAGTAGTTTTTTATTTTTTTTTGTTATCTCTCTTGATGAACCTTTTCAAACTTCAAACTCTGTGCCAAAGGTCGGCTGATGTGTCTGCTTTTGCAATATGTGTCTTCAAACAAATCTTATCTGTCACTCTTTTGCCAAAACGTAGACTCTGTTCTCACAAGCAACAACAGCTGATTTGCCATCCGTGTGCATAACCTTCACTCCTCACTGTTGTCTGTTCGCCACCAGGTCTGATCTGGTCCAGATACTCGTTGGTCATAATCCCAAAGAACTGGAACCTGTTTTGTGTCAACTTCTTCGTCGGCAGTGCTGGAGCCTCCCAGCTCTACAGGATCTGGAGGTTTGTGATTGATACACAGCATAACTGACCAATCAGCAGCTTCTGCTGAAGGATATAGCCTCCATTAGAACTATAATAATGAAAGATAAGTGCACAGGAGCTTTATGTTCAATCTGTTTTCCCTCATTCACTGCTGATTAGAAGTCATGGCGGCAGGCGCATGTTTGACTTCAGTGCAGTGCACCTGATACAGTAAGAGTGGTGGTAAATGAATAACATACCGTAGGTTTGAAACCTGTGTGCTTTGTTTCTCATGTCAATAATTGACTGAACTAAGAAGTTGAAACATTCTCCAATAAAGACATAAAAATTCACTGACTGACTGGAGACCTGAGTGGAAAAACACATGAACATCATCCCTGTCGGTCTCTAGAGTTGTACCAACATGTTGAAACAGCAAACATCATTTTAAACCAGCATTCAGAGCTCAGCATATACCACAATGCACCACAGTGAACTGCCCCTCACCTGCCCAGTTTTCGGCTGTGGTTTTTAGATCTTAGTTGCAGACAGAAGCATCAAAATAATATTAATATATTTCTTATTTGTACAGTGCATCCATGTGCTGGTAGATAACTCGATTTATGATTCTAGGTATAATACTGTATGGTTGATTCTACTTATGCAGTCCTTATGCACATAAAGTAAAGTGTGGGTACTTGGACAAACCCCTAATAGACAGCAACCTGTAGTGAGCCTGAGAACTGCAGGTTAATAAAGAAATGAGCTTGTGTTTCTGTATTCACTGTGATCAGGCAGCACATGAAAAAGACAGCAAAAAAAAAATAATTTAGTTCTAATTCTGATTTTAGTAATGTCATTTACTTTCTGTCTTCTCTTCCCCCATAGGCACAAGCAGGATCTGAAGGCTAAAGAAGCTGCAGAGTCCTGAGTGCTTTCTGTTGCCAACGCTGCACTGCAGTGGACCGAAAGGGAGACTACACGCTGGGCACTAACCTGCCCCTTCTCATCATCTCCACATCATCCCATGTCGTCTCCATAACATCCATGCCATAACCATTATTCTGCCACATTAAGCCTGTTGTCCCTGTTGGAAATATGCACTTCTCCTTAAGTTTCAGATTTCCTCAGGGTGTAATCGAAAAAAAAAAACATTTTTTAACTGTAGTCAACACACACACAAGAATGGTGGTCATCAACGCACAAGTACTACTTGTTCAGCAAGTTGTATGATTGTACATTTTTTAATTTAACTTCGTGCTTTATATCATGTTCTAGTTGGGAAGTTTTGCTTTTTCCATCATTGTTCAGGTGTAGCAATCAGTACCTCGTGCAATAATTTCCCAGAAAACAAACCAACAAGTGTAACTCTTGGATATGTGTTGAAAGTAGTTTAAGGAATGTTTCCAAATGAAATTACGAAGGATGTCATCACATTAATATTTTTCGTTTTACTTATTTATAATTTGGTCACAGTCATGGCATCTGTACCTCAGTGATTATTAAATCATTATTGATTACCGTGTAATGATTCCTTCCATCATAATGGCTTTAAGTCTTTTAACGTGTGTGAGAGCAAATCTTAATTTATGATTGACCTGATTAAAAATCTCTCTCGTAGTCCAAACTGTATAGAAAGATGTTTTCTGATTCTTTCATCAGGAATACTGACACCAAATGCCACGTATTCTACCTGTGCAGCTTTTTATTGATTGTTAGCGGAGTCGACGAGCCAACGCTGGTACTGACATAACTCTTTTTTAAATCTGTTCTTAGAGAGGTGTTAAATATTTTTCCTTTTCTTGATCTTGACATGTAATTATTATACATGATAATCTCTATATTAGCAATAATTGGTCATCAATTTTAAACATTCTTTGATCTGCTGACTGTTTGAACAAATGGCACTTTGACAGTTGATCATTGTGGCTCTGTAATGGCTATGTATTACTAATAAATCCTGTTCAACTCCCACAGCTGATTATAAGTATGGACATCTCCGAGTTTACAAAGTGACAAAACTACACATACTTGAGCTTTAAGTAAAGGCAGATTTCCACAAGAGATCAGTTTGTTATTGTCAGCACTAGTCAGTTTGGGAAAAATGGTGATGTCCATTTTTTTTTATTTATTAATTGTGAACCTTTGCTGCCAACTGCTTTGAGACTTTGTCATTCAACATTACAGTTAAGATAAGACTCATAGTTAGATGTTTCTGGATATATAATCGATGTGAGTCACTGCTTCAAACATAAACGGTAAATCTCACTTTTAAAAGCCTCGGTCTTTGCATTAAGGCAGCACTGGTTTAAAAATAGAAGCCAGGAATTTAATTTGACTCCGCAGCAGGCACTCTGCATGACCAAGCAACAAATCCCAATAAGTAACAGCCACCAGCTGAAGACGGTGTCAAGGTTGTTGTGGAGTTTCTTTCGCAGGTCCCCTAAAACACATCTCAGACTTTATTTGTTCTGCTTATGGAAACTTTAAAGTGTAACAGAATAGTTAACTGACATCGATCTAACCTGCAAGTTTAATAATGCAGAACATACTAACCTGGTCTGATTCAGGTACGGTCTAAAACAGTAAATTCAAATATCATTTAGTATGACCTCAGCCTCTGAACCAGGTCACAGTCTAAGAAAGTCTAAGGATCTTGAAACTGAGCAAGACTTCATCTGGCTGTATTCCCCAAATAATGTAGTGAAGGTGATAAAATGATAATTCCTGAAAAACTTAAAGCAAGATAAAACAGAAAAACTCTAAAACATGTTCGACATAATCCTTCAGCAATGTCATCTTGTTTTCAAAGCACAAAAACCACACAAATGATGGTTAGCCACAAAATTTTATTCACAACCTTAAAGAATGAGTCAGGTTTAGCGTTTTCCACCAACGCGGGGTGCGCTGACCTTCATGGGCTTGGCGATCTTGGGTTTCTGTGCAGCCTTGGTAGAGGCCTACAAAAAGGAGAAATACATTAAGTTCATATCACAATATTATCCAATTGAAAAACACTGAGAACTGTCATAATCCAGTAAATACTGATAAACTGGCAGCTGACATGTCAGTCAACAAAGCCAAGCTCCTATCTTATGATCTGCTGAAAACACCCACTAAGTTTAAATTTACAGTTGTGAAAATGGTACATCATTTTTGCCAAGTGGCGTTAATAACAGTACTCTGATATTCGTAACGTTAATACAATAATAGAATCAAAGATTTAATATTAGATAAGAGAATTAACTAAAACACTACTACAACTTCTGCCTGAAAAGAGAACTTACCTTTGCACTTGGAGCAGCAGGCTTCTTGGCTGCCTGTTTTGCCTTCTTGGCCTCCTTGGCAGCTCTGAGAAAATAAAAAACAATCAGTCAAACTAATCAAGGAGGAGTGAGTTAGGAATGCTTTCATTCAATATACTACAATAAAATGATCTAGGTAAAAGTCAATTGAGAATCTGTTCAAGGGTCTAAAGAGTCTTCGGCTATTTAAGAAAACGAAACGTGACACATCAAGGTAAAATCAGTGCTGATGCAAAGCTTTTATATAATTCATTAAACACTCCCACAGAAACATTTATGAATATCAGCCAAAGACTTAGGATGTTGCACCGGAACAAGCACTCGAGCGCCCAATCTAAATAACATCTGTTACTCAAAAAAAACAAAAAAGGTGTCGCTGTCAATAACCTGGTCAGATTTATACACCGATATGGCAGCCGACGCATTATGGGGGCTAAATGAGATGAAGATCTGCAGTTTTACTTATTTTGCCTTAATTTTCCACTTGTTTCTTTTAAAAATTAAAAAGGCTAAACATACTCTATGCAGATCATCAATTTTCTATTGTGAATGATGACATTCACAAGTTATATGACCATGCAGCACATATTATCAGATAGGTCTAGACAGCAGACAACTGTTTAAAGTGGATGTTTTCTTAAACAAGACTTCATAATGAAAACAGTTTGTAAAATTAGACCATTAGCCCACTGCTACTGAGAGTTCCACCTGAAATTAGAGACTTAAATTCAAATATAAGAAAATAATATTTATCCTGGTTAAAATGCAGCCCCTATACATTTTAAGCGGACTGTGTGTGCCTTTACCTGATGGCCTGCTCCCTCTGGGCCTTGCGGACCTCGGGCTTCTGGTTCCTCTTGGCCATGATCTCAGCCAGGGAGGCCCCAGTGATGGCCCTCTGGAATTTCACTGCGCGGCGGGTACGCTTCTTTGCCACCTCTTCCTGTTAAAAACACAACATGAAGAGAGCTTAGTTTGTTTGTACCGCCATATCACAACATGCTCTCTACACACCTACATCACCTGCGTCCAAACTTTGCTCACTGAAGGACCAACAGGAGTCACTGATCTTCTACATGATGATTAAATCACACTTTCACTTTAGTTTGAGTTAAGTGCCTGGCCCTACTCACACACAAACCACCAAGTGTTGCTGTGCTAACTTTCATCAGCCACAAGTAACTGACAAATTAATAACTAATCACTAACTAACCCAGCTGCAACAATGCAAATTACTTTGCATGTTCTCATCCCAGCTGTCAAGTTACAATCAATGTTGGTGAATTTCTTACACTTTAAATTTTTGTATTGCTAATGTTACATTTCAACCCAAATTATGCTATATTGTGCATCAAAAGTGCTGGTACTTTACAAGTATTAGCTGTAACGGAGTCAGTATATTTATTCACAGTTGATGAATATTATCGTATGTCGGAGAGTTTGGAGGCTGGCCGATGGGGAGATGTCTGTAAAGACTTCAAGGGCCAGTACTATGATCTCCAGTTGTTCTATGGCTGCAGGTGTGGAGTGAGCGCTGCTGCCCAGTCTGCAAAACGCAGTCCAGCAACAACACATAACACAGACTTAAACTATGCACACCATGCCACCTGCAGCCAAGTTACTTTATGTAAATAAGTGGGAACTTGCACTTTATAGTATAAACACATATATGCATCAGCATGACAATGCCAATATACCAAACTCAAAATCAGCCCAACATGCATCTAACAATAATTGCTGACCAACAAATAATACTTTCAAAGTGAATAGTGGTTCGTTTATTTCAGTGTCACAGAGCACAGTAATATAAGCTGACATCTGAGTGTTTCAATTTACACAGACAGCTCCTGGATGTAAAACACACACAGACTGTTACTTACAGACTGGCCCTTCTTGTGCTTGCGTCTGTAAAGCACAGTCCAGTTGATCTGTCTTGGATTCCTCTTGGCCAGGAAAGCAGACTCACACTTGGCGTTCAAGAACTGGAACACCTACCAAGGACATGGCAGAAATGGCTTGTTACGATCTATCTTCCAAAATCACTCCCTCAGCCTACTTGTTTACTAGTGCCTACACAAATAAAAACTCAACAATTCACTGTATACCACAGCAGTACCGTGACATGTCAGACACCGTTTTTCAGCACCACTGATAGTTGTGTTGTATGACATACTAATGAATCTACAGATCGGGACACAGATTGTTATAAAGTTGTGTATATGTAATTTCCAACTGGCGTATAGATATGCTGCAGTATGGCTTGTTATATCAGCTTATGCTAACTGTTAGCATTAGCAGATCTCGCAGGATTCGGAGCTGCCTGGGCCCATTCTTGAGACTGTTACGAATGATATCACCACTTATTCCAGCCCCAGGTAAAACCAATACAAACATGTTACGAAGAAAGTTAAACTTCACACCATTTCTACAGACAGAGTAGCTGGAAGCCGGTATCTGGCAGAATGGTTACCTTTCCGTCTATCCTGGCGTATCGGCGGCCATGGCCGGGGTATATTTTATACCCGCTGAAACTGCACAACTCGACCCTGAAAACGACAAATATAAGGTATCACCAATAGGAAAGGGTAAGTGTTTACTATTTATGTAAATACCATCGTTAGAATGTTTATTAAAGTGTTGAGATGGCATTTGATAGCATTCTGTAAACTCACTTCATGATGGCTACGAGAGGGCACAAAACCGGAAAGAAAGATGACGGAAGCGGAAACTGATTTGGTAGATTCGGAGTCAATATTTATGAACTGATAAACACGGTGTATTTTTTGGTCATTTTGGGTTATTTCTTTTCGCCACGTATAACATAGACAAATCAGTTATTTTTTTTTTCTTTGTTAAAATTGTTTTAATTAAAATTAATACTTTAACCAATCATTACAAGCTTGACGTCACAATCTGACGGTTGCCTAGCAAGCGTTCAAGCAATACTTTCTGATTTATTATATAAATATGTGGAATAAAAATAGCTAACATCACGTATAGGTCATTTTTACTTGACGTTATTACACAGCTTCGTCCTTTTTCATTTACTGTACCGTAGTTGCCGAAAGGATTCGACTATTGTAGTCTTCTACAAAGACGTCTCTCCTTAATGAGCGAGACGGCCCGTTTAGACTACATTTCCCAGAACCTCTCTTTATAGCCGTTTGACAAGCGGCAAACGCTTCTCGTCTTTCTCACCTTAGTCTGCAGCAAATAGAGTTCTTAGCTAACGTTAGGTGTTGTCTGAGGCAACAGGATGGGTGTATCAGATTTACAGTGTGATACAAATGCTGGTAAGTAGCTGAAAGGTTGTTTTAGATAGCGATGGTTCTTTTATGTTCCGCGGTAGTTGTTGCTGGTATGTTTAATAGTTCCTAGCTAACGTCAGCTAGCGTGCATCACAGTATTGCCATTAGCTAATATTGGTAACATCAAGTATGCTAGAGGATCACCAAAACATCCAGTCAGACCAACAAATTATCCTGTGGAGAATTTGAAAGCTTAAATATCAAACCAGCTCTTGTTAGTTTGTTTTAAGTCGCCCTGGTAGATTGTAAGCGTCAAATCATAGTGGAGTAAAATTTTGTCTTCTGCCCTTGTTAGTCATCATTTGACACTTAGCTCTTGTAGTAAATGAAACCATGACCCAGGGTTTAATGAAAGGGCTCAGTCTTTAAAGCGACATTATTATTTTCTTTTGTCACATAGCATATATTTGAATGTAATTACTCAGAAGTAGTTCTACCCACAGGACTAAACGAGATATTGGTTCAGGCATAATGGGTCACTTTAGCTACATAGTATTACGCTTTATCTTTGTAGGATTATTCATTTGTCTGGTAATTTGATCCTAGATGATCCCAGTTTATAACTCAAGACAACCCTTATCACAGTAACTTGACCATCTGTACAACTGTGTCTCCCTCAAACCTTACTCAAGGTGTATCCTGCTTGTATGCTTGGCTGCTTTAAGATCTTGTGTTTTATGTAGCCACGGTGATGAGTCAAATGACAGTTGTTGTGGATGTTTAATCTCGCTGTCTTTCCTCCTACAAGGGCCTGTGGTGGATCTTTCAGCCCGGGGACTGCAGAAGCTGGATCCTAGTTTCACCTGCTCTGATGACACTCACACCCTCGTCCTGGACCGCAACCACATAATGAAACTGGACCATCTGGAAAGGAGCCCGGGCCTTCAGCAGGTAGTTAAACCCTTTTATTTACAGGCTTAGCATAGAAGGTTGAAGAAAACTGACTCTAATACACATTTTTAATACCTTTTGATGTATCTTTGTCTTTTTCTGTTTAGCTGTCTGTAGCCAGTAACCGTCTGGTAAGAATGATGGGTGTATCTCGGCTAACAGAGTTGAGAGTCCTCAATCTCCCCAATAACAGCATCGGATACATTGAAGGGCTGAGAGATCTTCCACACCTGGAATGGCTTAACCTCTCTGGGAACAATATTAAGGTGAGAAGAAAAGAGATTCTCACATATTGATAAATCATATGTTATTGCTTTAAAATATGTCATTGCCAAGATGTAGCCATTAGCTCAACCCATGTATTAATATGTTGCGTATCACTTGACTTGCAATGTTTTTTTCACAGGTCATTGAGCAACTCAACAATTGTGTTTCACTTCAACACCTGGATCTGTCTGACAATAACATATCTACTATTGGTGATCTGACTAAACTGGCGGCATTAAAGGTGAGTAAGTCATAATATACAGTCGTTTTATATAGAGTCGTTTTTTTCTTATGTATTTTTTATTAATATTCTGTCAATTTTGCAGACACTTTTACTTCATGGAAACAGCATCACAACACTTCGTACCGTTCCTGCTCACCTACCTGCCCACTTGTCCATCCTCTCCCTAGCAGAAAACGAGATAAGAGATCTTAATGAAGTAATTGTCTTTTCCCTCATTTGATACAGCAGCATCAACTGCCGTTCAGGTTATTCAAAGGCTAATTATTCTTAATTGCCTTCCCTTTGATTATTCCATAGGTGTCGTACCTGGCCCCTCTCCACGACATGGAGCAGCTGTCCATTATGAGCAACCCTTGTGTTATGGCAACCCCCTCTTTGCCAGGTTTTGATTACCGGCCATATATCATGAGTTGGTGCCTGAGCTTGAAGGTCCTGGATGGCTATGTAGTGTCACAGAAAGAAGCGTGCGTACATTCCTGTCCTGTTACACATTTGTGGTTAACATGATTGTAGGAATGTAATATCTTAATTACTGTGTGTTATTGTCGTCGTTGCAGTCTCAAAGCAGAGTGGCTCTACAGTCAGGGAAAAGGCCGTTCATATCGACCGGGTCAGCATGTTCAGCTAGTTCAATACCTAGCTACTGTTTGCCCTCTGACGTCGTCACCAGCCCTGGAAACTGCAGAAGATGCCAAACTGGAGAAGATCCTGAGCAAGCAGAGGTATACATCCAACGCTCACCTCATGGCCTTGAGAACCCTGCTCTACACCCTTCTCTCTGCTTGAATGACCTCATGTTAAAACTGACATCTTTGTCTCTCAGGTTTCACCAAAGACAGCTGTTAGAGGAGACCCGAGGAGGCTGTCCCAGCCCTCCTCGTCCAACTCAGCTAGATGTGGAGAGCCACAGTCCTTCACATACAGTTCCACAGGGGGGAGCCAGAGAGGTGAAGAAAGTCAGTGCACCCACACCAGCTGCTGCTTCATCAGACAGGGACACAGGTAAGACGGCTGCTCTGTCATTCTGTGGAGCAGTTTTGGAGGACAGTATGCATTTTTATTGTTTCTTCATAAAATCAGCTGTCATTTTGTGTTTTACTTTTCGTAATAGTAACTGTTGGATTTGTCTGTTTTTGTACAGAGCCAGTCATGCAGTTTAACACCTGGGTAAGCTGTGATTCCTCCTACCCATCATTGCCAGTGGTCCGCAGCCCAAGGCTGGGAGGGGAGCACATCTATTTAGAGGACGTGCAGACAGATGAGGACAAACTCAATGGCAGCATGCTTTCCTCAGAGTCCACATTTCTCCCCTTCACATCTGATCTGGAGCCACAGACGACCCACTCTGACAGTGAGGATGAGACAGAGACATTTGAACCCGATTCCCTGGCTCCAAAGCAGCCTGCACAGCCCAAAAAGCACAGCACAAGCAAAAGACATCATTCTCCCCCAGTGGATAAGCAAGAGAGAGGCCTTGAAGAGGAAGTTATTTCTGATGCAAGCACAACTGGATTGTTGGAGGTCAGAGTTAGCACCCCACAAAATGATCTGGGAACATCCTCTGACTCCGGTAAAGCAGAAATAAAAGAAACCCCTAAACTGGAAGAAGCTGGTATGTGTGCCAGTAAATCAAGTTTGATGGAAGCGGAAAAGGCAGCAGTTAAAATACAGTCATGGTGGAGGGGACGGCACACTCGATGTTGTCACCCTATGGCCAGAGAGGTGCGCAGTGAAATCCGCCTGCGCAGGATGCAAGAACATATCCTCTTCCTGTCTGAAAAGCTTGACAGGTAATGTCAGCACTGTTTGTTTTCTGTTCTAATTCACAGTAGAAAAATGTATATATGTTCTCCGGTAAAGTTTCAAAATACTAAAAGGTAAAAATGGAATTTGTTTGCAGGGTTCAGCAGCAGTATGAAGAAGAGCGGTTACAAAAACTGGTTCAGGAGGAAGCTGTGAAGTTTCTGTGGAAAGAGGTCAGTGACAGAAGTTTAGTTTCCTAAACAGGTGTGAGGCTGTACTTTGCTACATGCCGCTGCTAACATGGCAATATGTTAATCTCAAAGTACGGCTGAGGCTGATGAAAATGTTGTCTTACATATGTGAAACTGCTGGCATGGCTAAAAATGGCTCAAATTAGACTCACATGACTGCAGCGTTAGTCTGACTCTTGTCATGTGTTCTCCGTGCAGCTCCAGTCTATGCAGCAGTGGAAGCAGTCTGTGGAGCAGCAGCTGGCCTGCATCACTCAGGCTGTCACCCCGGCTCAGACATCAGCTCCAGGATTACGAGAGGCTGCTCCACCTGTTGCATCCAGCACAACAAACCCACCCAGCACAGACGTCTCCTTCCCAGACTCCGGCTTCCAGTCAACAAATGATCAGCAGGCAGCACAGGAGGACAGCTTCCTGAGCAGCGGGACGGCAGACTCTCTGAAGACGGTGCGAGCACTGAGCCCGGTTCGTAGCGGCTTTGCTGGTGGCAACGATGGTGTGGACAGTGCAGACTGCAGCCTGTTGGAACAGTATCTGTCCTCTGTACAGCAGAGGGAGGAGGAAGCTGAGGAGGTGATCAGTGATAGAACAGAAACACCACAGCCCCCCTCACCAGTGTCGCCCAGCAAAAAAGCACAGTCCAGCTCTCCCCCTCAGAGGGCAGAAGACAACCAATCAGATGTGCAAAGAACAGAGGAAACCTCTCCTGGCGAAGTCTGAGAGTTTATACCTAACAGACATCTGTACAGAACCACTAGTGTGTATAACTTGGCACAGACTATGGGATTGAAATGCATTACTTCAACTAGAGCCTTTAGGCATGTCTGAGGAATGCACTCATCCTGATTGGTAACCCAGATCTCAAATGACAGTGCACTCAGTTTCCTTTGTTTATCAAGACCAAACCCAAGTCAGGGCTGACAATAATACATTACTATGGATGAAAATCTAAGAGTTTCAACCTCTTCACTCTTTGGATCTTCTCTGTTATCTCCGTTATTTAATGGACACTTTACTCTATGTATAAAGACAATGATTGTGATGTAGCTTTAGAAGGTATTAGTAACTTGAACTTAAACTCCATTGAGTAGGCTTCTTCCTCTACTGCAGACCAGGCACGAAATGTTCTCTTTAGCAATACCCACTAATACATTTAATTCAAGGATTAAGCTACAACTGGTATGTTAAACATAGCACTCTTGTAACCACAGATACTACTTGTGAAACAACAGCACACTATTAATTATGACTTACACTCTGAACTGTTCAAAATAAAACATTGTAGCAACTTTAACTTCTTAAAAATTGTAAATAAATCTGCAGTTATTATTTTGCAATTGTTATTTGGATTCATATTATGTTTAAATATTGTAAGATTGTTAGAACCATGGCTGCAACTGCCCTTCATTTTCATTATGAATTGATCTCTCTCAGTTTTTTATTTACTAAATTATTTAGTGTAGAAAATGCAAATTATAAGAAATTTACAACAAGACTCAGTAGTACTGGATGAAATGAAGCTATGTCATCCATCATTCAGGGTGTGGGCTACAACCACGCCTTAAATTGCAATCATGCTGTCTCCTGTGAAGAAGGCCTATTGCTGAAAGATGAATTGTTTATGTCACAAATAACCACAAACCATAACTGGAGGAACATCATCATAGATGCGATGTGGCCTCGTTAATATTCATGAGCTGTTGCTACGTCATTACCGCATATAACGGGTGATGGGGCGGGACTGTATCAGTGTGAATCAAGGCAATATAATAGCAAAAAGTGAAGTACTCAGTAAAAATATATTTTAGGTATTCACAGCACGCCTGAATATTACTATTTGAATTATGTGTCGTCTTGTGTGTTATCCTGCTGTTAAAGAGCCCCCGCACGTGACTTCGAGTTGCATCACGGCATCGACCCCCCATTCATGTGGTTAAGCTTTAACTTACTGACCGCCAGGGGACGCAGCAAGACTCGTCCACCCTGAAACCCACACCCATTTACGCGGTCCCGTCATGATTACTGACAGATCTTCCTTGTCTACTACACTGATGTGCGTCCCATCCCGCTGTCGTCTCCACTCCCCCGGCCAGCTGACGGACTCATCCCCCTCCTCCGGCGGTCTAACGGTCCGACATCATGCTAATCTATCGTCGTCATATGTAAGTAGGAGAGAATATACATCTATTTCCGTCCTACCATTAGCCAGAGGGGCTACGTTTATATTAACAGTACCAGAAATGTGTCGGAATCTCCTTTTATATGTATTTGATGTTTTCATTAGCCCCGCCGTTTCTTTGTTGTGGGCTCTTGCGTCATTGCAGTCGTTGGAGCAGCTGACCGTCAGAGACGTCGAACGATAGAAGGATCGTCTGGAAATGTGACCGTGACTAATATTTCGATAAGTGACTCAAAATCAGAGCAGGAGTATCGTCTAAATGGCTGTTAAAATCTGCTCTTTTTAACTTGTAGAAATGTCCAAGCGTTGCTGAATGTACAGGCTGCACGGCAGGCACAATAACCGGGATTGGAACTGCGATACTGGATAAATTACATTTTAGTAGCAGGTCAATCGGCAGAAAATCATAAATCAGTTTTTAAGCAAACGTAGAAAAAGGGTCACCTGTGTAAATAAAGTATTTGTTGTTTTTCAATCAAATAAGCGAGACATGTCAGTAAGGAATGTAAGGAATTAATAGACAATTTTTCACTGTTTTTCTGACCAAATGATTGATTCGTTGATTGCTGGTGTAAATGATTGTCACAATTTCCCGACCACAGAGATGCAGGCATTGAGGTGCGGGGGGGGGCAGTTTTGGTAATGATGTAACAATTGTTGGGGATGTGAAACACACAGTTCAAGACTGAGCTTGGAACTTGTTGGTCTTGATTTAAAGCTGGACTTAAAGCTGGACTTAATGGGCAAGATTTACGACTAATTTCTCCTAGTTTGACAGCATGTCACATTAGACGTCATCCATTGTTGCTATTGTCTTTGTATATTTTGAATAGTGAGCAGCAACACATGCAGTGGATCTTTCCACTGGTGAAATACTTAAATAATAAACATCAAAGTTCAAAAGTTGACCTTGGAAGTTCCTTTTATGAGTTTCCTAGTTTTCTGCCATCTTACATGGTTTCGTCAAAAAATAGATTTTGCTCAATTTCCATGGAGATTGATCTGTTGGCTGCAGATCAGTAACAATCAGATAATAATTTAATGTCACCAAAATATCTAACATATTATTTTTATAGCTCATGGCGTAACTGAACTACAGGGAGATAATATGTTTGTATTTTAGATTTGTACCCTGCATATACAAATGTTAGGAAAATCTTAAATAACAAACACCAGTAAGACAAGAGCAATAAGGTTAAGAGCATTCAGTATAGACTTGCAGCAAGGGAGCAAACAAAGAGACCAGAGTACAGAGTTGTTCAAACAACTTCTCTGCTCACACAGCCTTTATACACATCATTTACATTACTGGGTGGGACCCTATCTGACTGTCTGAATTAGCGTCTCTGCCTGCTTAGTCTAAAGATAAAATATTGGCTTCTCCGTTGATGCTGGAATTCCACTATCTTGGTCAGCCATGGCGCCTGCACAGACAGTCCTTGATGAACAGAACAGTGATCATTCAAATGGAGATTGACTTGTGAAAATATGAACCTCACTTTCTTTGTCTGAAAAGAGCTCCACTCCTCACACACAGAAGAGAAAAATAATCAAACTGCTCAGACAAATACCTGTATTTTCCTGCGACAGCTCTGTTTTTTGTTACAAACATGAATAGAAGTGCAAGTTTTCTGTTTGCTCATCCTTCACGCTGACATCGCTCATTTGTCTGCATCAGGCACCGAGGAAGAAATCATGCCATCATCACCGTGGTGACAGCATAGATTGAAACAGGGCCTGATCATGGGAGACAGAAGGGGGTCACCATGTGCCGAAATCTCTCCAAATATGCCCTTGTCTTCCTCTTTTTAGCTCTGTCTGGCCTCATCTTCCTGTTGCGCAACATCCACACTGTGGAGGTGAGGAGTAAACTGGGTTACATATACATTTAAATTGATGTATTTTCTCAATTACCTTGAAAGGAAACTAGATAAACCTATTAGTTACATTTTATCATAATAGCTTGTTATGTAGCTTTTTGATTATACTGTCAAATGATGACACAGTCCTCTATATTATCTAAGCCTGAGGTGCTTGGGTTAAACATATAAAGGTTTCTTAATCTTAATAGCAGTGTGCCCTATTTATTCTGGCAGTCATTGGTTGGTGAGCCCATCTCCTGCTGCACCTCTTATTTCTGCCCTCTTTCTCCTCAGAACTGGAACTGCCACACTATTTCAACCCTGTACCAGCTCCAGAGTAGGATCCAGTCATCCTTCGTCCCATTGAATCTGCCTACTTTCTATCACAACCGGACCTTCTGTGCCCATTTGGGCCAGAAACCCTCCCCTGAAGATGAACTTGAAGAGCGCTACCTGTTGGACTCTATTGCCTGGCCTGGACCTCCACCTCGCTCCACAGCAACAACCCTGCGCCAGACGAGTGACCCTGTGCACAGCCTGTTCGCCATCCTTCCCACTAAGGGTGGAAGGGAGTGGCATGTGGGTGACCAGCTGGAGGTTCTTGTCCAAATGTATGACTTCCAGGGACGTCCCAAGCACTATGGCGGGGATTTCCTTTTGGCTAGACTGCACTCCCCAGAGCTTGGGGCAGGTGTAGCAGGTAAAGTGCTGGACCACAGGAATGGATTTTATTCGGCTCTGTTCCCACTCCTCTGGGTGGGATCTGCACAGGTTGAGATTACGTTGGTGCACTCCAGCGAGGCTGTCACTGTGCTCCGACGACTGAGAGAGGAACGGCCCGATCGAGTGTTTTTCAAGAGTCTGTTTCGCTTGGGCTTACTGTCTGAAACTACAGTGTGCAACATGTGCCTACCCCCTGATCAGCAGCCTCTGTGCAACTACACAGACCTTTACACAGGTGAACCCTGGTACTGCTACAAGCCTAAGGTGCTCAGCTGTGATACCAGAATTAACCACGCCAAAGGAGGCTATCTGAAACACCTCATTACCAACAAAGAAGCATTGCTCTTCCAAAGGTTTGTATTGTTTTATGATGGGGGAAATATGTGTTGTGCACAGTGCATTGTCTAGGATTTTAGCATGCTAACTATTGCTTATTACATGAAATCCAAAGAATAGCTTCCTTATGGGAATGTGATAAGTTTTATAGGAATTTTATCATAAACCACAGAATGGGACAAATTGTAACTTTGAACTGATGCGCTAGAGAAAATTTCACAATTCCTCCTGAGTTGGACATTAATGTCGGAAACAAATTTCATTGCAATTCAGGTAACAGTTCTTCAGACATTTCACTGAAAACAACAAATGTCAACTTCATGTTGGCCTCCAAGAAATTAGACCAATGTCAGCAGGAGTCATCCTCTGGGCATCATGCATGTTTGAACTAAGTTTCACTGCTATCTATCTAATAGTCAATTGCAATATTTCAGTCAAAAATAAATTATTTGTGACCTGTTTTTAAACATTCAAGGCTGTAGTAGTCTTTTTTTTGGTCTTGTCTTGTTGTTGTTGACAGTAACAAATCTTCTAATATCACCAAACTTAACCTGATCAACTCTGTTTCCTTTGTCTTAGTGGTGTTAACATAAAAGTTCGCATACATGCTTCAGGACCTGACAGAATCAATGTGCTGCCTCCCAGGAAAGGTACAGTATGTCTGCAGAGTAACACTTGCAGCCTATCACAGTATACGCATACATTGATTTATTTCTTTTAATTTATTTTGTCTGCAACATTTCTCGCTTTGTATCAGATAAAGTAGAGGTAGAAAGCAGCAGTATAAATCCAGAACCTATTAAGCTAGCACCATCTGGATATTACTACGCGGACACATGGAGGCCATTAAGTGGCGTTACAATGCGCCAGTTCAATGAATCATCTGCCATCACTCAGTGTTTGAAGAACAAGGTGATCAACATGTATGGAGACTCCACCGTCAGGCAGTGGTTTGAGCACCTTATTGCTTTTGTACCAGGTGAGGGGAACATTGTCTCAGCTTTTATTCTTACGCTTTGCCTGTTGCCTTGTGTTTCTTTCCTGCTGTAACTTCCATTTATTCCACCTTCCTCAGAAATAAAGGAGTTCAACCTGCACAGTCCTAAAAATGTTGGACCTTTCATGGCAGTGGACAGCACCCACAATATTCTCTTGAAGTACCGCTGTCATGGTCCGCCCATTCGCTTCTCCACTGTCATGTCCAGTGAGTTACGGTACATTTCAAATGAGCTTGATGGCCTCCCTGGGGGTCCCAACACCGTTGTGGTACTCAGCATTTGGGCTCATTTCAGCACCTTTCCTGTGGAGGTGTACATACGGCGGCTCCGTCACATTAGGCGGGCGCTAGTGCGACTCCTGGACAGAGCACCAGGGACGATCATTGTGATCCGCTCAGCCAACCTCCAAGCGCTGGACCAGGAGGTGAGCCTGTACAACAGCGACTGGTACTCTCTGCAGCTCGATGAGGTTCTCAGGGCCATGTTTAAGGGACTGAATGTCCTGCTGGTGGATGCCTGGCAAATGAGCTTAGCACACCACCTTCCTCATGCCCTCCATCCACCTCCAGCCATCATCAAGAACATGATAGACTTGTTTTTGTCTTATGTTTGCCCAGAGAAGAAAAAGAACCAACAGAACTAAAGTAGTGCTTGCAGATTACTTGGAGGAGGAGAGATGAAGTTTACTGCGTCAATCCATCCATCAGTTCTGTAATTCCCAACAGTATCTTTTTTTGTGTTCTCTAAAGCTTCTTTTTATCTTTTTGTATTGATCTCTATTTACTTGCATGTTGTGTTTAATTTTGATCCCACAAAGTACATTTTATTCTGAAAATGCCAAAGACTTTGGCACAGCGATTGTTACTGACCATCTGTTTCTGTTACTAAAGCATTTCTTTGTAAGTTTGTGCAATGTTTTTCACTTACAGCAACATTATGCAACTATTTTACCTTCAAACAACAGTTTCAAAATCATTGTGATGGTTGACTGACTTCTAATATGGAGAATGTTGCCGTTTTCACTCCCACCTGCATTGTGTAAAATTGAGTTGAGTGGATACAATCTCCTTTAAAATCTCCTACAACACTTTACAGCACAGTGTCTCACACCACCAATAGGTCTTTTGCTACTTTAAACTATTTCAAGCTCATATGGATTCCACAAAATTAAACAAAGCCAGAAATAGGCAATATAGCACTGGCTGGATTAACAGTTTGTGAGCAAAACAATTAATGCCACAGTGAAGTGTTTCTGAGGGCCCTCACTGACAAAAATACAGAAACACAGCTTTGTAACTTTATTTACTGAGTTTGGTGAGGCCGGATTGCATTTTATGGTGGAAGTAAAACGTCCGTTTTCTGATTGATGTTACAATGTGATGACCGCAGAATGACAAGTGTTTTCTTTTCTAATTCAAGATGTTTATATGAGGAGTTAAGAGTGACTTTAACATGATCAAGTACATCAAGTACTGTATGTCACATCCATCACACGTCACATGTTCATCATAGGAAGAAAGTGAAAAGTGAAGAAGAGAGTGAGCATTGAAGCTATCGGGTCAGTGTGATACAAAGAGAAAATGTGCCTATTTTTTAGTGTAATACAGTGTTACAATGATCAGACTATTAAGAGACTTGGTCATAAGAGCTTCAAAGAGCAGAGTCGGTGTCAGTATATGCTATTGTCAAACAATAAGGAGCATGGCTGTATGTGGGAGTCTTTGTCATTTGCTTTCTCAAACTACAAACCACTTAAGCAGTAAAATGAGGTTTAAGATGACCCTGGGATATATATATGATGTTTCCATCACTAAATGGGGCTATGATATTTGTTAGGATTTTATCAGGATCACAGGCTGGTGACTCATCTTTTATCATGCCTTCCTGATCTGAAAGCCTTTCATACTGATCAATAAACTAAACTGCAACAATGGCAGCATTACTGATGTGTGTCGAGTTCAGTTGCTTTGACTTTTTTCTGTGTTTGTGTTTGTATTTTGTCCTTTCAAAGACACCCGGCCAAGAGGGCTGGCAGATGTCACACACCATAACCCAGACACAAGATCAATTACAATAAATAATCATGAAAGAAGTTTTTTGCTTCCAGCTCATGTCACCTTCTTCCTGTACATATTGGTGTTTATGTGAGGTTTTCAGTAGGGCTGAAATGTGACAAACACCAATGCAAATGACAAGAAGACAGATGCAGTTAATTCATTTTTCTATCCGACTTATAAACATACCTTTGTTGACGAATCATTTATTGTTATAGACGTGCTGGGTAAATATATTATTACGGGATCAGTATTTGGACACATCTGCTGAGCTTTGTAGTTTGGGCAGAGGAAAAGAAAACGCATGAAACATTTCATATCTGTGAGCAGGTCTGCGTCACTTGGTGTGCAGACACATTGATTTCTTTATTATCTTTAGTATCAGTGGCAGTTCAACAACCTACCTACCTACCGTAAACATTAAATACTTTCAAAGGAAAGGAAAGTATGATTTTAATAATTATTAAGTATAGTAAGTATGTATATTAAGATGCAAAATGTCACATGCATATTTAAAAAATTCCACAAATCACTCATATTTTGTCAACAATTTTATTTAAAAAGTTTCATGTTCCCTTTGAAAACTTCAAGCATATATCTCAGTACTAAAGCTTGCAGAGCATCAGGTTCTCTAGGAGTAAAAGATAAGATACAGTTCATCAGTAACTCAACAACAGGCAGAGCTCTGCACAAAACTAAAGGAAAACCACACCCATTGTATACAAAAATCAATCCTAATGGTGCCATCAAATCCCCAGCGATCCCTCCTCTGAGCACATTCAAGAAAACAGTAGGGAGATAGAGACAGAGAGGTACAGGATGACTCTGGAGTGTTTTAAGTCCTGTGTGCAGGTTAAAACATGTGCACAATGACAGGAGTGTAAAATATGAAGGAGCAGCTGCAGGGACAAGCCAGATGTGGCTTATATTACAGTTTAACTACCCATCGAACAAATATAGAGGTTTTAAATCATAAATATAGAGCAGTGATGTCCTGAGGTCATACAGGAAGAGGCACTGAGAGTTTCAGTTTTTGTTTTAAATGTCAGAATAACTCAACACAAGATAAAGCATTGTGCGTTAGTGTGAGCCACTTCTTTGTTTTTAATACACCAGCTCTGAGCCTTCTCTCGGGAACAGATTGAGTCACTGTGAGTGCTGAACAATTCAGTGTCCTAGCTGGAGAATTCAGTGAACGGAGTGTAGCTTAAGTTGCGAAGTTACAGAAGTCATGCTCACGATATCTGATATGATGCTAAGAAATATTTGACTCAGTCAGATGATCAGGTACGGGCTGTGATAAAACGTACACTGATAAAACTGCAGCACTGAAAGAGGAGGAGAAGACATCTTGTACGTGACATTTAAACATGAAAGAGAACTAACCACTGTCCATCTGGGGGGAGGGGTGCGCTTGCTGACAGGAAAGGAGAAATGAGCAAAAACGCTAAGAGGCGAGAATCATTGGCAACATTTTGCAGAAATTTACGTGACGCCACGGCAGCATATTACGTTTGGAGACAGACAGCCAGGATCACACGTCCTGGACCTTCATGGCCTCGAGCGGCCAGTTGTACGTGTCCAGAGTGAAGGAGTCGTAATCGGGACTGTAGATGTGAGACAGCACAAACGCCTCCTTGTCCTTAGGCTCAGGGTACAGAGAAGCAATGTTGTATTTGTATGCATAGTTGACAATCTGGTAGAGAGGGAAACGGGTGGAAAAGAGATCAGCATGACACAGACACCCTCTCTTCCTCTTGCTGTAAATTATGGGATACTCCACGAAAACAGGTAATGATGAGCAACAGCTGAACCAAAATCTGATTAAACAACATCCACGCAGTGCTAAAGAAGATCAGTTGAGTTTATGAGCGCTAAAGCTTTTCATAAATAATGTGCAGAGAGGTCTGGAACATTTTGTTAAGCAACGTCAAATATTCATGATCAAATAAGTAACAATTAATCATTTATCCCTGAATATTTAATGACCCTTTGAAGAATTAAAGTTGGGTTTTCAGGGACAAAGTCAAAATGAAATGTTTTCTTTTTCCTTATAGACTTATGAAGAAAATATAATTAATAAAAATAATGGACCTCTTACATTATCTTTACTGTCTGAAAGAGACCCTCATCTACATTAAATTATATTAAGGATTACAATGCATTAGAATATTAAAACTAATTCTAGCTGAAGAAATACATTTATCCACATTTTATACATACATATGGAGCATATGTAAGTTATCTCAAATGAAAATGCCACAACTGACAATTATCTCACTGTAAGGAAGCAGGGCAGAGAAAGAATAACCCACCTTCACTGCAATCTTGAAGGACACCTCTCTTATGGTGCTGAGGGGAGGATAGAGTCTTCCCTCTGCCAAGTGCTCCTCTGTTACCATGTCAGCTATCGCCTGAGAGAGAAAGACGGAAATAAAAGAAATTAAACATGATTTGTGTAGAAAGTGCAGCACAGATTGAGAAAGAGAGGGAACGCAGTGCTGGAGTAAACCTTAAAATAGTATAAAGTATGTAGGTATCATTTTACAAAACAAAATGTATTTTGTTTCAAAAGTCACAACCTTATAAATACACATTAACCCCAAGTGACCCACAGCGATTACTGTTTTTCTGAGGCTGTAGCTGGGTAAAGAAACACTCCAGGCTACATTTCACTGAGGCACAGCCATTTTCAAAGGGTTCCCTTAACCTCTGGCCTCAGGACATCTACAATGGTGACAGACATCCCCACTTTATGCTATCAGTTTTTTGTTCCATGCAGTATAAATGTGTTATTTTGGCCAATTATAAAAGCAATGTATTTGATTTTTTCTGGGCTCACACTAGGATCCTGAAAACGTCCTGGAAATGAATAAATCCTGTCTTACTCCTGTCTAACAGCTTTCAAAGGCATTTTGACTATAACAGGGGATCTGAGCAACGAGCAAAGTACCATCAGATCCTCAAAGGTGTAAATCACACCATGGATTGGTCAAAGGTGAGCCTATGAGGGTTATTAACATGTGGTGACTGAAGACAACGGATACCTCTGCTGTGGTGAGGAAGATGTCATCAGATATGTGGCGCACTCCACAGGCTATAACACCCAGAGCAACTCCAGGGAAGACGTAGGCGTTGTTCCCCTGGCCGGGGTAGAAGGTGCGTCCGTCAGCCAGCGTCACCTTGTCAAATGGGCTTCCGCTAGCAAAGATGCCCCGACCCTGACAGTAGACAGAAAAGGGTTGTTTCATTTTGACTGTCTCACAGACAAACTGTGCGCACTTTTAACCACTAGAGGGCTGTGGAGCTACATTGATGTACCAGCAGAGAGCAGATCATGAAATCAGCTTACTACGTCTCAATGTGAAGTTACGTTTTTACAATAAAAGCAAGAGAAGAAGACTGTCAGCTGAAAATTATTATTAGGACATTTTCAAAACAGGCAAGACATACATTTGTAATTTTATTAGCTCATAAGCTCACGCACACTATTATACTTGTGTGAGAATGAAATACGACATGCATGCACCACAGTACAAAGAGGCAGATCGTTACCTCTGTGAGCTTGTAGCACTGCTCTGCTGTGCACTCTGCTTTGCTGGTAGGATTACTGAGGGCAAAGATGATCGGCCTTTCATTGAAGGAGGCCATGTCTTTGATAATCCTCTCTGTAAATGCTCCTGCAACAGCGGCCACTCCTTTATATTCAGGACACATAGAGGGAGAATCCAATCAGACAACGTGAACACTGGTGCACAAACTGTGTTGTTATGTTATCATAGCAGTGTAACAGTTCTTTCCCAGTTCATGGTACATACAGTGCATGAAGTTAAACCCACAAGTACTAACATTCACATCTAATGGCTTTGATTCTTTGATCTTTGAGTCACTACATCAAACAAACAAAGGAAATTAAGTGACTGACTGATGAGGCTGAGGAAGAAAAAGGTGTTTTTTGCTTTTTCTCAATTGTCGTAAATAGATGGAAGGAACTATGTAAGTTATAAAAGGAATTTACAATCTCTATTAAAAACCATAATATTCTTTATGTGCAGGACACCCCACACCTGATCTGCCAGACAGACTCACCTATGATTGCGGTGGGTTTAATGGTGTTCACCACCTCCTCAAGGGTCTTCAGGTGCGGGTGCTCGTGAGCAAATTCTTCCTTCTCGTGGTTAAGATGACTTCTTCCCTAAAATTTGTGCAAAAATGTTTTTTGCTGTTTTTGCATGGTCTGTGTTACAAACATGGGCAAACACTGATCAGGTGACACACAGAGACAAACACACACATTACCTTTACAATAAGACCTTTTGAATCCACCATCCAGATTCTCTTAGCAGCTTCTTCTTTAGATAGTCCCTCTTTGGCCATGGCCATTATGAGCAGGTGAGCAATACCCAGAGCAGCCTGCCAAAAATAGACAGAGGGTAGTCCTCTCGATCTCTATCACAGAGTCTTTTTCCTCAGTTGGTTTTAAATCATCAGACTTATCTCTCAGGGATTGAAGACAGTTATTTTTATTTCAAAATGGGAAAAAACGATATTGAGTTAACTTCCTTACCTCCCCTGCCCCCTGGAAAACAAAGGTGTGGTCTGACAGTTTGTTCTTGGTGATCTTCAGAGCAGCTAAGACTCCGGCAACAGCCACAGAGGCCGTGCCTGAAAGAAAACAAGGACATTTAAAATCAGCCTATTTGAAATAATTTAGTCAGTTGAAATAGTTTTATATTAATATATTCTACTTTTTTTTTATCTTAATCTTGCATTTGCTATGTTTTTTTTCTCCTCTTAAGAATGTGTGCTTACACTGGGAATGCAGCGGGTGAATTGAGGGAAGGTCATGTATCCACAGTGTCTAATTAAGTGTCTATTTTAAAATAAAAAGCATAAATATTGTGTGTAAAATCAAAAGTTATGACACTGTCTGTCTGATGCAGTCCTAACATAGTCCTGTGAATGTTTGAGTACCTTGGATGTCATCGTTGAAGGTACAGTATCGATTCCTGTATTTGTTGAGGATGCGGAAAGCGTTGCTGTTGGCGAAATCCTCAAACTGTATCAGGCAGTTCATCCCGTACCTGCAGGACGACAGAGTTGATCAGACATTATTACTTGCATGATCTTTGGTTTTCTGTGGTTCCACCAGTGACTCGATACAAAGATGGGAAGTGCTTCTCTAATTTCTTTCTCTGTGGTAAAACGTAGCTCAAATATCCTGGATACAAATGCTGCCATCATGTGCTAATATGTATGCGTAACATGGAACCTGAGTCTGTGCAGTAGGGACTTCAGGTGTGTAGCTGTGGTATCAAGGTCCACGTATGCAGGACCTGTCAATCCTGACGCCCCCCCCCTTTTTTTCTTCCCTTATGACCTGCACTTCAGCAAGCCACCAGGGGGTGCTGGAGATATTTAGGCTTCACATTTAGGGAGTTGTCATGTCGAAAATATGTTTATATAAACAGTCTGTGGTTTCCACTCACTTGTCTGTTACAGCCTGCATGAACTCATCGATCAGTTCGTCGTACTCCTTTCCTCTGATTCTCTTGTGCTTCAGTCCGATGTACAGAGGGTCATTAAGCAACGTCTGGAAGAAAAATCCGTCAAACACTAAGAGACAACTTGTTGATGTTCTGTGTCTGGTTTGAAACCAATTATGCGTGTGAGTCGGTAAATAATTACCAAGCCACATCAGTAATTCTCTAAAACTGTTTGATATCTTAAAGTAGCTACTGATAAGATGCAGATATGAAGCCTTCCTGCAACTCTGTCGTCATAAACACACCTGGTTGTCAGTGCCAACGTCCAAGAGCACAGGGAGACATTGCTGCGGCCGAACTCCACCGCAGGCTGTGTAGAGCGCCAGCTTCCCTACAGGAATGCCCATCCCATAAGATCCCAGGTCACCCAGGCCGAGGATACGCTCCCCATCTGTCACCACAATGGCCTATACACAGAATGCAATGTTTGAGTAATGAATGTGTGTGTAGTGTGTGTTATTGTGTGTGCTGAGGTCAGCTACCTTTATGTCTTCTTCAGGCCAGGAGTTGAGCATGGTGGCGATGTGGCCTCGGTCATGGATAGTGATGAAGAGTCCTCTGTGAATGAGGAGGGTTCAGTTTTAATGCAGCAGTGCGTGTGGTGATGCAGGTGTCCCGAATGCAACTGGTTTTAATTTACTGTAGTCAGTCTTCTACAGCAGAGAAATCAACCACCAGAGACTTGGAAGTTGAGACACTGATGACATGAAGCCTTGATTAATCAGAATACCACAATAAAACAAAAATTAAATAAACTGAGACTCACTTAAAAGTGCGAGACTTGTATTGGGTTTTTTTTTTTACATTTTCACATAACTGTGATTTTGGAACATTAATTAATTAATTTATATTAATAACAAGTAAAAGTGATCCCTTAGAGTTGTCCCTTTAACCCTCACACACCTGCCCTTATGAGACCTCTGGTTAAAATTAGTATACAGCTTACACGTCACGGTGTAAACACTGACACAATCCTGTCAAATAGACAAATAATAAAATGTTCACAGGTGATTTGATTTGTTCTCTGTCTTTGCTTGACATGTAATTCAGATTAAATCAAACAGTAATCTTTATTTTTCTGTGATGGATTAATTGGCTCAAACCAGTTCATCTGAAAGGAAATGAATGAAAGATAAATGGGAATGGTCAGGCGTAAATGACTTCTTGTTGCTGGCTCAGCATTAAAAAAATGGTGATTCATAGAGAGCATAAGTTAAAATGACACCTGACTGTGCAGCTACAGAGTCAATGTGATTAATCTCACCGTGGTCTCCTGAAGGCCAGTCCATACTGCTGACAGGCCAGGCCCACAGTGGGAGTGTACACAATGGGCATGAACTCCTCGATGTCAGAGGTCAGCAAACGGTAAAACAACTTCTCGTTCCTGTCCTGCAGCGTCATCAGCAGGATGTACCTGAGAAGGAGACAGACAGGCACATCAGCAGAGCT
Organism: Datnioides undecimradiatus; assembly: GCA_008933995.1. Classification (NCBI taxonomy): domain Eukaryota; kingdom Metazoa; phylum Chordata; class Actinopteri; order Lobotiformes; family Datnioididae; genus Datnioides; species Datnioides undecimradiatus. Next base: position 6,707,116 of record WARS01000036.1, on the reverse strand, counting down.
TTCTGTTTAAGACAGCTGCAAGGTATTCTCTGATTACAGTTTACCGCAACTGGCTTGAGGACTACATGCATAAAAAAACTAAATGAATTCAAGTTACATGTCACAAGTTACAAGTCATGACCAAAATCATTTTTAGTTAGCAGCATGGGATTTTTCCACCACTTTGGTCCTGACTGAAGTACATCATCATATTTTAGATATATATATTCATCCATCCTTTGGTTGATGACTAAATACCTGCAACACTCCTGAGCCTCAACTGAGCCTTGCAAATGTTAGCATGCTGACACACTGACACAGTCTCATAAGACGGTAAACGTACACCTGCTTAACATCAGGATGTTTGCTGTTAGCTTAGCAGGCTGCTCTTAGCATACAGCTCAAAGCCCCACCATGCTTATGAAACCTGCAGACTCATACTAGACTGCTAGCATGCTAGCTGTAGAGTGTTGTTTTACAGTGTGAAACTGTACAGTGTAAGAACTTAACAAGCATTATCTTTGGGCATTTGGGCGTTTCACTTATAACCTGCCAGAGTAATAAAATAGAGTAGATAGAATAGAAATAGAGTAAATAAAGAAATGAAAAGAAAGAAAATAACAAGATCAACAAAAGGCAGGAACAGAGTATTTGATGTTGTGGCTGTATGGTTTTTGTCTCAAGTACCAAGACACAGAGTGCCCATTTCAAGGGCACTGATGTGTCGGTGGATAAAGTTAAACCACAACAACCAGTGCCAGATGTGACATGCTAAAGAAGATTTGATCAAACATGTGGGACAGTCCCGATAAAGAGCATTTTCACTGGGCTGAGCTCATTTAACATCTGCAGCTGTGTGGTGAGAGTGTTTAACAGGCAGTTTAGCATGCTATGGTGTAAGTGTCTCTTCTCTCACTTGTCCAGAGGGTTGGTGCGTGTTTCATAGCTCTTCATGACCCTCAGCACTTGTACATCCTGGGAGAGGAAGCACGGGGGCAGCAGGCCGTGGATGCCCAGTTGTAAGCGCTCCTCCAGGGTGAATGCCATTCCCTGCAGGATGGAAGAGGAGCAGTTATACAACACTATGATCCCTGAAAGAGTTCACATAGGGTAAAGTCCACAAACTAAATAAGAAATCAGACAATCCAGACCCAAGTGACTCATGTGTTAGTCATCAAAGTATGAGGTTAGTTATGACTCATACCCGCGCCCAAATACAGTGGTCTTTTTGATCATTTCTTTCTGAATTTCTTTCTTTCTGATCATTTCTGCCCTTTTTGTCTTGAAACGCTGGTAAAGAAAAAGCAAAATCGAGGCAACACTGAAAAGTCCAAAGTTTTGGTGAATTTGAAGCATTAAACAACATGAATCCAGGTTTTTACTCTGGTAAGCAGGCTTGCACCCCTCTGCCTTCTGGTTATGCTTACTGCAGCTGCTTCGCTGTCTCTGCTTTGGCAGGTTTCCCAAACAGCGATCGGAGGGGAGTGTGAGGTTTAATCTATTTATTCTGTCCAATAGTGAGGGGAGCCGAAACTCACTCCCCCGGCAGCTTGACTTCTCTTTACTTCTCTCTGCTTTATCGCTCTCTACGTTTCCTCTTGATTCATGTGCGGCAGAGGAAACACTGTGGTACATGGGGAATAAATGGCCTCCCCGGGTCAGTTTGATCTACTGTGGGTCTGTCAGTTTTCTGGAAACGCCCATGCCCCAGTACATTATTCATGCTGCAGTGTGAAATGTGACTCTGGGTTTGATATTTGGTTGCTGATAGTACATACAGCTTGCAATCACTGCAAAAGCTGCATGCTTTCCCACTGAAGAGCATTTTAATGTTCCGCACACTGCACTGTATAGCTATGAGTTGCACGCTTAATAGCTAGTGTGACACTGCATAACAAAAGATCTGTCTACCAGAGGTCAATAAAAAGAGATACTCTGATGGCTTAAATAACAAACCAGATGAACACAAGACAAGCAGAGTGAGTGTCAATGTGCAGGTCAAACTTTCAGAGAAACATTTAACACCTCCAATGTGGATGGAAAACCTGCATGGAAAACAAATGCATCCATGCAACTGTGAGCACCGGCAAAGAGAAAGTCACAGATTAACAGACTTAAGAGCTAGTGAACACCTAAAGAGGCACTAAAGTAAACCTATTAAGGTGACCCTCCCCACCAGTTACTGTCATTAAGCTGGTCTGCATGCAACACACAAGGAAAGAAGTCAACGTGGATGGGAGAGGTATAAAGTGCTAAAACATTAATCTTCGTGATGATGCAATTCATACCTTATCAGAGAGAATCTTCACCATCAAAGAGATGAGGATTAATTTATATGGTTATGAACTGATTTAGCCTGACATTGGAGAGGTCACTGGAATCAGTTTGGCAGGTTTGCAACAATGAAACTGAGATTAGTGACGAGGGAGAGAAAGCTAATACTGAGTTTAAAAACGTATGTGTGTGGTTGATTAAAATATTTATTACACCACGCATATTGACTCTTACTTTTTTTATGGAAACACATCTAAGCTCAACTTGCTGCACGCACTGAACTGACCTGTGAGTCAGCATGTAACTGCTGACTGGGCATCAGCAGAGGAAGGAACTGTGACCGACCTCCTATCAATGTTAAATCAAAGCCATAAAATCAGCTAAACTGTCAGTATCTGTCCCTCTGTCTTCAGAGAGCTAGCAAGGCATGAAAAAGTATTCCCCGTCTACACTGAGTTTGGGAAAACAAATGTAGCAAAACCACTGGTGAGTCACTGAGAGGATGTTTGTTTGGGGTGAGCTCTGGCACACTCAATGCAACTGCAGCATCCTTAGTAGAAATACAAGTTATTCCGCCCCACGGCTGCAAAAGCATTCACATACCTCTGTGCTATTGTCACACTCTGAAATGATTACGTTTTGGCAGATAAAATATATGAAATACATATTTTTTTAAAAAAGAGAACTAGGAAGTCTGTATTATTCTTATTTTAATACACTTTATTAGGACACAGAGAAAGCAGACAGAGGCCGAGTAGGACAGTCACACTGAAGGCATCTACAGAGAGACCTTTCATAGCTCCAGAGGTGGTGTTCAACCACTCAACTATCTCACTCTGATAGGAGCTGTGGCATTCATGTGGCACTGCTGTGCTGAACCATGCTCTACTTACATGGTATTCTCTGCTTATATATGTTCCACCTCCATGCAACATGCAACAGGGCATAATGTTATCTGTAGACACAGTCATGTGAGCACAGAAATGGTTCCCCCACAGAGTCCATTAAAAGCTTGGTTTTATATTAACTGGCCTGTTAAATGCCTGTTAATTATAGAAAAAAATATGTGTGTGTGTGTTTTGTGGCAGCATGTCCACAGTGCCTCACCATCAAGCCTGGGCCTAGACTCTTCATTACATCTGTACATGTAGTGTATAGTCAGCACTATAGAGTCATGTAATTATGACACAACATAATCAACCATCAGTCTTGCACTAAGGAAAGCTATCTTTAGAATAAAAGGAAAATGTAGGAGATGTTAGTCTACAGATGATGTTGCGATGACACATCAAAAATATTTTGAACAAGGAGCTGCACTGATTAGGTGACTCAATTCATTTTTCATGCCAATATGGAAAAAATGCAGCCACCAACATCTCAGATATGGATATACTATAATTTTAGCTGTTCTATAACATACGAAACTGAATATCCTAGGGTCCCGATGAAAACACTGAGGAAACATTCATTAACTTCTGACATTTTATGTTCCAAATTACTAATATATAGAAGGAAAAAACTGCAATTTGATCAATAGAGAAAATAATCATTAGTTGCAGGACAATTCATTCACCGACCTGGGGTGATAAAAACAACAGGAAATGTATTGGAGATATATTTTGACTAAAGATTTCTTATTATGAAAGAATTTAAAGTTAATTTGCTCACTGTAACTTCTAATTTTTCAGTCGTTATCATTTATAATAATAATAATTGTAGTATTTTTTTGGCTATTGTAAGTGTGTTGATGATTGAGATAGAGGCAGTCCTAGATATAATGAAATAAAGTAGTAATAACTAGAAACAAGCAATAAATAGAAACAGAATAGTAAAATTAAAAGGTGAGTATCCCTTGCTGTATATTACAGATGCGCTCACTCTCTCACCTTTACTTGGTGAAGACATTTAGAGGGAGAAAGCCAAATAAAAAGGTAACAGCAACATCAGGGAGCTCACCTTGTTCAGGTGCGGGTTTCTTGTGATGTCGTAGCCTCGCTTCTTGGTGCTGACGCTGCCCTTGCGGTTCGTCCCTGAGTGGCAGACCCGCACAGCCTGGACAGAGGCCGTCAGTCCCGCAGTCTGGTGACTCTGGGAACCGGCGAAGACCCTCAATCCGCCCGCTGCTGTGCGCCTGCACAGAGACAGAGCGGCTCTTCCTGGGAGGGAGTTCATGCTGCCTGCAGACAGCCGGAGAGCAAATCACAACACAGTGAGTCTGAGACAGGTCATGCTGGAGGTTCAAATCACCTTCCAGGTCAAAGAAAAGGACGCACGACGTAGAAACGCCGCACATACCGCGAATAGTTTAGTATTAATAATACAGGTGCAGTGTCTCCTGCTGTAAACAACCTGAGAGTCTGAGCTTTTAGCTTGAGGCTGAGTCACTGGTCGGATAAACAACGCCATTCATTTTACTGAATTAAAAAAACGTAAAACCTATAAATATTATGTTTATAAATGACTCAGTGTTGGAGGCTAAACCCGAGCCAGTGTGTTAAGGAAACCCTGCTGTGAGCGACTGCATCAGCACGGCTAGCTATTGTTAGCTACCCGCTGCTTTTAAGAGGCTAATTAATGTTTTCTTTGTGGAAAAATCTGCGCTGCTGCTATTGCTAACTAGCCTGTCGCTAATATCCACCTAGCCTCACCTGAAAACGATGCGAAGCTGCTGCGCCTCTGACTTCAATCTTCATAGGAGGCGCCTGTTCACCTCGTACTATAGCTGATATTTGTTATCAGTGGATGTTGGGGGGGATCGACAGCTAACAGCTGATTCAGGATCCTCTAACATTGACAGTTTCACTTCCCCCCGTCACTCAGCCTCACCGAGCACCGGAGCCACCAATCAGACAGCGGCATGGCGGGCACGGAGGCGGTCCAAGCCACACCCCCTCCCTGCTGTGGGTCTGTAAACACCGGCTCCATCTTCAGCTTCAACATCTGCACTCAAAATGCAACACGTACTCTCATTAAGTAAAATAACCTGAACTAGCGCTGTTTTGATCTCTACTTTGGCGGTAAGACAACTGAAATCACACAGTTTAAATCCTCAAACCTCAGAATAACTGACATTTTTCAACTCTTAGTCATACTCTGACTTACACTAAAAACCGCTGTACGGTGCAGGTCACACTAACGTCCTCTGGTTCCCCCTGCTGGACATATCAGTGTCAGACTCTGTGGTGCAGCTTGCTGGTTGTGTAGGGTTAGGGCTACAGTTAAACCCGGTTTAACCTGTTTTATCACCCTGTCCTACATCAAACTTAGACTACCAATATAAAGTATTTATGGTCTTAAAACTCTTAATATGTCTCCCCATAATAACTTTATTTAGGATTATGCACCCATACAGGCAAAATATAAACTAAAATATTCTCTGTAAATAGTCTCTTTCCTCTTGGTCCAGTAGGTAATCCAGTTTTAGAAACAGCTTATTAGTTTAAAAGTTTCAGTCCTGTCTGTTGGGACTGTCAGACCTTATACATAATGTCTAAGTGCATCACTGACCCAAGTCACACTGATTGTATCTAAAAAAAAATGTTTATTTAAAACATCCACATTTAATCACAAAACATCTCTGATTTCTCATATTTGTGACAACAAACATGAATGAAAACCAGTTATATGTTGTATATTGTATAGTTAGAGCTTACAACAAGTAAGTGTGAACTTTACACTGATGTTACTGTCTCATGATACTGGATAAAGATAAGACACCTCAAATAGTGCGAAGAAATTAGGCAACAATAAGAAATTATATAAAAACAAATATATTGTTTCTGTCTCTGCAAATACACATAACACACTCACAATGATGAACCTAAAGAACAAAGTATCCAACAATCTGCTTGTTCAACCTGTTGTACATTTACTTTATAAAACACCGAAAGGATCCATCACCAGAGGGAAATCACACACATACAAATTACACAGTTGAATACAACAAGAAAAGAATCGCACATATTGATTATCTCAATAATAAAGAGGCTGGGCTTAATATAACTACATGTTAGCTACAATTTACAGCTCAACTGAGTGACTTTTCCTCATATATAAACAGTGCATGCAGAGTAAATATGTATCCATACAGTACATTTTCAGGGCTTGCTATAAAATTAAACAACACCAAGCCCACGTCACATGTACGCCAATTAGCTCATTAGGGTTCCTGTTGTTGGTCTTCATTTTCACCGTTCCAGAAATATTCAGGAAAAAGGTCAATAAAGATAGAAATGCTTCAGATGACTACGCTGGTGCTGCTATGGGAGCTTCTATCCTAAGAGAGAAAAGTGAAGGATGTGAGGTTAGGTTAAAGAAGACACTGTTTTAATACACACACACACACACACACACACACACACACACACACACACACACACACACACACACAGGAAAATACCAAAAACACAACAAATTAAAAAACAAATTAAAGACAGAAGTCGGAATCAAGAATAAGACTCTATACATTTTTACCTAAATTTTCTATTTTTCTTCAGAAAGAAATATCCAGTTGGTCAAACTGAGCCCTATAACGGGCCAACTTTGTATAATGTTATAATGTTAAACATGCTTAGTTTCTTAAAAGCTATTTGGTCATAAATGAAAGTGTCTATGAAATTCAATTTTGAACTGATGATGGCACTATATGGGAAACCTGTGGATATTCTCATTCATCCAGGTCACAGTTATCTCAAAGAAATTTAATCGAACGCAACTGGACTTGGTTATATGTCTTTGTCGAGCATGAACTGATGAAGCCTCTTGGATGAGAGGTGAAACGTCTTCAAGGACATATAACCAAGTCCAGTTGTGTTCGATTAAATTTCCTTGAGAACACTATATGGGAAGTGAGGGTCTCATCGAAGTTTCCACAATCCTGAAGGGAAAATTAAGGTCTACACCAAATATCATCAAATATTAGATCTATGCTGTGTGGGGAAAGAGTGATGAAAGGAAGAGGACAAGACTGAAAAAGAGACACACAGAAAATAATACTGATCAGACCGCAGGTTCAAAGTGTATGTCAGTACTTGTGTGGTGATCTTACAGAAAGGAGGCTGTAGTTCCTCCGGCTGTTACTCTGTCCAGGCTGGATCTCTATGGAGGAGTAGCTGGGCGGCTTTTCTGGCCAATCCTTCCCTTTACCCCCTTTTCCTCTCCTGTCATCCTCTTCATCTGAGCTCCAGGATCCTTTTCGTCGCTGTAGAGGTGAATAGCTCCTCTCCCTCCGAGTTGCTCTGCTGTGCAACTCGTCCATCAAGTCGTCACGACTACGGGTGCGTGGTCTGGTTCCACCCGTTCTCCTTCCAGACGAGCTTCCTCTCTCATTCCTCGACCCCCTGTGTGGCACTCTTCCTCGCCTGTTCTCCCAGTCAGAGTCGTCACTGTAATCACGCAGGATCCCCCGTCTGGGAGGAGAGACGTCTCTATGGCCCCGAGTGTTGCGGGGGAGGCCTCCTCCCGAGCGGTTTGTGCTCCCACTGGACTGGCTGGATAATCTGGGACCACCTCTGGCTCCATCTTCACCTCCAGGCCTCCTGCGTGAGGAAAAGCTGGGAACACGCTGGATAATAGGAGGCAGAGTGATCACCCTTCTCTCCACCCCCCTCACCCCCATCTCACCTAGGGCTGACAGCATACTCGGGGGCCCGGGTGTGTACGGCACCGCTGGAGGAGCCGGCTGTGGCTGGAGTTGAGGTTGTAAAGGGTGCATATTCTGGACACCATGATGAGCCATTTGAGGTGCTCCCACGTCCAGACCCCTAACCTGGTTCTCCAGGTAGTCCAACACCTGGCCGGTGCCATGAATGCTGCCATGCACACTGCCGTTCCCATGGTGTGGAGGAGGGGGGGGCTGCTGCTGCTGTAGGGCCATAGGTGACAGCTGCATGGGGGCCATGGCAAAGTTTTGTTTGACAGGGTAGTCTGAGTATGAACCTGGAACAAGAGGGACAGTTTAGTTTTCAGCAGAATTTGGAGAGACATGAAAAAATGATTTTTGGCCACTTGGGGGCATTAGAAATGTGCTGTAACCGCTGACTCTCTATGAAGTGATGTCAAACTTGTTATTAACAAGCTTCATATTTACATTTCTAGCTGATCCAGAGCAACATTGTTACTTATTTTAAGTTTTTTTTATGTTTGCTTTTCAAAATCATATTCTTATCTTTACAAGTTGAGTTCAATTTAATGACTGAGGCATGCAACCTTGCAAGGTCACTGGTTGAGCCAATACCAGTGTTTGAGAACTTATCTGTGTATTTTCAATAAAAATCAATTGTTGCTGGATCTGAACATCAATCAAACATAAGGCAGTAAAAGACAGTGCTCATTTTCAGTATAGATTAAAATACAACAGCACAGTTCACATAGTTTCACGTTTTTTGTTTTATTTTATTGTGTTCACCATTTCTGTAACCAATCAAAACACAACAAAGCATTCAACAAAGTCTTATTGTACTTGTGTGCCACTCACCTGAATACAGTATGGGAACGCCTTGGGAGGAGGCGTTGGAGCTAATGGGAGCATAAATGGGTTGACCATTCATCCAGGCCTTCTGAGCCTCTTGTATCATCCTGTGCTGCATCACAGCTGAAATCAAAGCAAAGACATGGCAGCATTGACTTCATTTAGACTTTGACATATAGGCCTAAAAAGGGCAGAATGTTCCCAGCAAAAGCTTTTTCACAATGGTTAATTTTAGCTAATTATTTCTATTTTTCAAAGATTTCCCCTCCCTCAGTAAGGGAAGGATGGAGCGTGAGATTGATAGATGCATCGATGCAGCGGCTGCAGTAATGCGGTCGATGTACCGTTCCGTCGTGGTGAAGAAGGTTTACCGGTCGATTTACCGGTCAATCTACGTTCCTACTCTCAGCTATGGTCATGAGCTTTGGGTCATGACCGAAAGGACAAGATCACAGATACAAGCGGCTGAAATGGGTTTCCTCCACAGGGTGGCAGGGCGCACCCTTCGTGATAGGGTGAGAAGCTCTGTCACCCGGAGGGAGCTCAAAGTAGAGCCGCTGCTCCTCCACATCGAGAGGAACCAGCTGAGGTGGCTTGGGCATCTGTTTCGGATGCCTCCTGGACACCTCCCTGGGGAGATGTTCCGGGCATGTCCCACCGGGAGGAGGCCCCGGGGAAGACCCAGGACACGTTGGAGGGACTATGTCTCTCGACTGGCCTGGGAACGCCTCGGGATCCTCCCGGAATAGCTGGAGGAAGTGTCTGGGGAGAGGGAAGTCTGGGCATCCCTGCTCAGGCTGCTGTCCCGCGACCCAGCCCCGGATAAGCGGAAGAAGATGGATAGATGGATGGATTTCAAAGATTTGATTTCATAATGTCACCCATAAAACGCCTACAGACTAAAGTTGTGTTATAGTTACTCAAACATGATCCAGGGTGCTTAAGCTGATCTGCATTGTAAAATATGATGTAGTTAATGGTTTTATAGGCGGACTGAAGTGACAGCTGTCTGTGTAAAACACATATAAAGCCTGCCCTCTACCTTTCTCTGGACAGCAGCATATCTGTGGACAACATGGACAGCGCACGTAGCAGCAGCACTTCTGCGGGCAGCACTGACAGCAGCAGATGCAGAAGAGCATGATGAGCAGGAGAGCACCGATGATGATTAGCAGGACGGTCAGCCAGTCTGAAACAGGTAACAAGACAAAGTTACATATGTAGTAAACGTATTTTCCTCAGAAACTATTTTTAGGCTCTTCCAGTTGTTGTCGTAACTTTGAGCTTTGCCGAAACTTACGGTACACAATAAGTTTGACCTCACGGTCAGAGTCCCCTGTGGTGTCACCAGCGGCATCAATGGTGCAGAAATACACTCCGTTGTCCCACCACATCACCTCACTGATGACCAGGTCAGCCTCTGTTCACAGATAATTAGTGTTACTTAAAAAGATGAAATAAAATGATGAATATTAACATTCTTAAAATTCTTCCTGATTCTTATGAAAGACGCTAAAGGCAGCCACAAAATCTTGTTTGAATATTTTTTTATACTTTTATGTCTTTGCTGTGTGTTGCTAGTGGTTTAATTCAGGCAGTATCTACATTTATATAAATATAGAATTTATATTAGCAAACTCGTCTTTCTGCACAAATGTCTGCAGAATCCCATTGTGTCTTAATATCACAAGACCGTGGACTGAAGTTTCATTGCAAAGCTCACACTAAAATATCAAGGCTCTCATTATGTCGGGATCTAACGTACTGTTTTGGATGGTTATTTTGCGTTCTCTGTAGTCTGCACCCAGGATGGGCTCATTAATGCCACTCTTCTGGATCACAGTGCGGATTGTGCGCTGGCTGTCCGGGCAGTCATTGGAGGGGTCCTGACCCAGCTGCAGGGCGGCCTGAAAGCCTGCAGAAGGAAATAGGGTAAGTAGGTGAGTGAGTGAGTGAGTGAGTGAGTAAGTAAGTAAGTAAATAAATAAATAAATAATAGTTTTCAGTTTTTTTAGTTGCAGTCACTGAATAATAATTTAATAATAACATAAAATGTAAAAGGCCCTTACATACTGACATACATATAAAACAAAACAAAATACTTCTACATTAATACCAATGAACTGCTCTTCAGGGCTGCGAGATGTATCTGTATTTTACTGGGTAGAATATTATGAAGTTTTGAAACCACTGTAAACTGTACCAAAAAAGCATCAGATCCTGAGATCATGTCCATAAAATCTATTAGTTTCCAAATAAACAACTGCAGCTTTTTTCTGGTTTGTGACAGTGTCTCTTTTTAATCATTTAAACAATACTCGGCACTGAAAGAGCATGCCCTTTATTCAACCAGTGGGTTGGCTGAAACTGTTTAAACAAGTCTGATGAATTAAGCTCCAGTAAGTTGAGTTTTCAAAGCTGAGCACATAAAGTTATCTCAATGACTGTTCACCCACCTAAGACCTTTTTCTGAACCTTTTTCACAGCAGACTATTCAATCAGCATTAATGATTGCCCAGTTTCTTTGAGCTGTCCCAGTAACAAGTGCATAATAACAACTGGAACTGGAGCACCTAATTGGAGTTGTATCATCATAAATGTTATTGTTATTAAAAGTTGCTGTAACAAAGGCCTTTGGCAAATAATGTCAACAATATATCTGACTGAACGTCAAATTGTACATTTTTGCTTTTATTGACATTTTCTAAGAATTTACTGTTTCTTGAGCTCGCGGGACTGACTGCATCTGACAGCAAGTTGCTAAAAGCTGCTGCATCAACCCTGTTCATCTAATATGTGATAGATATGTTCACCAAAACATTTCCTCATTATGCTGAAATGATAATGAAAACATAATTCAGGGGATACTTCATTTTTTCCTCTTCCTTTCTCTTCTCTCTCTCTCTTCTCTTCCATCCTAAACATCCACTATTAAAGCAAATTAAACATTAAAGTTTCTGTTTAATTCATTCTTTTAACCAAAAAAATTAAAAGATCAAGCATGGTGGTCATAAAAAATAGTCTCCACTCTCCAGGTCCTCGTGAACCTCTTTGCTAGTCTGAATGTATAGCACTATTATTTTGGTTCAGCTACATGATTACATAATAAAAAAAAAATCACTCTCTCTTTCAACCTGTGGCCTCACCTGTGGAGTAGTACTCCAGTACTGGGTCTTTACAGAAGGACTTGTACCTCCAGGTGACCAGGACATCCTGGGCGTTGGCTGAGGTGGAGTAGTCACAGCGCAGGATCACGGAGGCAAACAGTGTTGTGCTCCTCTCTGTCACTGGCACAAGCACCTGGATGGACAGAAGCTCTGAGGCAAACAGGAAGAACAATTAGTTAAAGAATAAAACAAGGGCATGAATGACGAAACTCAGATGACTGTAACTTTTATCAACAACAACAAAAAAACCAAACAAACCAACAACCTCTTGTGTGTTTATGTGATGGCTTTGCTCTTGAACTCTGAATAAGAATCTGACAAGACTGGTTAACAGTTAACACGCTGCACTATATCATTTGAATTATTAACAGCTGTCAGTCATGATCAACTGCATGGAGTCCGAGAAAAGTACCTGACCACAGGTAACCTCTGCTAATTGAGTAAAGTAAGAGTTAAGATTCAAGATCATTGGTTAAACTCTTTCTTTAACGACCAATCTTACAATTATGTTCTCGTAAATGTCTTGTTTGTTTCAAAGGTCACGAAAGGATAAAAGCGGCTGTTATTATTTGTCAGAGCTCAAGTTTACATCCTCAAGTTGGTGGTTTTGTCCAAGCAACAGTACCAAACCCAAAGATATTCTTTTTACTAATGTAAGAGCTAAAACTAGTGGATTTTGGGGAGTTTGGCTTCAACATTACTGAAATGATTGATTTTCATTAGCGTCACCGAATAATTTTTCATTCAACAATAAATCAAGTAATCAGATCATCAAGTCAAAACTGGATGTCCTTACATGATTATCAGATACATGTCTGTGTATTTCATTCCTACTTATAGCAGTTTAGTTAAGAGTGAGATATGATATGTTAGATAAATCGATAAATTTGAGAATTTTAATGATTGTTTTTTTTCTTTATTCATAATGTTGATTTCATGTATATATTACATGTGGTATTTTCTTTCAAGAAAATGATTAATCTTTAAGAAAATTCCAAGTTTGCAGTACCCGGTATGACATCTTCAAATTTCTTGTTTTATCTGACCAGCAGTTTTTAAAAAAATCATGTTTGGTTGACATAAAACCATGTTTGAAATGTTTCAATGTTTAATTTACAGTGGAATAACAGCAGTCCAGAAGCCAGACAATATTTGGCATTTTTGCTTGCGAATTGTTGTAAATGACTGAAGCAGGACTAATGTAGCAGCTTAACCTCCTGTTTATCTGCATTAATAAATGACTAATCATGTCTGCTCTACACTGAGTGCTTAAAATGAAAACTGGGACCATATTCCAGGAAGCAAATACCACAAAAACAAAAAAAGTCTAAGATATGATAAGTTTCCATTTATTGATTGACAGAATATTAATCAGATGCCAATTTGTTGGTTCAAGCTTCTCCAAGCTTGAACCTTTTTTTTTGTCTTATTAGATAATAAATTGATTGGGGGTTAGACTCAATCAATCAATTAATTAGCAAAATAATGAGCAGATGAAATCAACAGTTATTATTATTATTATATTAGCAATTATTCTATTTATTATCTGTTAATATCAACTGTGAAAACGTTCCCTTTTTTGTATTTCAGTAAAGTGAATCGTGTCAGACAGGACATTTAATGGCACCCCCCTGGGCTCTGGGGAATTCAGTGAACATTTTTCGCTTTTTTTCACAGTTACAGTTACTCCAATACGAGCCTGTGTCTATTCTGTGTATGAGTTCCAGACAACATGTTCGGGAAAAAAAAAAATGCTTGTAGTGAGCAGTCACGTGACATCAATCGGCCTTGTCCTGTTTACACCTGTCGATAATTAACGTGTACACATTTCCGACTGTTTGCTCAAGTGGCTTCACTCTATACGGCTCAAAACCGGAAGATAACTAATGATACTTGTGTGAAGTCCAAACTTGAAGGTAAGGTGCGTTTACGATGAGGCGTTTAAAGTCGTACCTGTTGGCAGGTGAACCAGCAGAAGGGCCATCAGTATCAAATTTCCCATCTCGCTCTTTATCGTTCCGCGGAAGCCTCACTCTTTATCCTGTAGGCGATTCAAAATCCTCCAAAAATCCAGAATATTTGAAGAAAAACGTAACGCAGCGGATCCTCTGCATAGTAACTCCACTTCTCACCTAAGACGACATGTTGGTCAGGCCTTGTTGTGTCTCTGACTTTGATGACGGCTGTTTCCAGGCGTACCGAGGAACAACTTTCCCAGAGAGTTAGGAGGCCTGGGCGGATCATCCCCCTCCCCCCACCTGCAGCTTCATGTGACATCACTGACCCCGCCCCTGCTGACAGGTGCAACATGGAGGAAGAAAAGAGGAGCAGGAGAAAAGAGCGCAGCGATGATGATGAAGTGCAGTGATCAGTCTTCTCTCATACGCATCCCAAACAATAAAAATAAGACTTTAATCATTCTTACTATAAGGCTAAATCTCAATGCCACTGAAAAAACTGTCAACATTAAACTAACCTTTGGAAAACACTGAAAAGAAAAGTGTGTTTTATCGAAAAACATAAATAAATAATAATAAATATGTTTGTAAAAACCTTATGAGAATGAAGATGAAGATGAATAAATACTAAATTACTTATTTATGAATTTCTTTGACAAGTCATTGTAAAAAAAAAAGTCAAAATTAGTATTTTCAGTATAAATCTGTGTTTCAACAGATCTCAGTCCAGGATTATAAGACATTTTTACACTGTGTGTGTGTGAGTGTGTGAAACTGAAATTAAACAATCGTGACACAGTCAATCACATAATGTGAGCGCACAGTTGACAGTTATGATATCTGTACAAATCATCTGTAACATTTGCAGAAGCACACCAACAGCCTTACTTTCACATGTATAAAGTAGTAAATGATTTGTGCTCTGTTGTGTTTGGGTGAGTTCATTTCCTCTGAAGAGTCTATTCTGATCCTGTTTAATTGGCAGATGAATGCGCTCTTTAAGTTAATGTTAACATGTTCATCTGTTCATCAGCCTTAGGGCTTAGCTCAGTGGTGTGAAAAGAAGCATTTAAATCAGAACAAGTGAGACATAATCTGACTGTATTGAATGAAGTAAAAGTAGAAAGAGGTTAGTTCATCTGGCAGAGCGGTTTTCATTTATTCATTTGTGGCACACAGTGTAAAGTTCACTCTCAGGATGAGTCATATTGAAGGAGTGTTGGAGCTCTTTGTGCTCTGATGTTTACATCTCTTATCCTGGACCCGGGCCCCAGCAAGCTTTACTGTTGACACAAAGCAATCCCGCCGGAGCTGAACTCAAGTGCAGCTCTCAGCTCACTGAAGTGTGCTTGAAATCCTGCGAAAAATGCTGCATAGATGAAAAGCTTCGCCATCGCATCTGTGTCTGGCTCCACTCTGAACCTCAAGACATGCCAGCTTTTAAATTCCTTAGCCAGTCAGACAGTCGGTGCTATCTGGAGAGGACACACAGTACTTTTCATTTTCTGTCTTTTACGTATGCTGTGTACAAAATTCGCCAGCTGTGTTACGAAATATATTTCTGTCTCTGTCATCTCATTTAATAATAAATAGCAGTGACTGTTAACATTTCTTGGTGGAAAGAAAAATAAAGAGACACAAAATGGCCCCGAAGAATCACAAAGCAACTACAAAATGTTGTAAAACAACCAAATAGAGACACAAGAAAGCCACAATTAGACACGAAATAACTACAAAGACACATTATGAATACATACATATGCAAAAAGATGTGAGTACACAGGGACACAAGACTACAAACTACAAACAGATGCAAAATGACCACAGAGAGACAAAACTGGAGAGACACAACATGACCAAAAGCAGACACAAACAACCACAAAGAACATCAAGATAACCACAAATAACAAATATACAACTATGAAGAAGCACACACGATGACAAATTGATCCAAAGCAACCAGTAATATATTATGTGTACTAACATGAAGTTATTCTCTGAATGCATCGAGGTTATGCTGTTCTGTGCTGCCCATTTACACAGTCAAATGCTTTATATAAACATTATAAAGCTCCACGTGTGCTTTACATGATAACCTGAGCTCTAGTGTTTATTTAGTTGTGTACATTTGATAAGCTATGATAAAAAACACAGGCTTAATCCAAGGTATGCATAAATTATCACACCTACTGTCAAACATGGCAACAACCCAAGCGTACGATTCTGTGACAGACGATATGTGTGTTTCATAGTAAGATCAAACTTTTTACAAGTATTGAAATGCAAACTGATGCATTCCCCAAAACCAGTTTGTGTCACGTGTGGACATCTGTTGAAAACAACTGTACGCTCCTTTTTGTCTGTGTTCTGGTTTGTTTTCTTTCTTATTTTCTTTTGTATTCATGTATCTCACACCACATAACGCTCCAAAGATAAATTTGAAAAAGAAATTTAAAAGAATTGTATTAACAATTATAAAAATCACTGATCAGAATGACATGTGATAGTGTCAAAAAATAAACTATATGTCAGCAAAAACATATTCAGTCTGTAGAAAACCTTCATGCTATGCTATGTATGGACACACTGACTTGTAATATATGATGATGTTGGGGGTTAAGTCCACTTTCCTTTGTTTGTGTCTGTTTATTTTTTGTTTTCTTCTTCTTTATTCCAAATTGTTATAATAATTATTACAGGCCAGTCTACATTTCAGTTTTGACTGATACATTTTGAGTTTTGTGTTGAAACTTTGAAAAAGCCGGTTCTTCCTGTTATACTTCCTCTTTTTTTTTCTTTAAATAAACGTTTGAAATGTTTTGCAATTGAACAGCATTGTGTGAGGGCTGTCAGGAATTATTATAGTCCAGCACACTGTTCCTTCAGAAGTTTGTCTTGTAAACTGATTTTGACAGTAGTTTGAACTGTCCCTTTACGTGTAACTGGTGTAAAGTAATATGTGGTTTCTCACTAGGACACCAGTTGGTACTCAGGATGCTCATCGTGAACATAACTTGCTGTCTGTGGCCTAAGGGTTGAGAGTTCCTTTGAGATCTTTGTTGTGCATAATAATCATCTAATATTTACTCTGGCATCATGCTGCGTGGACTGGACACACAAGTTTTTTAAAGATCTTTGGAAGAGAAGAAGTTTTAATGAATAAATGTAATGTACAGTGTGTAAGTTATCCTCATGTAAGTTATGGCAGTTGATGGAAACAGAACATAAATGTTGTTGTGTCACATATGAAGCAATCATCTTTGTAAAAATATATCACTGATATGTGACACAGAAGTCTGCCCAGCAACATTATAAATATAGATGCTTTCTGTTTTTATCAGTGTAGATGGTGCACAATCCAAATGTTAAGTTCACCATCACACATGGGTGTGCCTTGTTTACTCTAAAAATAAAAGAAGTGTCTGACTTGCCAGTATAACTCATAATGAACACAAATATTCATTGCAGTCCTAACTTTGAGTATGTTCTCTCAGCTAAGATAATAAAAACGAGTATCTGTTGGACTCTGAAAAGTTTTCTTTATTTAAAAAGTATTTAAACAGTGCAATAAAACAAATTTAAGGTACAGTACGCACATACAGAACAATATCAACAACAGACAAATTCAAGGTGAACCTGAGTCGTAGTGTACAGAGTGACAAGTATGACGCCTACAGGAAAATATAAGACTGTGGCATCCTGCTTAGTAACAGAAGACCATTCTGACATTGGCAGATAATAATAAAAAGGCATCTTGGCACTGGTTAAAGTAAACCCAGACAATGAACTGCTCAAACTCAAAACAAATACAAACTGATGCACCTCAAGCACATCTGTTGATTCCACCAGCATAAATACCCAGACATAATTCATGCAAATGAAAAGAAAAATGTCCCAATGTGAACTGACATGCACATGATGCTCTGTGCACAGTCATTTCTCAGCATTTTCTGTTTTTCTCCGTGCACTTATTTCCTGTGAGATGAGGCAGACTTCGTGTGGCTGATGGCAGAACAGTTAGCAGCCTCTCCTGTGCAGCAACAGGACGGTTACATGAATGGACTGGTGGTGCTGTGCGGGGCGCTGCTGGGAAACCTTGTCACACTATGAGAGAGTCCCTGCTCAGTGCAGTGCTCTGTTAAAAAATACACCAAGAGCCACACGTTAGAGACTTGGCATTCATGCCCATGCTTTGTGTTAGTTGCAGAAAACATGCAGCTCAGGCTGTGTTAGCAGGCTGTGATGATAATACCAGGGGGGAAATCACATTTAGTAAGCCAGTTAGTAAGCATCTGTAACACTGTGAGGGTTGCAGGCATTACCACGTTATACAGTCCACATCTGAGTGCAGTCATAAATGCAGTTTGCTTTGACTGCTTGTAAATGGAGGCAAAAATGTTGTCTACAGAAAATCATATCAGAGCTAAATCACAATGATTCAGTGTTAAGACCATAAATCTTGCATGTACATTGCACAAGAAACAATCAGGTTATGTACATAAGACTGTAAAACATTTAACATAAAGAAGCACAAAGCTACTATTTCATTCTTATTGGTGACAAATCCCATGAAAAGATCCAAACCAGTGACGTCTCTCAGTATTTTCTGATGTCTCTAAGCTTATTCATTCCTTCTGAAGATGTACATCTTTAAAAATTTGTCACAAATGTTTAGGTAGCGGCACATGCCACACTTGATACTCTGCTACTAATCTGATGGCAAAAAAAGGAGACTTTCATCAAAGGTCCCAGCTGGTTTCCACCTGGGAGTGTTCCAGTTACACAGTCTTAAAATCAAAGTAAAAACTGAAGTAAATACAGCATCTTAATGTTTAATTGAAAAAAAACCCCAACATGCTTATCAATCTCCTGAAACAGTTGTCGTTTCCAAAAAACATGACTCAAGGAGGAGTAAATAGTGAGTTTGTTGGGGACTATATACAGCAACTGAATAATACACATTCAGTGGTCTAGTGTCCCCAGTCCCTGGGCTGTGGAGCAGTGAACCCAGTACCATGTCATGTAGCATGTGTGTAATGTACCTCTTGATTTGTCTTCCAACCGGAAGATAAATCAAGAGGTGATCACCCCTGAACTGCAACTTGATCCTGCAAATGGATATTTAGCTCCCTTTCCCTGTACTGTGGGTGTGAAGAACATTTGCACTTATGGGAAATGTCTACAAGTGAAAAAGTGTGACTGACTGAGGTTTTTCTAACAGACAACAAATAAGATACATCAGGCTTCAGTGACACAGACTTACACCTAACTCATCGTCAGTTTTGGGTTTTTCCTGGGATTTGTTGACAATAAGAACAATAAAGAAAACATACAGACTCATCCTGTGATTATTTACAGGATTCAGCTCTTTCCTGAAGAGCTAAAGAGGAAGGAAGTTCATATCCCTGCTACAAGTAACTCACCAGGTTTCGGCTCCTATCTCTGTCCTCTCTGCCCCCTTGTAGTGTGTGGGACGTCCCCAGGGGGGGGCGCGTGTAAGAGAAAGGCCTTGAGGCTGGTTCAGTGGTCCTGTATCGTTCTGACCTGGGAGGTTCTGCGGTGCGATACCGGTCTGCGGTCAGGTCAGCCCTGCGGTACCGCTCCGCCTCCCACTCGGAGTACGGAGGCAAAGGGTCCTCGTCTTCTGGACGGTTGCTAGGCGACCGGCTGTAGTAACTGTTGCTGCCCTTTCCTCTGGAGCTGCCTTTAGAGGGAGTATCACTGTCCTCGTCCAGTCTACTAGCGCCTCTGTCCCCTCCTCGCCCCCTCGCCTTGCTCTCCAGCACGCTGGTGAGAAAGGCATCATCGTATCCTTTGCTTTGGGGCGGTCGAGATGGGCGATCACTGTCCCATGTGTCCCTTCTCTTCTGTGGTAAAGGTGATGGGCTGCGGCGGCCCCATCCATCTTCCTCATCTCTGTAGAAGCGCCTGGGAGGGCTATAGTCCCGCTCATAGACGCGGTCTGGAGGCTCAGCCCGACGACCACGGGAGCCAAAAGACCGGGCGAAATCTTCCAACTCGTCCAGGGAGCCAGTGCGCCCTCGTCTGCCCAACGTCTTTCTCTGCAGGTGCTCTGAGCGGGAGTTCCACCTACAGCGAGGAGGAGCACACAACTCAGCACACGGCATTTATCTAATAATTGTATAATCATAGACGTTTCAAGCTTCACAGAGGTACTTCAGCTTGTTTAGTTCACTTTGATCACTTGTAACAGTGCAAACATATAAAGGATGCCTGGATACACCACAGACAACTTGAGCTATCGCGGCTAAGCTTCACTCTACATTGCGTATCATATAGGGCCTATGCTGTTGTTTTAGATAAAATCCAAAAAAGTCTGTTTGCACTACTGTTTTACAGAGCAACATAAAATCAAGTCAGGATATGAAGTCATACATTAAAACATGGATTTCAGGTGACTTCATGAAGACAAACATGGAAAAGGCCGAGCCAACCAAGGTCATGTTCTTGGTCGTGGATGGTGGACATAGGAGGGGACCTGGTCATTAAAGGACTTATGTGGGGGACACATTAGACATGTTCGACCTGCCCCCTTCTCTCTGAGCTATTTTGACAGGTCACATTAAAGAGCTAATTTCATAACAAATGAACACATTCATGCAATAAATACCCCTGTAATTCTACCTTCTATCGAGTTCGTCGTCTGACTGGTTGCCTCTGTCCCGTCTGAGCCTTCGACTCTGTGTAGGTGGAGCTGCTCTCAGCATCGACTGGTCGTCAAGGTCTGCAATGGGCGGGAGCGCCTTCATCTGGACTGTCTGATAGGTGTGTCTGAAGTCATTATTCCCTCCCTCATGAAGAGAGCTCAGCTCTGATAGGCTACTGGCTGTTGGGGCAGACAAATCAGTATGAGCCATTTTAATCAAAATATTAATTAGCAAAAAATGTAAGTATGTCTCTGCGACCGCCCAGTGCAGTACAGAACAGAGTAAGATGTGGTCTGCTCTAGGTGCTATGTAGGTGTTTAAGATAATAAGGGGATGGTTCAAACAATACACCACCTGCATTCCACTGTGAGGTGACTATGAGCACTAATTACAGGTGACTGCATATAACCGTGGGCATAAGTGTCTCATGTGTCTACTCAAACTACTGTGACAGCCAGTTTAAAAAAGAAGTATGGACATTTTTTTCCTTATTGACAACAAATCTAATGAAAGAATGAAAAACAACAATAAAATCACCCTGCTAGCAAAATTCCCGAGCTTTTTATAAAAAATGTAACCTGTGAAATTACAATTACAACATTTGAGTCTTTGGATCTTTTGCATGTTATGTAGAAACAAATGGGCTTGTGGCTGAGAGCCACAGACAGACTGAACTAGTCAAAAGTATTGAGAGGCTGATGGTAATGATTTGGTTCATTCATGGTATTTGTTGACACTACTAAGAACTTTGTCCTTTCTGTATTTCTTTCTGACAAACCAGCACAGCAGTCATCTCTCAACTAAAACTAAAATGAATTAAACTGACTGCCAACAAACAAAAAAAATATATGTTGTCATCCTGATACACGAGTACTATATCCATGAGTAGTGAGAGTCTACAATAAATTTGATTTAAAAAAAGTCAATGAGAAGAATTGGGGTTTTTTTCATATTTTTGCACACTTTGATTTGTCAGGTAAAAATAAGCTTAATTATGAATTACTAAACCAGATATGAATTGATTTTTCCTAAAACCTATGAGCTCTCAATGTAGACTGACATACTGCCATAGAGGATTTCATCCATATCACTCACCCTGACAACGGACTGACCTTTACAAATAAACCCCCCGCGTTTTCTCAGGTTAGTAGTGTCAGTTGGATGTTGTAAAATGAATTTAAGGGTTAGGTGGAAAGTAGCGCTTGTTAATATACACAAAAGCATGCTCATAAGAGAAACACTCAGACACAGACACACGAACGCTGACACACAGATTGCAGAAACTGGCTTCATCTGTGCAGTCTTACGTTTGAGTGCAGCCATCTTGGCAGAGGGAAACTGAGCCAGCTCCTTCTCTATGTAGTACAGAACTTTCATTGAGTCCTGGTCTGGACTGGCTTTCAGTCGATAACCACTGCGCACTGTGGATGTGGACATACACAAGCGTACAGTACGTACGCACACAGGGACATAACCATGCACGGACACACACATACACACAAGTGTCCAATGCACGTTCTAACAAAGCAAAAACAAACAGCCAGACCAAAATATGTTAAGATTTAAAATTAAAACATGCACAGCAGACATTTCTCTGTAGGTTAGGGACAGACTTAAGGGTGAGGGATGACGGATGAAATGAAGGTTAGTCAAGTCAGTGTTCCTGAATGGCATTCCATTGTATACCAGCATATGAAGTGTTCAGTTGAGGCTCACCTCCAGCCAGGTTATTCTCCACTGAGGGGATCGAGGAAATCTTGGGGTCCACATGGGATGAAGGGGCAAGAGGAACGACAGTAGGGACACCGGGAATGTAGTAGGGATACACAGGAACCTGAGCAGGGGGTCCCCTCTTTGCCATCTTCCCTGCCTCATATACTGAGCAGGAGATTAACACAACATTAAAACTTGATACAGAGAATTCACATTACACTTACAGCAAATACAGAGAGACTTATTGTTTGTGTCACACACAGTGTCTTGGGCAGCAGCAGGTGTCAGGACAGCAGCAGCAGCGGACGTAACAGCAGCAGGAGTGAGGGCAACACTGGCACCAGCAGATCCCCAACAATAACAGGAACAAGATACTGCCGAGGACTACAGATCCCACAAACGCCCACTCTGAAATATAGACACAAACATATATTATCTCTACTGTTATTTACTGTTTATTAGTAGGATGTCTTTTCTTTACTGAAAAAACAACTAAGGGCATTGAAAGGCTTATGCGCAAAATAATTATTTTGCTATATTTAAAAATAATATATAGTGTATTTTACTATATTTATTAAGGATCATCCTAGCTGATAATAATCTAGTGTACAGAAATGGATTTGTATATATATGCACATGCAAAATCAATAACATACAAAGATACAGAAAACTGAAATACAGGTTACAGGTTGAATTTACAAATGTGGCAGGACTTCCTGCATGACAACATCCAAAGATATTTCTATATTTTTACAACTAAGAATGTATTTTATTTTCTAGTAATACTAAAATATTGTCCTAACCATGTTATTTACTGAGAACTGACAATGAATCAGCATCCCCAAGAAGTTTGACTAAAAGCTCAACAGGACAAGTGGTTTATTAATCACATCTAAGGTTAATCAAACTTAAATTGGAAGAGGTCAAATATAAGTCATCAGTAAAATCATCAGCCAAAACATTCAGTGTGAACAGCCATCACAGTTCACAGATGAATTTCTTGGTTTGTCTTTGACTTGTAGTCATAGCTGTAGATGTTCTAGGTGGTTTATTTTGCAATAACAGATAGAAACAATGTTAAAAAACACAAAAATCAAACCCAACATGTGATAAACCAGAAATTCACTTTTTAAAAAGCATGCTGCTTTGTGGTCTCCCCCTCAATGATGTGTCCAGAGACCACAAAGTACTGAAAAAAAGGAAACTTCATGCAAATCTGAGTGACTCTTATCCATCATCACATCTCTAAAGCATCCAGACCCCGATAACACACTTCCTCAGGGTGTGCCGTGAAGCAAATCCACACAAAACTGCTTTTCAAGCCAACACTCAGCCTCCGTGGAATTGAAATCATAAGCAGAGGAAAATGGTAAGAGCAGTGAGTCTGGGAATGTTTTCTTAATGTAGCTTCATTAAGCGTGTGTAAATAGTTTCAAGGTGACACTCCTGTATATTTTCTTCCATCTGACTAAACATTCAGTCTCAACACAGGCTGTGGAATATACATTTGTTAGTCAAAGAGAGTTTTGATTGGTCAGTGAGAATTAGGAGGCATTAAGGAAGCTAGAAGACACCAGGCAGTGAGGCAAAAGTGCAGGTGAGGGGCCGTACCTGGCATAAACTCCACATCAAACTCAGGTAAGAGATCGTCCTGCTGACCTGTCCTGCCTGCAGAGAGAGGGAGAAACCAGGTGAAGGCCAGCAGAAGAAGCAGGAAGCAAGAGTCAAAAGGTCAAGCAAATTAGAAAACTGGATAGCAGAGTGGATGATTAATGGTCATGCATCAAAATCAGCAAACATACAGTAACAAAGCCCAGATTCAGGTTCAAATAAGTGTATGTTAGCTAGCTGCAGAGCTCGGGAGATGACAATGTTGGTTATGACTAACCAGTCATTGGATGGGTTACCATCAAAGTTTGTATAGATGTTCATGGTTCATGGAGCATGAAGTTGATAATTTTAGTTTTAAGTCAAATTTCTAATAATTATCTATTGTAATCTATGAAATTTGGCAATTAATGTAATTTAAAGGAATTTTAATCAAATCAAATGTGTTTTGTGCTAATCATAAAATGTTAGCATGGTAACACCAAAAGCAACAATGTTGAACATGGTAAACATTATTTGGATCAAGATAATCATGTTACCACTGTCATTGTTAGCATGGTAAAATACTGATATGAGCATTTAGCTCAACACGCCACTGTAGTCCAGCTTCACAGAGCCTGTAATCTGGCTGTAGCCTCATTGTGTTATCACATGAATCACACTGACGTGTTTATGCCTAGGGTTCATGCTGCTGAAATATGCCAAAGAGTGTTTTCAAACATGCTAACTTGTGAACATGAGCACGAGTCATGTAAGTCAGAGTTCAAAGTTCAAAAGACTTTACTTTGAATCTAATTTTAGCAGGAAGCCAGCGGTACTATATTTCTGTAATGAGGTGCACACTATGCATGAGTCTCTGGTGTGCACAGATGAATGAATGCACATGCCAATATGCTCACTTCCAACACGCATACAGACACAAATTTACACATATATGGGAGGTGAGCGCAGAGAGGCAGTGTGTGAGGACAAAGGCGGGGTTGGAAACTGGGGCACATAAAAAATTCTGGGGCAACAGTTTACTGTGAGAGCTCATCAAAAAGGGTCACACCAGTTGTACGGTTGTGAAACAGTGCCTCTTTTGTCCCGATTGCTTGAGATAAACAGTTCAAAAAAGAGCAACCACATATTCAAGCCAGCCTAAAACTATGAAATGGTGAAAACTAAAGGGAGTGTAACAGGTGTGCTGAGACTGAGACACAACTGCAGGTGTTCATGTTTTCAGTGTGTGTTTATCATCAGGTGTCCAAGTACTATAATTACTGTAAAGACTAGTTGGTGTCTGATCTGTCTGACTGCAGATATAGACCAAACACCCACTCTCAGTCAGGCTTTGCTGAGTAGACTGTTACTATGGAGGGAAAGAAAAAAACACCTTAACCTTCCCACCTGATAAAAAAAGTAATGTTGGTTCCCTGGCCCGGCACACTCATCTACATACCACGAGGCTCAGTAACACTGAGTAACCCGAGAGAGTCGTGGAGTTATGCATGTAGAGTTATGCAGCCCCGAGAGGGAGGGAGGCAGTGAAAGATTCAGGAATGAGCAATAGAGGAGTACGTGAGAAGATTTTGCAAGACAAAAGGGAGAGCGAGAGGAGTGAACGTCAGAGGAAAATGAGTCCAAATGAAAAATGCAACCAGGGGTGAGGGCGATTGAGAAAGAAGAACCATCAAAACTGACAAATTGTTGCTTAAAGGAATATTTCAACATTTTGGTAAATAGCTTATTGTTTTTTTTTCCTGAGAGTTAGGCAAGAAGAGAGTTGCCATTGTAAGTCTGTGGGGCTAGTGTGGCCCTGAAGCCAGTGGGTGGTTAGCTTAGCTTAGCATAAAGACTGGAAGCAAGTGGAAACAGCTAGCTAATACATAAACCTTTAGGCTTATTCTGCACAAAATGAGAAATTTTAAATCAATACTTTGCAAATACTTCTTGCAGGGTTAGGTTCAGACTGTTCTCTGTTAAAACAAAGAACATGTAACATGTTAATCAGTGAGCTTTAGAAGTACAAACAGGTGTGTTTTGTTACAATCAGGGAGAGCTACGCTAGCTTTTTTCAGTCCTTATTACTAACCTAAGCACACAGCTAAGCGCTCTTGATGCAAGAAAAGTGGCTTGATAGTGATCTGGCAGGTATGAATATGATATCAATCTTGTGATCTAATTCAAAAATTTATCAAAAAGTTTACACTATTACTCTCAGTTTTTGATACTGCACATAAGATTTTAGAAAATGCCAACCAGGCGCTGATGTTTTTATGCACTAATATCAACATCTTTGTAGCAGCATAGCAAGAAATCTAGTACCAAAACTTAGCATAGTCTTGTTATTCTCACTCGTCTAATCCACCAGCCTTCTCTCCTGTGAGCTGATGATAATCAGATTAGTGCTCAGTGCAGCAGGACTGTATGAATGAGCAGACGTTAATGATACGAACACATTGGGTCAATGTAATGTAAAAGAGGAGAGACATTTCAGGTAACTTTGAGATGACTTTGTTCTGCAAATTTAGCCTGGTTTCTATGTCCCTCTCTTCATGTCTACACCAGCAGCAGCCCTTAACATGTCTCCCCTGAAAAAAAGCATGTTGCCATGGCAACAGCTTAAGGAGTGTCTTTGCCAACAATACTCTCTACAATTTGTCAGTGAATGCACATGCTACTTCAAGCTTCATCGACAGACATTGGATCTCCAACCTTTAGCACTGCAATTTTAGCTGTCGAGTGTGGCACCAAGGAGCCTTGTATAATCATTAATCAGCAACAAATACACAAACCGTTACACAACTAAACGTATGATCCTGTACAGTTTTTTAAGGTGTACAGCCCAGACATAGTGACATAGAGTCTAATTAACTTAAGATGAAAAGTTCAGTCCAGCCAAGTCCATGTCAACTCTGTTAAATGAGTGGTTGGTAAAATTGTGGGAAACACTGTTTGGCCGTTTCCATGGGAGCTGTTGTACAGACACTGAGGTATGCAAAGCAACAAAGAGACTATTTCTAAAACCTTTACATATATAAACATATAAAAAGAAACTTCACTTCACAAGCTGAGATTCACATGAAACCACACAAACATACAAACCAGCAAGATGATCAGAATCAGGCCCCTTTTGTTTGGAGTTTTCATTGCTTTGATTAAAATGCAGACATACCGAGCACCAGTAACTCCAGCTGGCCCTCATTCTTCCCCTCCAGATCATCAGCAATGATGATTTTACAGAAGTACACTCCACTGTCGCCCCACTGCAGCTCCCCAATACGCAGGTCTGCCTCTGCACAGAGAAAGGACACAAGGTTATATGCTGCCAATGAGATCATGTTTGCAAAGCAGGTCCATGTTTAATTGCTGGTATTTGTGAATTAAACGTGTGAAAAACGAGGAATATCCTCTACTAAACGGGGCTGAGCGCACCACAGATTTACTCTTCATGTCAGGGAACCTTTGTCTTTTCTCGCCATATTAAATGAGGACAGAAGGATATTGGTGGATGCTCTCCAGTCCACTGACACATTCAGATAGAAGGCATGTGTTTTGTCTTGATAAGGCTTCAGGTTTAACAAGGAGTCATACATGAATAGGCGAGGGAGCAGGGGGTTGTGACTGTTTGTCAGATAGACAAAAGAAGTTTATTTAGAGAACAGGAAACAGAAAGCAGAGTCAGCACTGAGGGGAGTGGTCAAACGGCAACTCTGTATTCTAAATTAAACTTTTAATGGAGGATAAAACATGATGACATTACTGTTGATGATGGCGATGTCTCTGCCTTTGTAGTGCTCTGCCAGCGTCATGGACGCCCCCTGTGCTGAGGCCACAACCCGCACTGTGCGGCTGTTATCGGAGCACTCCAGGTGGGACTTGGCACCGAGCTCAGAGGCGTGGATCCCCAAACTCTCGGGCAAGGTGAAGGACTCCCGTGTGCGGTCTCGACAGTAGGACTTGTACCACCACTGCACCACCGGGGTCTGAGTGGAGGCTGTTTGGTACTGACATGGGAGGACCACAGACTGGAAGAGCATAGCAAACCGCTGCTTCTCCCGCACTGTGACATGCACGCCATCACACACACACACTGACACAGACATGAGAAAGAAAGTATTTCACTCTGGATGTGAATATACAGACATTGTGTCTGACTCCTGGACATGTGATTTGACATTTCAGAGCCATGCAAATGTTTTTCTAAACTAAAAATGTGTGCAGCAAGGCTCAGACTCAGTGTGGTGGGAGCACTAAGAAATATCAGGCTCACCTATTTAACCCACAGTGTCTCTCCCAGTTTCACCATTAGAGTGGACAAATGCTGTGTTTAATGAGTTCAGAGCTGTAATTAATTAATTTTTCTCAGTCCAAAACACAAAGACATGTAAAATACAGTTTTAGTTAGTATCTGATAAACAAACATTTCAACTGTAAGTTTAGTATGTGCATGTATCTAAAGTAAAGCAGTTAAGTCCTAATAAATTAATCCCTTCATGAAGGTTATAATGTTTATATTTTAACTCTTTTTGAGAAGTGATGATTGTTTGTGGTGTTGTTTGTGTTACAATAGGAGTGGTTTCTAGTAAAGTCTCTTAATCAGTCAGTGATCGTTCTGACCTATAAAATGTCCCAAAACAAAAAAGAAAAAAGCGAATATGATTTGCTCGAGCCCACGCTGACCTCTTTAAATGTCTTGGTTTGTCTAACTCTTTAGTTTCAGGTTTTTTTTTAGCTGATGTTTTTTTTCTTGCAATTATTTAATATATTAGTCAGCGAATCGTTTCAGCTCTAGCTCTTAGTCAAACTGCGTCAGCGACGTTATTTTGAGTGTTGACAAAGACAGTTTAAAAACAGGAAAAGGTTGGGGATGACATCTTGATCACAGAGCAGCTGTGTTTCGTCTTTGTTGGTGTGGATGATTCACCAGTGTGCAGAACTACATCTGGGACTTATTTAGCATCATATCAAATTAAGAGCAAAGGCGGGAACAGAGATTAGGTCTGTGGAGGGGGCTCCTGCAGTGCTCAGTACTGGGGTCAGGAAGGTTAAATTCCAGTGTGTGTGCATGCGTATGTGTGTGTGTGTGCATGTGTGTGGGGGGAGCTGGGGAGACCTGTGTAGAGGCAGGGGGTTGTCATCACAGAGGGAGGGGATGGAGAGCTCAGTCACTGGTGGCTGCTTTCTGCTAGTCATATTCAGTCTAGGTGGGGCAGGAACTCACTCTAAACATTTCCCCAAAGACAGGAAATCAAAACAAAAGCAAGTCCACTAGCCTGCCTTCCCTCTAAGGATTGTTCAAAGTCTTTATCTAAAATGGACACTTAAGTCTGCTTATTTCCTGGCCATATTTAGGCCTGCAACTATTTCACTAAATTCATTATGTGTTTAGTCTATGACTAAAGCTTCAGAACATCTTCAGATGTCCTGACTTGTTCGACTAATGGTCCAAATGTCAGTTTACAACTGTACAAAACAGAGAAAATCAGAAACCAAAAATGGTTTCCATTTGTGACTGAAAAATAAGTGAAGGTTATTTTTTGTGAAAACTTCTATTTTTTTCTCTGTCTGTTGACTAATTGATTAATCGACTAATTGTTCCAGTTTAAGTTTCAAACTGGTGTGTCAGTGATTCATTTTAATGTCCTGCAGGGTCTGGTCAGATGAGCATCGTCAGGTTTCTCCTTCGCTTGATGAGAAAGAGTCTTAATCTGCACATTTCTCAGTACAGTGATGATGATCTGACCAAATGATTTTTACAGGATAAGAGAACAAGACAGAGCTCCTAAATTCCTCCCACGAATAAGCTCTGCTCTTCCCTTTGTTTCTTTTTTTCATGGACCAGTCCATTGTGCTGACCCACCCCCCTTCTCCCTCCCTGTCCCACTTGAGGAGCAGAGAGGGGGAGGAGGTCACAGGATCCCAGCCAATGGGAGTATCTGGCCTTGTCCAGCTGGGTGTGAACAGACCAATTAACTGCAAGCGATTTAAACCAAACCGTTACTCCATGAATACCATCAGTCTGACTCGAGAGGAAGTTTGGATAAACAAACACAGAAGCTTCTGGTTCCATTATCAACTAAGGCTAAATGTGACTGTCAGCTATTGTTTGCGTGGAGTTTGCATGAGGTGTGACTCACTGTAGGTTAATGAACAGGTTACAGAGGCTGCAGACAGTATCCTCCTCCACCTGCACACAGACTAAAGGCCTAATTTTAAGATTAAACGGCCTTTAAAAACAGTGTGCGGTCACCAATGTGTTTCAGGTCAAAGTTCTGCTGCTGAACGCTGCTTGTTTCCTGAACACGGCCAGGCTTTTCCTCTGCAAAGCTGTCACATTTCCTGCTGTTACTGCGTCGTGCATTCCTTCACATTGACTCATTAGGCCAACAATAAAAAACATGGATAAGACTGAATATAGTCTCCATGTCTGATAAAGGAATTCAATGCACTGCAGCACTCAGAAGGTTTGCGATAAGAGAAGTGAAGTGAGCCCCTTTGTGAAACAGATGTTATGTCAATGTTCAGCCCTTCTGGATGAATTGTTGTGTCAATAAACTTTCAGAATATTGGGGAAATACTAACTGTAATGTCTCATAGGCCAAAGAAATGTACTTAAACCACATGTTTCATTTGATCAACGGTCTCATACTCATAAATATCCAGTTTACTATTATAAATTACAAAGAAAGGCATCCTCACATTTGAGAACACAAGGTAAATAATGTTAAAATGCTCTTATTAAAAATGACCATAAAATATGACTTGATTCTCAAAATAACTGCAGATTGACTTTCTGATGATCAACTAATCGATTAACCAACTAATCTTTGCATCCCCATAGTGAGTGCTGGTAGAGCTCTACCATTAAACATTGCGCCTAAATGCACAATTATGTTTTTATATAGTTAACTACAGTGATGTTTCGTACAGATGCTGCAGGACTGTAACAGCACAGCTATAAGCACCTAGGGAATATTGTTATTATGAATAATATGAAGTAAAATCAACACAATATTGAATCCCAGACACTATGTATTCCGGGGGGATTATCATAATTATCCCGTGCAGCTCATACTTTGTTGTCAGTTCGGTAAATCTATCTATATCATCTTGCTTCATTTGGCCAAATGGAATATAATAACATTTATAATGATAAAAAGAAGCGCTTCACCTAGTCGTTTGTATACAGCCAAGTCTGACGCCACTGTGCCTGCCTGAGCAGCAAGTTTCTAACAGATCAACCTGTTGCTCTATTGTCGTAAAGATGCAACATTTTCAGTAAATAATACACACTTGAATGACGGGAATAAGACTTACCCGATGCTCCCAGTAAAAGAGCCAGCCGGTAAAAGTTCATTATAGAGTCCGTTTTAGAGTAAAGTGCAGTTTATCCGCATGTTGATGGCGCTTCTCGTTGTCCGCCGACTGCGGCTGAGACCAACAGGGCTCCCAGACTGCGACTAACGGGACTGTACCACTTCACTCAGAGGTGAGTCCCGGCTCAAGCACGGCTGTGGTACACTAACAACTTCCCTGCTTCTTGTCACTAAAACACAAAGTTACTTAATTTTTTGTGCTATTTTATCGTCCGAAGAATAATTGTAATTTCCTGCAGCGTTTGTAGCAGCAGTGCCCACCGGGTGGAGAGGTATGCTCGCTGGAAGTTGGGGGGGGGGGGGGGGGCGGCAGCACCGTGGTAAATCAGGTCAGACTTTGCTGTGAGTTTGTAGGAATGCTACTGAACACAAACGGCAAAAGTCCACCCATTTTAAATTGATCTTTATTTATTTTTCCATATTAATACACAACCTTACAAATCATGTATCACTGAAAAAAGATGAACAAAAGGCTGCACACAAAGACAAATGATCCCTTTCTGCAAAAAAATAAAAATTAAACTGACACTCGCTTTGCCCTAAAACCCTAAACATTGAAAATGCACAAACCTTCACAAAGAAGGTTTTTATTGAGAAAAATAAGATAAAATTGAAATAAATCCTGCTCAGGTGTGGCTCACTTTAAGTCACTGAATTAATCACTAACTAAGGTTAACTAAGGTTAAAAAAAAAGTTCTGTAAAAGATAACACAATAATGGGGTGAAGTGACAAAGAAACAACCCTTGCCTTAACAACAACACCTTAACAATAATGGCCACTGTACTGCAGTAGATGTATGAGCTAAATGGATGTTCTTTGACCACATTAATTGATATTTAAGCACAGGGCAGGTTTTCATGGAACAAGTAAACAAACAAAACAGCAATAAACAAGAATTACGTGATTTCTGTTTTCATCCCAGTTTGATCAGTGCTCCAACTCAGCTGCAGAGAATTTGTCAATTACGGCAAAATTAATATGTTGAATGAAATAAACATTTTAATCCCATACTGGCATAATTTCCCTCTCTGGTTTATCCATTGAGTTCCTGGTTTGTACAAATTTTAAATCAGAGAGTTGTGCTCTGAATGGTGAGAATATATATATATATATATATAAATATATAAAATCCTCATCTATCTACAGAATATGATTACATATTAAGATTGTGAGAAAATATTTCAATATGTTTTTTATAATAACACAGGAAATAATAGCTCCTGATGGGCTGAAAGATGGGAGACCAGGAACAGCACTAAGACTTAACACTGTAACCACTCTCTCTGGTGAAATCTAAATCCTAAACATACAACATACGACATACAAACTTCAAAGTTTTACTTTGGGGACAATGGTATTAACGCACTCTTAGGTGTTCAAGTATACAAAATGAATGACACAAAGGAAATGCCGCTTTTTGTCATCGAATACCAAAGTGTGACGTTAACAACACATTTTTGAAAATACTAAATACAGTATTTTTTATTCAGGTCAAGATTAACCAATTAGATGATAGAACAATATGTAAGGGTTAGCAGGATTAGAAGTTTTGGTCCAGTTGAAGCATATTGATCTTGCAGGAAAGACGTCTAGTGTATTTCCCAATCAGTAATGCCCAACATTAATTGCTGCTGCTGAATGTGTGACTGTGATCAATGGATTGGCTTGTGCAGGTGAAATACATCCTGTCCGCTTAGCTAGAGTGCATTGGCAACGAGACCAGCATGACAGTAGTCATGAACTTCCTACTGTAAAATTTTAGATATTGGTCTTGGTGGCAGAGAGAACCAGGCCTGTGTGTGGAACAGGCTTTTATTAGAGACGGGCCTGTATTTCTAATTTCCACAGATATCTAGGCTACTATTTGAATACCACTATTAAAAAATTTACGATATTTTGAGGATGCGCAAACTTTGTTTTTGCTGTTTCTTCTGTGATGTGATCAGACACAAAACCTGTCCAGATTTTTAGGGCTTTAAACAGACATTCAGTAACAGCAGTTATTTGCATCAGTTTCTGTACTGATCGTCAGTGTAATCAAGGCGGTCACGACTGCCACCATGGCGATTACTGCGATCACTAGGATAATCTTGACTGCTAGGATAGCGATCACTGTGGTCGTCAAGGCGATCGCGGCTTCCACCATAACGATCACGACAATCATCAAGCCGATCACGACTTCCTCCGTAGCGATCACGGTGATCATCAAGTCGGTCACGACTTCCACGATAGCGATCACGTTGATCATCTAGGCGATCACGACTTCCACCATAACGATCACGTTGATCGTCTAGACGATCACGACTTCCACCATAACGATCATGTTGATCGTCTAGGCGATCACGACTACCACTGTAATGATAGCGTTGATCGTCGAGGCGATCACGACTGCCACTGTACTGGTTACGTTTATCATCAAGACGATCACGACTTCCACGATAGTGGTCACGGTCATCCTGGTAACGCTGAGAGTCAACATCACTCTTACCATCATGCCTTTCTCTACCACTATTATAACTCTGTTGATCATCCTCAAAATGTTCAACTGTTCCTACATTGTGACTATTTTTAGGAACAATGTCTTTGTCGTCCTGCTGGTTCAGCTCCTTTGTTTCATTGTTTGGCTTTTCATCCCTGTACTCCCCTCCAGCTTCAGGAGCATCTCTGTCATAAAACACTTCTCCAGGGTAACTAACAGGAAAACACGAAAGATACATGAAAGAAGAACATAGTATTTAAAGCATCTGTGACATTTTGATATTACTAATATCACTAACATGGCTGTTAGTGTATTGTATTGCCAAGCATGGCACAAACGTACATACCCTTCAGCTTTCTCCTCCTTTGTGCCCTTTTTGCGGCAGCAACAGAAGATGATAATCCCCAGCAACACTACACCTGCAAGGACTCCTCCAATTATAGCTGCAGTGGACCCTATGTTGATGCTGGCTGGTGAAAAAGGAGGAAAGACATGGGTGTTTCAGACAATACTTATTTCAGGTCTGAGCAGCATTTAGGGCTAAACAGTATTTACCACTTCATTAGCCATTTTAAACTTGCAAATGTAAACCTTGCCTTCTACAACTCACTCATATGAAATATTTTTTTATTTTTGCATGGGAAATTCCTGCTTGCAATGATAATTCTGCAGAAATGAAAACTAACATCATAACTAGCTAGCTAGTTATCTATGTGACTTAAATATGGCTGAAACACCACACCCAGCTGACTCAATGAAACTAGAAGCCTGTGAAATGTGTCTCCTACACAATATCACATTTAAAGACTGAAGTTGAAATCAGGACCCTCATCAGTGTCAGTTGCAAGGTAAAAGTAGTTAAACTAGTAATTCAAGTATTGCAGTATGTAAAAGTAAAAATGTTACTTTAATGTTACTTTTACTTTAAAAGTTATTTTGTTCTCAAAATGGATGTGGAATCTATGGGCCACATTAAGCAAAAGAGTATAAAAAGCTCAAAAGATCAGAGGGTAATTGCAGAATTGTGTGGTAATTCTCTGTTTCAGATCATGATCAATCATAAACGGGTACATCACGTTTAAATACTTACGAGGCATCACGGCTAAGGTAAGGTTGCAGCTGGCAGAACCAATTTGATTGGTTGATATGCAAATGTAGAACCCAGATGTTTCTCTTGAAATGTTAAAGAGAGATAGAGCTCCATCCTCTGCAATATAATTACAAAAAATAGGCTAAATAATGCTGACATTAATGCCCATTTTGCAGTTCTTTACATTAACTCTGCTTATGCAAATACACTCTCAACTAGCCTGCCATAGATGTGTGCTTAAAAAGTAACACGTGGATGGTTTAAATTACATACTTTCTATTGTCTTAGGTGGAAATTGTCTTTGAATATTTTGAACGCTGTAGCTCTCCCATTTAGAAACAGGTTTTGGAGATCCCTCCTCAGACCTGCAGGTAAGGGTGATGTTTTGAAAGTACTCCGCTTTTCCCTGAATTTTGCAGACTGGCATAGAGGGAGGAACTGGAAGAAAACAACATTCATTTATTACCAAAGAAATGCAAGGAGGCTGCTGATTTTACATCTTCATGGGGACAACATACACTTATTCACAAGAAACAGTTCTCACCAAGGACCAGAAGGGAAGTGGAGGCAGTAGTTGTTCCCTCATCATCATTAGGGATAATTACACTGCAGGAGTAACGGCGGCTGTCTTGTATGGTCAACTTTGTTAAGCGAAGTGTGCTTATTTGTCTGTTAATGTCAACCTCCAGAAAGGCTCTGCCTTCATAAGCAGGTGCTATGTCAATTGGATTATTGTTGAAAAATGTGGCCACAGGTTTCTGGAGAAATAAACAAAAACATATACATGTTATGTGAAACGCTATTTCATAATGCAATTGCATAATAACTGGAATTTGCTGGTTATTATATCCGTATAATTATGAATTTTATTTCAAAAGGCTGTTTATCAAAAGACTGTTTTTATTTCATGATGGCATTATATCTAGTTTTATTTCATCATTGCTTATCAAGCTGCACCAGCCTCTAGTTAATGGATTCTATTTGGTGTTGGTCTAGCTAGAAGGAGATGGAGAGGAGGCACAAATGTTCTGGGTGTTATAGAACTTGTTAGCCTCAGAGAGGCAGGGAGTATGTGATTAGCTAAAAGGTGACTGTTACTGTCATGTAAAGTTGCATTATGCAATAAAAAGTGACATTATGACAACTGACATGAAATAAAACAATGTTATTGGGTAAAATGTCACAATGGACTCAAAGCAGACTTTTGAGGAAGGGCATTTTCAGAAAGACTGTGTCTATTATGAATTTTGACTTACCTGTATTCATTCATTCGTCGTTCACTGAACAAAGGTCAAAACTATTACACACAGTAGGGAGGAACTTGTGCTCTACAGTGAAACTGATCAACTATCAAGAGTAGAGCAGGGAAAACTCTGCATAGAAATGCTACTCAACTCTAATTCACTTCAGTGAATCATAGTCCATCATAAAAAATGAAAATGACACAATCTTGACATAGGTAGGTTAGTAGTATAATAGGTTATTATTACAGACTAAGTGGTTAGAATAGGTGGTTTAAAAATTGACGCTGTGTTGTTTAATATTGCACAGATACAACAACACTTTAACCAAGAGGATAGGATGTTTTGAGCCAGTGTCTCTAGGTGAAAACCTCCCCTTGGCTTAAGTGGTTTTCTGAGAATGTTAATAGATTGAAGGGTACTATGATGTGGCGTAATACTAGCATAGAGGTGGAGGACTTCAGAATACTGAAATGTCATAGAGCTCAAACACTGTTCAAACCTACACATCACGTAATACAACTCAAATGCTGATCTTTTGTTACACCCTCCCCTGTGTGTTAATGCTCCCAACTTTCAAACTGCACTGCCCCAGTTTTATTAACCGTCAGCATGTGCAGCCTCAAAGCTGAAGCTGAAATAAGGCGACAGGAAACCTACGACTAAGTAGCACAGAAAAAATAAACTGAACCACACACGTAATTATTCCCTTTGTGTAAGTAGCATCACAACACTCACTATCTAGATAACACACAGCTAGATTGAACTCTCACCAGTGTACCATCAGGGGTGTCAGGATAAACTCCCCATGTGAGGACAAATGAATTGGAGATTGGTCTGGCTGGGATGAAGGAACAGGTCATGGTAACATCATCTCCTCTCTTAGCCTCATATTCTATCTCTGGAATAGAAACCTGTAAACTCCTACAGCAGGGAAGTACTGAAAGAAAGAGAAATATCTAATGTCAGTCTCCATCCTAGTAATTCATTTATTAATATAACAGAATTATTTAGATTTACTTGTGTAATGTTGTTTAGGGGGCAAAGAAAACTTGCTAAGATTTAATATGACCAACTTTACTTCTGTTTTATATATCTCCTTTTAGTAAAATGCAGTGGTGCTTCCGGCTGAGTAGCAAGAAGTTGGATTAATGATTAACACAGGTGATAATACCATAAAGGTGTGGTGGTGGTTTATAGAAAAGAGGAGGAAAACAAACCAAAAAACCTACCTGAGAGTATCAAAAATAGCTTTCGCCATCCAAATCTCCTCTCCATCATCACTGCTGAAAGTGAGTTGAAATGTCCAGCGATTAAAAAAAAAAATCTGAAATTGATGCTGTCGGTCTGTCGGTCCAAGAGCAAGAGCCCGCCTAACCTTCACGGTGAACTCCCAGGTATGGAGACGTTGACTCTTCCAGGTAATAAGTCAACAGCTATGGGTCACATGTCACCACAGGGCCAATCATTGATCTTGTTTCTCTTTCAATAAAACTGTCCATTAGAGACCAATACTATATGATGAAGGCTATGCAGCAAATACAGCTTAAAAAATAAAATATAAGAAACAAAAAGCTAAAAAAAAAACCCCACCACTGACTAGATAGATAGATAGATAGATAGATAGATAGATAGATAGATAGATAGACTTTGACCTTCCTAGAAAGCTGTCGTGAGTTTTCCTATCCACATCAGGTGTTGCACTCTGTTTGACCTGCAGGCTGCAGTATTGCACTATAATGTCACTGTATAAAGAGACGTTCAATAAAGAGATGATCACTGTAAACATATGCTTTAAATATAACAGATTTGGTCCTGTTATTGAAACTTGCTGTGGTCCGAGCAGTTAAGAGAGGTGAGAAGCTGAACTGGACCTCTAACTGATGATTCAGTTTTAAAATATCATGAATTTGACATAAGATCTGTCTGTTTGTGAGGGGTGATGTGACCTATGACAAGACAGTGCACTCATTCAGTGGCTTTGGTGGCTTGAGGTTGCAGTTTAAGGCTTGACTCTGGACAATGATGCAATGCTGTGTGGGCCAACAAGTCAGCTGTGGTGAAGTATTCAGTCTGTCATAGGCTTTATGTTAAGCCTCTGACAGTGTGAATACTTCAGTTTAACCATTTGTTGTGTGAGAGAGAACCAAGAGCTCATGCTGATTCAC
Source organism: Datnioides undecimradiatus (assembly GCA_008933995.1). NCBI lineage: Eukaryota > Metazoa > Chordata > Actinopteri > Lobotiformes > Datnioididae > Datnioides > Datnioides undecimradiatus. Next base: position 6,668,940 of record WARS01000036.1, on the reverse strand, counting down.
CTAGTACGTCCCTAAAATCTGCTATAAATTCAAAGGCATTTTCATAATAAGCATTTAAAATAAAAATTGACAAATTATCACCAATATTATTGCCCCTTTTAAACAGAAAAGGAAGAAATATATATAAAAGAACCAATATGAAATACTGCATTTCAGAAGAAATTCCTGTTTAAAAGCCTATTTAAGTAAAAGTACAGCTAAATATAAATAAAGAATCAAAGGTTTATGTGTTGTACAGCTGCAGTTGTACCACTTCATACATTTTTATCTCCTTTTTCTAGTGTTCCAGGTGCCTCTTGCTTTCCAATCAATTCCGCATGGTATGAAATTAATTAGCTGACTTTCTCGAGCTGTGCATGGTCAGATCAACCATTTGAGCGGCCCACGGGGAAAAAATAGCTGCATTGTACATGTACCCTTGTCTCCTATATCACTTTAAGTACAATCCCCTCAGTAGAATAAACATGACAGATTAATTATATACCAATACTGGAATGATATTAACTTTTTTGTTGGGTCCTCGTAACTTTATTGGACTTTGTTTCTGTCATTTGTATGCAATAGATATGCACTCAGTTTTGTCACAGGGACACATTATGTGGTAATAACGCAGGACCTGTTTCAGATGCTATAGCATGTTAGTTTTGCAAATTCCCAATTAATCCAAGCACCAAACCCAGGTGATGTGCAGTGAACATGGGACGGCTGGAGTTGTGTAATCAGCTAAATGAAACATCTTCAAGTCTTCATGAATTTTTGTCAGAAATTACTCAGAAATTGTGCATTTACCTTTTTGTCTTTGCATTTAATATGTAAAACACAGTTAAGGTCCTTTACAAATGTACATCTTTGACTTGTTAATTAATCTGCGCACTGGGTGAGTGAATCATGGAGGTTGATGTAATCTACTGGGTTATCTTGATATATGAAGAGGAGATTAATGTGTGAAATGCAGGAAGTGGCTTGGAGAAAAGGAAATGTATCCCCACTACACATCCCTACATATTAGAGAAGTGAAATTTCTTATCTCTGGTCACAGCGAGGTCGCTAACAAAATCACAAGCACTACATCTGATTATCTCTCCTTTTGTCTTAGGGTTTAAAAATAAAAATATCAAATGGTTTCTAAGAACCAAGCATGTTTTGCCTTGGTAATAAGGAAGCTGTAAGATAAGTACAGCTTTCATCAGGCTACATCAACACACATATGACTCCGGGAAGAAAGGGCAGCAACACGCTACTGTAACATTGTAACGCTGCTTCAAACTCTCCATAAAACTTCAATAAAAATTTCAGTCCAGTCATTTTTGTGCATCCCGAGTAATACTCCATTATCATTACCCCACTCTACAACTTATGTTATTCCTATCTTAAAAGTCTGGGTATGACTCATAGATAGTGAAAAACCATTACAGTTTTATTTTCTCTGAGGACTGTGAGTGTCTTATTTTTGTACAGACTGCAACACATTTGGAGAAGCAGATTTATCCCTTTGAGGCTGAACATAGAGATCAGACTTTTCCTGAAAACGTACTTTGAGGAGCGAGTCAATCAAGTCACCTTACTGGCCACTGTACCTGGGCTCAGTTAACAGTTTAAAGTAGTAATCTGTTGTTACTGGACCTGTGTCCTTTTCAGCTCTTATGCACAATGTAAGAAAAGCTAGATGATTATTTAAGTATGTACATAAGCCACAGCTAACAACACCCTCATTCACTCCACTGTCTACTTTTGGCCAGGTCCTGGTGTTAGCGCGTGCCTGTGCCCGTGCGCTGTGTGTGTGTGTGTGTGTGTGTGTGTGTGTAGCTCAGGCAGGCTCAGGGCTGGGATTTCGGGTTAAATATTCAAAATGGCGGACGGAGGAGCAGCGAGTCAAGATGAGAGTTCAGGACCAGGTAATGATTACAGCATTTTACATATTCATACTCATATTCAAACTGTGTTACTCACAATTTATGATAAACGGAATACAGATGAAACGCAGATTGACTAACAGATCAGGGTGATAGTCGGCGTTGTTTTAGTTTACACACAGCGAACCAACTGTAATTTGACAGAGGAGGAAACGAGCTATTGCAGTGCGACGGCAAATTACATGGAAACATGCCTCCCCCCTTTGTGTGATTAGACGGCCGTACGCCGCTACATATTCATACCTCCGCCGACAAATACAGTTTAGCATATTTTATTAGTAATCGCCGACGTGACTCTGGTTCATATGTGACATATTTAGATATTTCACTAACGCAGTTTGATTGAAATGACGATGCTAGCAGGCTAGCGTTAGCTCGCCTGGCTAACGCTTGGCTTTGTGTTGATGCACACTCTGGCGTGAAGCTTTTGAAAGAGGTTTGCATATTCATTTTTATGGCGAGCCGGGCTGTGGCTGCGCTTGTTTGTTCTCGAGTCCTGTTTGAGGAAAATCAAACAAAATGTGGCAAACACGGCTGTTGGTAAACACACAGTGTCAGCTCGGTGTGCTTCAGCTCGACGTGGTTTTATAGCAGAGCATTTTTCCCCTCAGCCTTTTGTGCTCGGCGCAGTGGAGCCACGGCAGCCTGTTGTGTTATTCATGCGGGCCTGCGTGAACCAGAGTGCGGAGTTCAGCATATTCCAGCAGCCGACGTGAGGCTCGAGCTCATCCCGCGCGGCACAATAACCGCATGTCAACAACACACTTTGTGACGATTGTGACTGAAGAGCGTCAGTCAAGTCCAGTTTCGTCTATTCAAATTTTAAACGGTCGTCCTCCGACTGGCTAACTGGCTGCCCTCACTTACTCGGTCCAGTCGTTTAGGAGCTAACTTTAACGTTAGCGTTAACTAGTCGCGACTCGCTGCCGAGGATGGTGGGGTTGTGTTGAAGATGTTTCCCGCGGTGTTTCAGCTGCTAAAACTAGCCGTACAGTTTCGCTGAAGTTGTGTCACTTCTCTGCTCTAAGTGGGAGTAGTCTGGCGTCGGATCGGTGTGGATGGCGACTGTTAATCCGCCTCATTAGAATATTTAATTTATTTTAACTTTTCATCGCGTCTGACTGAACAGTGTCGAAAACTTGTTTTGTGTGTGTTGTGCCCTTCGTTTTCGAAAGAGTTTTCACTCGGCCTGTCTGTGCAGAATACAAAGATTGTACCTGTGTATCCCCCCCCAGGCACAGGGAGGGGTGGTGAGGCCCACTTCCGGAAGGCCACAATAATAACAGGCAGGACATTCTTACTATTCACTCTGCAGGTTTCATGGCCGGGCAAGACACAGCTTGATTGCACCCTTTCCCCCCAACTCCATGTAGATACGTTTGCCATTTAGTTTTGTTTGTAAAGGAACAAGTAAAAAGTCTGTTGTAGTAACACTTCAATAGGATGGGGTTTTATTACCACTGAAATAGGAATATTACTTTTTGACTCATGTTGCCCCTACACAGACAAACGTGTTTTCACTGTGTGATGGATCAGCTTTATTTTTTTGTTTTGTTTTTGTTCATAATATAAAAACATTTTAACATTTATAATTTTATGTGATTTTTTTCTGTATAGTTTTGGGGTTACACAGTAACTTGTGAGTTTTGAGGGGTAAATGCTAAGACATATTTTTCCTTGAATGGAATGACAGTTTGTGTTTTTTTTTGTTTAGTTTGTATAAATAATGAAATTAAACTTTATGTCTCAGGACCTACAAGCAATTTAGCTTGTACTTTTTGTGATGCAAACATGCTATATTCATACCCTCCCTTGCATTGTTACATGGAGAATCACAGGGTTACTTTGCCCACAGTAGCAATGGTATCACATTACAGGCAATTTTGTGATATGAGATATATCACAGGATGCAAATATACATCCCTTATTTTAAGCCAACAAGGAAAAAGATGTTGTTTGTTTGCATTTTGTGAAATCATACCCACTGTCTGGAAATAAGCTCACTTACCTAGAGAAATATATATAATTAACTTATTAAACTGGGCTGCTCAAAGAACAGATGAGAAATAATTCTGTCATCCTCACACTTAGGCTACTTTTCTCATTTAATTAGTTTTACAGTTCCACCCTCACTCCAGCCTTGTAGTTCCATCATGAATATTCATTGATGTAAACACAGTTGTTATGAATAATGCATCATTTGCAGTAATAAATTCAGAACATGCCATCTCAAAGTACTGAGAAGGCCTCCATGAAGGCTCCACTCAGACAAGCTTTCCCACTGTGGAAGAAGAAAACCAGAACTGATCAGAGCTGTGCAGTGTGCTCTAAACAGATAACTGCTTGTTCCTGGTGATCTGTGGTAATGTGACTAAACAATGCAAAGCGAGATGGCCTTATTATGAATATAGCTTGGCTAAAGACTTGCCTTTATATATAAAAACAGTTTCTTTAGACAAGTAATATGTCTGATTATATCAGGCCATTCATGCAACAGAAAAATAATATCGCTTTCAGGAAAAGTAGACACGCAGGAGTGTATGATTGGTGGATGAATTACAGGTTGTTGCATTTATGAAGAAACAATTGCCTGGACGTCCCTGTTCACCAAAAGATCACTGGTAAACATTTGCAAGCATTTCATGTTTTTCTTTCCTATGTTATTAACAGTCTTGAGCATTCTTTAGATATGTGCTGTGAAAAGAGAAGGCTTAGCAGGAAAATGCCTGTTCTAATAATGTGCCCTCTTGAAACAGATAAAGCAAAAATGAGTGTTTTGCAGTAAACTATCAGGGTCTGTGGTACAATCTGAAAAGAAGTGCTTTTTTGTTTTACCAAAAGTGAAATACACACCACATGAATAATCAGCAGTTAATGCTAATATCAGCTTCATTGGTGGTGAGTTTATATGTGAATTCATATTCCTGCTCATCACTGGCTATTCCTGCTTAGCGCCCCAAGAAAAGCTTCACTTTAATTTAGCTAGATTGAGTTTCCCACCTTGCCTATAGATGGTTGGCTAATGACCACCCACGAGACACCACAGTAGCTTTGAGTGGAGTTAGCCCCATTAGTATCCATAGATTACTCTGCATCCTGTAAATGTTCATTTGTCTCCTCAGTCCAGTGTTGCTGTTTGGCCTATCTGTGGTTAGATTATGCTAGTTAAATATCTTAACCCATTTTAAAAGCTATTTAAACCACACATTTGCATTGATTTTTGCATTAAAAAGAAACTTTAGGTTGTTTGGTTATTAATTCCTTCAAATTGGGAGATTATCTGTCATGACCATACATCCTGACCGTTCCAAAATCTGCTTAACGCTCAGACTGGTCCAGATTTGGAAAAGTGGTCTTGATGTATTCTGCATTTAAGACAAAGAATATAGATAGTAGGGCAGAATGAGGATGTGCTAATTAAGTTTTGCTCTGTCTCATGTTGAATCTCTCAGCTCACATTAACGGCTCTGCAGCATTCAGTCAGCCTCCCCATATTACAGTACTAATGAGATACCTATTTAAAATTCTCTTCGCAGGATATTTGTATAATGCATTGTTCCGCAGCAGGGTTTTGCAAACCACTCAACCAAGTAACTGTACATGTGTTGAAGTGCGCTGCTGATAACTGCCTTTGCATTCACTTCTCCTTTGTTTTTTCATTTGGTTGCATGGTGCTGAACAGGATGGACAGACGCACCCCTTCCAGATTTTTTTACACTGGTGTGGCATCTGAATAGATCTTACAGTGGCCCTCTTGGTAAATAGTATGCTGGAGCTTAACTAAACACTGTGTTTTTGGAATTGTTGGTGCTATAATACAGTGTTACGGTATTGTTTAAGGCAGTAGTTTCCAAACAAAGAATACCTTTGCAGTTACCAGAGCAGGAGAACGCTAACTATTGTCTAGTTACAGCTTCTCAAGTGCAAGGATTAGCCTGGTTTTCTTCAGCAAGTATTTAAAGTCATTTTTCTAAACAAGTGATTTTTAAACTTTTAGTAATAGCTTTAGAATTTACCATGGCCCTTTCTCACTATTTTCATACATTTTATAGACCAAATGATTGAATTGGTATTGATTGTTTTTGGGGATTGACATGCTAAAAAAAGGTTGGAAACTGCTGGTTTTAGGTCTGTGGTTGTTGGTCATAAATGGACACTACTGTTTACAAGCAGCTGCCAACATTGCTTGGTGACTGAAGACTTGCTTGCCCCTGATGTCCTTACTCTGCTGATAAAAGAGCTGTTTGTTTTTCAGTTTACTATGCCGCCATGCCCTCTTGGCATTGATTTGGTCAGCTAGTATGTAAATGCCTTTTCAGGCAGCGGGATAAGTGAAGAAGTTGATTAGAGCTTTAGCCAGAAGCAGTTGTTGTGGATTTAGTTGGTAAGCCCCTTCCCCAGTAGACCACAATACAGCTATGCATTCCAGTCCAGTCATTCTGATTCACTGGACACCTGTGCTGCACCATCACAGGGCTGTTTCCTCGCTGTATAAACTCTCAGAGCATGCTGAAAATGAATTTAAAAGGCCTCCAAAATGAAATACTAATGGAATGTAAAGCTAATCTAAATATGCTAATCCCCAAACACTTCATAAACATAGACAGCAACAGTCCGCCACCCACTCTCTGTAGTCGCTCGCTGTGGAATGCTTTAGCCACAGGGGGTCTAGCAGTAATGACAGGCTTGTGGTGGATTAATGTGGAGTTATTTATTTCCGATTGAGCGAGTCCCCCTCCCACTCATACCCCAGACCCCCCCCATCCCACCCTCTTAGCAGTTAGGCCCGGTCTCCATGACTCCTGGAGATACTCTGAACGAGGAGTCTTAGACGTTCTATTAATGCAGTCCGCCTTGCTAACATGCCCAGACCACAGCCGACAGGCCTCACACTGCATTCTGGGATATCTTCAGCCCTTTACCTGCTCTTAGCTAATTACTTTTTAGCCGTGCACTCGCACAATAATTGGTCTTGTGCCGCTGTCTCCCCTCCCTCTGCTGCACCAAGTGCTAGTTTGAGCACTTTTTTCCTTCTCTGTGTCGTCCTTATTCCCCTGTTTTTTATCGTCCTCCAAAAGCCATCCAATTAATATGCTAATGAGCTGATAAATATTTATAGGGGTTTAAATTATGCAGAAAGCTTTCAGAGCCCGGTGTGAAATGCGTCGCTCGCAGGACTTCAAAGCCTTGCATTGCTAACGAGGCAGGGGCAGATTTGCATACGGCTTTAATCAGCTGAATACTGATTATGCTTCATTATAGAGCTGGAGGAAGGGGAGCGGAGTTAGAGGAGGCCGCCAGCTGCACTTGTCGTTTGTTTCATTCCAGCAAGAGAGGGAGAGGTCGAACTTTTTCAGAAGTACAGACAATCTTGGCACACGAGAGACAGAGAGGGAGAGGGAGAGAGAGAGGGAGAGGGAGAAAGGGAGAGCGAGTGCGAGTGCAAGTAGGCACTGTAAAAGAGAAAGGGGCAGAGCTATAAGAAAAGAAGAGTGCAGAGAGAGAAGGAAGGAGAGCTGTTTGCCTAAACCCTGTTGGCTTTCCCAGTGTGCGTATCCCAGTGTTATTCAGTGAACCGTGCTGTGGACAGTGCCACTGTGTCTGTGTGTAGCTCTGGTTGTATTGAACTTCGCTTGCTGCTGACCAGTGGAGAGTGAAGAGAGGGAGGAGTGGGAGGAGGAACAGAGCACCGGACACCCTGTCTGTGGGTTCCCCGGTGGAAGCAATTTTCCGTGATAGGTTCTGCAAACATGCTGGAGAACACAGGTGGAGCAAGAGTGGGTGAGTTTTTGATGAGGTTGTGATGGAGCTCAGCTGGATATTGTTGTTGCTTGGCATCCTTGTGGCAAATAGGAAAGGTCAATCCGACACACTATGCATTCAAGTCTTTATGCTACGAGTTTATTTTATTAAGGTGACATCAGTTATTATGTCAGTCTGTCTCACAGCCTGCAAGCCTGTGACCGTAGACGCAGTTGGATTGTGTTGGTGATTAATGTTGCTCGGTAATGTTGTTTGCCACTTTGAATGGTGAATGTGACTGAAATTATTGCAGAACGGGAATATCATCCAATTATGGGATATACTCGGGTGACAAAAGTGAGAGTACTTCTCTTGTCACAGAGACTGGGTTGTTATGTTTACACCAGCAGTGGGTGTGAGTTGGTCTCACTCTCTGTCTCTGTCTGGCTCTTCCAGATGCTAAAGTGAATAATCAGTCAGAAACTACTAAATGTGCAATGGAAAGTGGTGACGGGAACACCGGTGAGTGACCTCCAGCTTTCTCTTTTTTTATATATACATTTTTTGCTTCTTTTTTTTTTCCATTTACTGGTTTGATGTCAGGATGTGCTGAGTTTTACCTCCCCGTTCAACAGGTTTCAGACGCACACCCAAAATGAAAAATTTGTGCTGCACAAATCTGAAAATGCTCAAAAAGACTCATTAAAAAAAGACATGGCAGCTTTCCAGAATCCTTGTGAGCAGTCCTCTTTGTCAAATGAAGTGTTTACCTCACAGAGCAGTCTCCCTCACTTGTGCCTATTGAATATCACACTAATTTGCTCTGTCTCAGTGCTTCAGTGATTCTCCGATACTCCGATCATCAAACTCTGAGCAAACATCGTGGACTCAGTGCTTAACTTTATAATCCTATTGTCTAAGAATATGCATAAACATTAATATATGCTCCCAATTTTCGTGCATGCATAGTGTTAATATTTAATTCTGTTATGATTCACAAGCCTGCAAGCATACCAATTCATGGAGCAATGTGATGGCAGTTTCATACGCTGTCGCTCTTCAAAACACGGTTTTAATCAAACTCAGTTTTCATTGCACCTGGAAGCGGTTTGTTCTCACTAACTATCCTGTTACAGGTTCACTCTGGGATTCTAGCATTGTGTCCTCTTCATTCTTTTGCTAAACCACCAACAGCATCCACATTGGTTTACAATAGCCTAGATTATGTTGCCAGCTAGACCACAATAAAAAACATATTTGAGCCCCTTGGACGGCATATTTCACAAACTGTATTTCTGTCCCCAGGAATCCAAACCAATGGATTGGACTTTCAGAGGCAGACGGTGCCAACCACAAGTGCAATCACTAATGCACATGCACAAGCTCTCCTCCAACAGGTAACACATGATGCACACTGTCACACACCTGTACCTGAAGTAACTATTTGTTTGCCCTATCTCTGTGGAAGGAGCAGATGTCCGGCTGCTAATTTTTCGGTGTAGTGACACAGCTCAATTGTTGTTTTACAATGAAATAAGGTATAAAGTTTGAACAGTGGTATGCTCATCTGCACTCGCACATGCACAAGCAGAAAGAGTTCATTTAAATGAGCCAGGCTCTCCTTGTGTCGCCTGGCAACAAGGCAGATTAATCAACCCTGTATGCTAATTAGCTGCTCTGCGGTTGCTCGGAAACAGATGGCCAAGAATATGCAAATCTATGCAGAATTTACATGCACTGCATAACAGTTATTTTAATTAGCATCTCATCTCTCCCCTCCCTTCCCATTCACTTTCCTTGTCTCTGAAGGCTGCAGCACATTTTAAATATCCACTTTCTCCTTTTCTTTTTAATTCAAATTCCTCTTCCAGCTCAAAGACTAAAGGCTCATTCTCAAAGAGCTGCTCAGGTAGCACAGAGATCTGATGTTCTATTGTATTTTCAGACAGTGACTCTTTGACTGAATTAGATATCCTTTCATTTTGCAGTTTAAACATTTTAGGATCTAGTTATTTTTAGAACAACTATGTCATGAAATTAAGCGATATTTGACCAGGCACACCATATTCAGTCAGTATGCTCAGTAATAACTGTAGGAAGATTTACTCTAAGCCTCCCCTCTTTGCTTCACCTCCACTAGTCTAAATCGGAAGACTCGAGTGCTCTTCCGACCTCCGTCCAGCAGAGCGTATTGCCTCAAACCCAGCTAATGTTGGCCGGGGGACAGATTGCTGGCGTAAGTGGCCTGTTGCCTCATTGCTTTCAGTTACAACCTAGTCATAGCCATGCATCTGGGGCTGACACCTCAACCTGATCAACAGTGGCTGAAAGATTGGGTGATGAAATGATCGCTTGTCCTGATTCTGTGGCTAAGGCTGGTGTTTCCTCTGCCTGTCTGCCTGTTCATCCCAGTGGTTCTTAGGCTACGTCCAAATGTGTTTGAACGTAGCCTGAATGTGTCTGTACACTCATGGTCAGGCCAACCACCCGACACATTTTCATATCCATCCACATTCTACCGTACTGTAGTTGAGAAGACTGGCCGGGTTGAATGCGGTTGCTCTTGTGCTATGCGGGAGGGAATGTTTACTGTGCATGTGGATTTGAGTTTGGACATGACATCAACATGCTCATTTGCACTTGTGCCTGGCTCAGCTGCATGAGTCTCCTCTCCATTCGTCTCTCTGGACACATATTAGTGTTGCCACAAAAGAAAAAGTTTCACTTCTGCTTCGATAACTGCTCTGAGGAGATAAAGTCGGTAGAAAATTTGAAATATAGCGAATCACCTTCAGTGTCATCTGTAAGGATATATATTCATGCAAATTGGAGAATTAGATAAGGAGCTTTGTTGTAGTTTATGAGAGTGAATCATTTAAACAACTGTTGTCAGTATCAAACAATGCACCCCACCTGTTGATTAAACTGGAGCAAAGCCGAGGTGAATTAAGCATTTATCTTATTATACCGTACTTAATGATGACAGATTATAGGCCATCATATCAAGACAGAATGGATCAAATATCTTTTCTGCAACACACACATTTTTATTACTTTGCGTGGTTATCGATGCTCAAAACTCAACTACTGTGACAACACTAACTAATCCAGTCTCTATGATGGATAATAAAGCTGATTTGTCAAAACGGTACCTACCTTCACTGTTGTTCCATTTCCTCTCTCTTCCTTTGACCTCTGTCCACCCGTCCATCTTTGCCTCCCTCCTCTCTCCCTCTCTTTCCCTCTCCCTCTCTCAATCTTTCTACTCTTCAGTTGACCCTGACCCCAGCACAGCAGCAGCTGCTGATCCAACAGGCCCAGGCTCAGATCCTTGCTGCAGCCGTGCAGCATTCAGCCAGCCAGCAGAACAGCACCACTGGGGCCAGCATCTCAGCCTCCGCAGCCACACCCATTACCCAGCTGCCCCTGTCACAGCCCATCCAGATCGCCCCTGTAAGACCCAATCACACATTTGCGTTTCTGCAACAAAGAATATTGTAAAACTTTTTGTCTGTGAAGTCCCAGCTCTAAAGGGATTTGAATGAAGGGGGCGTGTAATTTAATATACTTTCTAAATTTTGTGGATTGATTTTTGCATTTTTTTTTCCGAAGCAGCAGAAAACTTACAGAATATGCATTTCACCTTGATCAAGAAGCCTCATGAGAAAGCTAAATCTGACAACGCTGTTGCTATATTTTCATTCTGTTTTCAAGCTCAAATCAAGGTAGTTAGTTTACATTTGACTTTCTAAATGTCAAATAATAGATTTTAATTAGATTTTTCTTTTATTCAAGCATGCAGGGTTAGATGAGCATCTGTAAAGTGAACATTAGCTGCATCAACACAAAACTGCATCAATTAACATCTTATTTAGAATAATGGCTTCAAATAGAGAATACGTACATGATAGAGGGGGAGAAGATCAACACATGACAGACTAATTATTTTATTACCACATGAATCGGTTATTGGTTGTCTTTTTGGTAGAAGATGATGCTGAAATGTGAATAATAAGTAAATGTAATAAATAACTCAAGGTTGATTTAATACAAGACAAATTATGGCAAAAGTAACAATGATAATACTGTGCATTTTGTCTTGCAGCAGCTACAGCAGCAGAATCTTAGTCTGCCTCAGTTTGTTCTGGTGCAGCCCGGCCACCCGATCGCCACGCCACTGCAGCCTCAATTCATCATCTCACAGACACCACAGGCCCAACAGAGTGAGCTTCCAGTATTTGATTTGCATGCAGAATTAAGACAAGAGAGGAATCCCAAGGATTTTATGAGTTGTAGAGGAATTCTTTTTATCTTAACTCTCATGTCTTTCTCCCTGTAGGCATATTGCAAGCCCAGAATTTTCTAACTCAACTACCTCAAAGCCAAGCTAACCTCCTGCCGACTCAACCAAGCATCACCCTTGCCGCTCAGGTTGGTAATGAAACAAGCACATCTCAACTCTTTGTAAGTGTATTCATACTGGCAGTTCTTCTCCAGCTGTTATGCAGGTGTTCACATTACAAAGTCACCATTCTCATGTGTATACATATCTCTTTGATGCGTTTTTTACAACTTTTAATAACAATCACATTTTATATTTTCTTGTTTGCAGCCTGCAACTCCAACCCGCACAACAGCAGCCACACCTATTCAGTCCCTGCCCCACAGTCAGACACCACCCAAACGGCTGGATACCCCCACTCTGGAGGAGCCCAGTGATCTGGAGGAACTGGAACAGTTTGCCAAGACCTTCAAACAGAGGCGTATCAAACTGGGCTTTACACAGGTGAGATTTACAAATTCATGCATACTTTTATACATTATATATAAATTGATATGTTATCTAATTTAAATTCATACATGTAGCAATAATTAACTCAAATACAGAGTGAATCTTTGCAGCAGGTAAAATTTTTCATGTCTACCTCATGTTTCCCTCTCTCTCTCTCACCAGGGGGATGTTGGCCTGGCCATGGGGAAGCTGTATGGAAACGACTTCAGCCAAACTACCATCTCTCGCTTTGAGGCCTTGAACTTGAGCTTTAAAAACATGTGCAAACTCAAGCCATTGCTGGAGAAGTGGCTCAATGATGCAGGTTTGTCCCTGAGCCCACCTGAATGAGACATGGAGGGAGAATGTTTTGATCCATCTGTATACGTAGTCTTTATTTTTCCACATATCAGCAGTAGTTTAGTGGGAAACGTGCAGCGTGGGTTGCTCATTTTCCCAGTACCGTGTCTTTACCTCCCTTCCCTTCCTTTGTGTCGGTGCTGTTTGTGCAGAGAACCTGACATCTGACCAGGCCCTGTCGAGCCCCAGTGCCCTGGGCTCCCCAGGCATGGGCATAGAGGGGATCAACCGCAGGCGGAAGAAGAGGACCAGTATTGAGACCAACATCCGAGTGGCCTTAGAAAAGAGCTTTCTGGAGGTGAGAAGCTCATATTCCTGAAGTTGACAATATTGGTCCTCTTCTCATTCAGTGTTTCATTAGTGAAATATGTAAAATGATCATGTTATACATGCAGTATTTGGTGTTAATGCTTAGTCCTATAATAGATGCTGCCTAGCAGCAAAGTTACACACAAGACAGTGATCTCCTCAGTGCTCACTGGGAATCTCTGGCTTTTTTGCCCTCTTCAAGCAGAACCAAAAACCTACCTCTGAAGAAATCACCATGATCGCTGACCAGCTCAACATGGAGAAGGAGGTGATTCGGGTCTGGTTCTGCAATCGCCGACAGAAAGAGAAGAGGATTAATCCCCCCAGCAGTGGCAACACTGGAGGAAGCAACACCCCCATCAAAACCATCTTTACCCCCAGTAGCCCTTTGGTGAGAATGGACACACACACTTCAGTTATTCAGGTTACTTTGTGGATGTGGAGCAAATATTTTGGGTCTCTCTGCTGTTCCTGGATCAGTCTGAGTATCTCACTTGTATTTGGAGGTTTATTCTGACATATGGGTTGTGTTATTTGTTCTTGTTTAATCCTCCTTCTCATTCTGTCGCCCAGGTGGCCAGCACAGCAAGCCTTGTGAGCAGTCCAACTATTAACACACCCACCACACTGACTGTAAATACAGTGATGCCTCTCACCAGCACCAGCGTCTCCAGTTTGTCTTTCACAGGTATGTATGTGTGCGCTTGGCACGTGTGTTGGTCTTAATGAAAGTGTGTCTCTTAACATACATATAGAGTTTAAGGTTAACTTGTGTTTTCTTCCTTCCCTCCCCTTAAAGGCACAACAGTTGGAGCCACAAACACAGCGTCTGTCATCTCCACGGCACCTATGGTTACCACAGCGACCAGCTCTCCATCTTTAAGCCCGTCGCCAACGACGATTCAGTCCACGACCACAGAAAGCAAGGCCGGCACTCACGCCCAAACTGTCGTTACCCAGGCCCCGACATCTCTAGCCACCACTTTAGGGACAGGCCAGGTGATGGTGGCGGCTCCAGGGTTGTCTGCTGCACTGCAGGGTGCTGCTCAGTTACCCACCAGTGCCAACTTTGCTGCCATGGCTGCAGCTGCTGCAGGGCTCAACCCAGGACTAATGGCCTCTTCCCAGTTCGCTCAGGGGTTAGTGTTGCACATGATGTCAAGGCATCTCATTGTTTCGCCTGTAGTTTACTCAGTGGTGTCCTCTCTCTTGGTCTAAATGATCTTGTCTGTGTCTGTGTGTCTAGGGGCGCCCTATTCAGCCTGACTCCCGGTGGCCTTGGCAATGCACTGAGTCCTGCCCTCATGAGCAACAGCACCCTGGCTACCATCCAAGGTGCGTAGTAATGTCATGACAATATACTTCAATACTTACTATGCACATACTTTGTAATGCAAGCCAATACATCATGCATACAACACATATAGTTTCATAGGTAGTTTGATGGTATGATTATTTTTGCCAGGTAGTGAATGTTCCAAAACATCGTACTGCTCTGCTGCTCTGGTTTGGAAACCTTTTGCTATGGAAGACCAAACCTGCCTCATAAACAGACACTTGAATTAATGAATCACTAAATAAAATGGAAAAATACATCAAGTATGTAAATGAGAAACTATTAATAACTCTAACATTTACAAAGAAAATTATAAAAAAAAAAATAAAAAAAAATCCATCACGGGTTTCATCAAGATAACCCGTTGTTTATATAATTTGTATAATGAAAGGGAAAATTAAATGAGGCCACGATGCATTTGCATATTAACAGCAGAATAATTCAAGCCACGCCCACGAGGTTAATCCTGCTGAGAGAAAATTACTTCTCTGGATGGAGAAATTAATCCTGCCGAGCGATAATAAATGTTGATAATGAAAAAACAAATTCTGCAGAAAGAAAAGTCCTGCAGCGACAATAAAAACGTCTTTATTTGATTATATTTTTAGATCAATTTAATTATTTTTATTTATTAACTTATTCACTTTCATAAGACAGGTTTGGTCCTCTGTACATTGTACAGCTGCAGCACTCGCTCTACTGTCTCTCTAACCCTTCTGTCTTCTCCACAGCTCTGGCATCAAGCGGCACGATCCCCATCACCTCTCTGGACGGCAGTAACCTGCTGTTTGCTAACACCTCTGCCGGCAACACGCCCAACCTGGTGACCACGCCGCTCTTCCTGAACCCCCAGAACCTGTCGCTGCTCACCAGCAACCCTGTCAGCCTGGTGTCGGCCGGGGCAGGCGGACTGCAGGTCACTGCCGATGCCCATCATCAAGCCACCACGGCTGCTGTGCCTGTGCAAGCCTCGACCATTACCACTGCCTCCAAGGCTCAGTGAAGGCAGTCAGGCTGCATCCCGAATGAACCCCCTGTTTCTTATGTCGTGCACTACTCCTATCACCACGCAGGGAATAGGGAGGTTGATTTGATATAGGCTCTGCGCTTCACTAACCACCCCACATTCTTTCCATTGTATCTATCATTATTTAATCCTTTTGCTGCCACCAAAAAGAAAACAGCCTCAGATGAGGCTGGCATATATATTTTTGTTTTTTAGTTTGTTTCCTGTCTTTTACTTTATGATTCTTGGATGTTTTTTTTCCACAAACAGTAGCCAGATGGACACTGTTGTTGGCCTGCCGCTCCTCATGAACCTTGACAGGTGTCCAGGAAAAGAAGTATCCCCGGCACCGTCAAGCTGTTCACATTTTGTACATATATCTGTCCTCCTCTTTCCAGGTCAGAATTTTCTCTGAAATACTTCTAACCAAAAACTTTAGGATTTTGCTCTTTTAACATTCAAACTAAACTGATTTACTACTAATGTCACAATATTCATCATCACTAATGGGGATTTGTGTGTCACCCCATCTTTAATTCTGTCTTTTGGGTTTTTTGGACAGGCCTTGATGTAAATCATATCAAAGTTATATTGTAGAGACTTTTTTTCTTTATCTTTGCTGTCTATATTTTTTGACCTTTTCAGAACTTTGTAAGTCTAATATTAAGTTAAGATTTAACTATCAATTTTTAATCGTGGTTATAAGGCTTTAAAAACAAGTAATAAGTGGCCGATATAAAGGTTATCATTGCTTTAAGGGTCAGAGGGACCGGATGTGTCTCTCTGAGTCTCTCTTTCTGGAAACACTGACTTTTACATGTTGCTGTGGGGGCGAAGTAGCCGCCAAGCTTTTGTAAAATGACGGTCATGGTGTGGATTATAGACACTGATAGAAAATGACTGAAAACATTACATGGAGAGCTTTAAAAAAAAAAAAAGAGCTGCAGCATGCAGTCCCGTGTCCCGTTGAGGGTGGTTTGTTTTGGATGGTGGTCCATTGGAAAACTGTAAATTATGTTTGGATTCAGAGGTAGAAATTAGAAGTCTGCATGTGTCGTCTACAGCTCAGGCAGATGCTGAGAGTTCAGTAACTGCGTGATCCACAAGGCTCCGGGGCTGACTGGTCTGTTTTTGGGGCGGACTAGTCACGAGGAGCGTGGTCATCATACCAAACGTATGGTGGCGTTGGCTAGATGGGGTTATCGTATTGTGTTTTTGTTTTCTCTTTTCTTTTTAATAGTAGTACCGTCGTATCTACTTGTGCACAGTATCTGTACCAAAAAACTGGATTGATGAGCTGCAGTCTGCCTGTTTTGGGAGGAATGAAATTCTGTCTTTTTTGTCTGCAGTCGTCTGACTGGCTTACGTACTTTAAGATATACCAAAAATATTTGTTAAAATAATTGCTGTGTGTAGTGGGTGTAGCTTAGTCTAGTCAATATATTTATGAGTACAGAATCTCTCTTCATTGTCAACAGAATATAGAAATGCAATATTTCGATGATCATTTTCCAAAGATGACCTTTTTTTTATTTTGTTTCTTTTTAATTTTGACCAAGTGTCTCATTGCTCAACGTTTTGCCTGGCAGCACAACTGACCAAAAAGTGAGGGATTGGCGGTTTGGGGCATGAGAAAGTCGGGTTTTTTTTCTCTATGAATTGGGTCTTTTCTTTTATCACTGGGGCCTCGCCCCAATGGCCTGATCCTAGGTTTCTTTGAGCCATTTGATGGCTTGTTATTTTTCCTTTTTGCATCTGTTTTGGCCATTTTGGTAGCAGTTTTGGACTTATCAGAAGCATAGCGGAAAGGTTCTGTTTTTTGGTTTTGTACTAATATTCAGCCATAAAACAACAGCTTGAACCAAAGTGGTTTTCCTCAGTAGTTGCTGTGCCTGTTTGAGCACACAAGTTGCCGTTCACACGATCTCTACTCTCCACACTGCTGACAAATTAATTTCTTCTTCTCCCACCTCAGTCAGTACCTGATATTCCTGTGTCGGTGCTGCTGGATAAAGGATCACAGAAACTTAGCTTTAACAACTTGCTGCTGATACTCCCGGTGGAGTTGAGCTGTTGAGAGGCCTGCATGCTTTGCTATAGCTTTATGACGACATCCTGAGAAAATCAGGTTTTGTGGTTCAGACCCTCTCGTCCCGGGAGGGCTCACCTATGTAAATGCATAGATCTGATCATCAGATAACGTACTACACCTCCTCTCGGCACCGCCATTTTGAACCAGCATGTTATGAAACAATGTGCTGCTCCCTAAATCTGTATGTGGACTAGTTTTCAAACCTGCCCAATTATCTTACCCAACACAGCGTTGGGCTAAGCACTGTTTTGCGCTACACAGTCAACTAAACCCCACATAAAAGTAGCATTGTTCTGCTGCTTCCAAATAACAACATGATTTACCACAGTGAAATCACTGAGACTGTAAGCAGTGAGTTTTGTCCACGTTCTCCTCTTGTGTACTTCTTTTCTGTTGTTGAATTATTTTGACTGAATATACCTCAGCAGCACTTAAACATAAGGTTCACCTTTAGACATTTCTGTGTATAGAACAGTGTAGAATGTATAAGTACTGTCTGGCTCGCCATTCAAAGTTTATACTGATGAACCATACATAGGAACCATACATTTAAAAAGGACAACCTACTACTGCTATTTTCTAGTACTACTATTTATGGGGTATTTCCAGGTTTAAATGTTATTTTGAGATCCTTCTTGCCAAAGTAAAAGCCTTTCTCTTTGCAGCTAGGCGGGTGTCTGGCTGCTCATGTTGCTGGTTTCCCTGTCTTTAAGGCCACGACGGGCCTACAGGACTCAGTCCTATTCCAGTGCTGTTTGTAGTTACTAAAGAGTTGAACATGTGCTAGCGAGATGAACCAGTTGCCATCGGCACCATAGGATGTTACTGAAATATTTATCTGCGGAGAGACTTAAGAATTAGAGAAACGATCTTTTCTTAATTCTATACATATAAATATATATATAAACACTTGTAAGATATTCATATTTTATATTTGATCCAGTATGTTATCAAGACTGAATGTAGTGTTTATCATGCTTACTCGAAAACAACTCCCCTAAATCTTCCTTTTTATTATTGCAGAATAGCAATTTTTTTTAAACTGTCAAGACCAAAAAAAAAAAAAAGAGATGAAATCTGAGACCACGCCTCGGTGGCGCGTGAGTCGCTGACACCTGTGTCTGTCGTGTATCTGCGAGGTCTTTTCAACAGGAGGGGTTCGTTCAGGCGCTCCTGAGTCGGAAGCATCTGATCTTAATCTTTTCAGATTTTTTTTTTCTGGGTTTTGTTTTGGGTTTTGTTTTTGTTTTTTTTGGAGTTATTGTGGACTTGATTTGTTGTGCTGTCTTTAACAATCATTTGATTTTTTTTTTTAATATTACTTTATGCCTTTAATTGTTTTGTATAGTGTGAGAGGGCAAGATCACTGGCTTTCTTAGTTTGACAAAGAAGATTAACATTATCATTTATGCCTTATTGTTATGTAGAAGACATGAGCATTGTAGCATTGTTGTGTGAGTGCGTCTGAGCGCGTGAGTGAGAGCTTGAGCGCTGAGCTCACCTGGTGCATTGTTTTCACTGAAACAATACAGTGTACTTTGGGCATTTTGGAGCGTGTTTTTGTTGCTGCCTAGGTTTTTTAGGTGTGACTCAGACAGGTCGAGGATACCTGTGAGAAAAGCTTTACTAATAATTCCAGCAGGTGAGTGTGTGTGTTGTGAGTGTGTGCGCGTGTGTTTGAGAGTTTCAAAAGAGAGAATAGGGAGGGCAGTCTGCAAACCATTATGGTGCATCTTTTTCCATCTTCCAGCGGATGTTTGAGAGTGGTTTTTAAAAATGGTGACATGAGAGTACTTATATTTGTTTTTGTCTGGCGGAGGGTTGGGTGGGGGGGGTGGGGGGTGGGGGGGTCTCTACTGATTAACTAAAGCCTTTTAGAAAAGCCAGCTCTTGGTTTATAAAGGTCAGACTACCGTTTGTGGTCATAGAGTGACTATTTGATCCCTACTAATGTCTCAACTGTCAGCGGACGATCGTTTTGCCACTGGCTCAGCTTTAAAGCTTTGGTTTCATGACATGATCACGTGATGTCAAGATGTTCTTGTGGATCAGCCATGCATCAAGTTGTAGTATGTTGGCCCACCACACTGGTTTGCTGGTTTTTCAAGTTGACAAAGGAAGTGCGGGGCACCAGTAAGGCGAAGGGAGCTGTTGTATACCTCATTTCTAACTCAAGACTGAGTGAAACCTGCTTTAATCTACTTAAGAAATAAAAAAATATTTTAAAAAAAATCACAAAAAAAGATGAAATTACACGAACTTGTGTCAGTGGAGAAGCCCGCTCATACCTGTGCTTCGTGAAGGGTTGTGAAAAAAAGCCACCACAAGGGGGAGACAGAATACATACCAGTACTCATGAATGTCTGCTGTTATTTCTCTCACAATTTGGTGTATTTATGCTGCACACTGACGTATTTCAGCGTTGGGTGGAAATGATATGTTGTAACTTGACATAAGTTTATTTTAATGTATTTTATTCCTTTTTTTACTGTCAGCTAAAGGTAACCTTTGAGCCCCCCTCCATGTTTGAACACTTCTTTTAAGTTTTGACAATCCTGTTTTGTATTTTTTTTTATTTTTTTCAGTCTCACTCTGAGCAGGTGCAGGTATGTACGCGTCTTCCCACGTGATGGTGTGCTGTCGCAGCCCGCTCTCGCTCTCCTGAGGTACCAACATTAACCAAAGACTTCTAACTTGATTGTATATGAACGACACAGTCCCCCCGCCCATCCCCGCCTCACTGCTCAGCATCAAATCCCGGCTGCACGCTCTCGCCCCGAGTTTTCGGTTCTCCTGTGAACAGTTTGCTTTTTATTGCATGCGAATGTGTATCCGCGCCGGGAACACCCCGGCGCCACGTCGGTGCTGCGGTTTCAGTGCCTGTGGGCGGGGATCGGAGGGGGTTGACCAGGGGGCCGAGCGGGCTTCTCCGACAGACACGAACCAATCTGGTGGTAGCTGGGTGATGTTTGTTAATACACACTGAGGGTTAATCCTGTGCACACTGTACATGCTCAGGACTCTGTATGTTTGTCTTGAGCGCTGTTGCTAGGATGTCCCCCCCCCTTGCCCTCCCTCCCTCCACTCCCTCCTCTCTCTCAAGGACTGGTGAAAATGCTGTTCCAGCCTCTCACAGTGTGTGTCTCTCTCTTCCTCATCATCCATACACTGTATAGTCCTAGGACATTAACCCTGTTGTCTCCAGGAATACACATCCTGCGGTAACTAAAACTCATTGCTGTGTCCCCTCCTTCTTCTCTTCCCCCCTCCCTCCTTTACTCCTCTTCTGCTCCTCCTTTGACATCGTCTCTTCACTACAGACTCTGATCAGCTGTGACACTATGCATCATGGTCCTTCACTCTGCATGGACTGTGTCCCTCTGGCTCAGAACTCTAGCCGACGGGCTCCAGTGACACTTTGTTTAATGCTTTACTCCAAGTGAGGCTGTAGGACCTCGCAAGCGCTATCCCAAAGCAAAAATCCAAATATTTAACTTTTGACAAATGCAGATACCAAAGATATCTCTCTGTCCTGTGTCTTTCTCTCGCTGTTTCTTCTCTCCCTTCCACCCTGCAGCATGTGTATTAAGAGACAAACCCAGCACTGGCTTTAGTCCTAGCCTCAGTAATTCCAAAGCTTAGATGTATATTTTGGTATATTTCTGAGAAAAACTTGCGTGAAAAGCGTCTGTTTCTCGTTTGTTTGTTGTAATCTCTTTTTTCTGTCACAGCATGGAACTAATTGCAGAACTGTCTTACTCTTGGTAGGTTAAAGATATAGTATTTTTGTATGTTTTTGGGTGTGTTATGTGTGTGATTATCAGTTCACAGCCCAAGTGACCATGGCTTTCAACAAGAGAGAGACGAAAAAAAAGAAAGAAAGCGCCAACCATGTACATATAATGTCTGTGTATCTCAAGAAACGCATTCTGTAAAACATTTGCTACTCATGTTGGAAGCTTGGGCTCATCTAAAGGAATGTGTCCTAGATTTTATTTCCCTTTTTTTCTTATTCTGCAGCCTGACATGACATCCTGGGACTCTAATGTAAAGAGTCCTGGGTTTCATCATGGACAACGACACTGAGGGACACTGATCTGATCTGACTACAAGAAAAAAAAACCAAAAACAAACAAAACAAACAAACAAAAAAAAACCGCCTCCAGTCGTGGTGGCATAGAACTGAAAGATTGTGTAGGAGTTTTAAGTATGTGAATCAGGATACATAGTAGATTTTGATGCATTTGTCTGCTGTATTTTTTGTTTGTTTTGTTTTTATACACATATAAAGATAATCTTTTACTGTTAATGTACAGTTCTCTTTTGTTGTAAACATCATTAAACCATTTTCCAAGTGTTTTGACATGTGCCTTGTCTTTTGTTGGTATCCAGTGCCACCTGTTCAGATTAATCTTGGCTGCCTCTGCTCCACTTTTTGTTGAGTTCCTATTAAATGCTAAAAAACGTAATGCCAAAATAGCACGCCGAACACGGTCAATATACCTGCTACATATCCGCATGCTAGCCATGCCAGCGTTAGCATTAGCACCTTAGCACTGTGCCTAATGAGAGCTATTTGTAGCATTTAGCATGGAAGAATTGTTTTTTATGTAGATGCTGATGAATGAATAGTTTGTCTGATGTTATGAGTTTATGAGCCTATGTGAGTCTACGAGCTGAAGAGAAATTGACGATTTACACATTTGTCATTTTCTTATTTTGTTTATAAAATGTGAAAAAAAACCCCTGAAAGATATTTAATTTACATAAAAGAGAAAAGCGGCAAATCCTAATTTTTTAGAAGCTGGAGAATGTTTTGCATGTTTGTTCGATAAATTACTCAAACGAGTAACTGATCACCAAAATAGCTGCTGATTAAACTTTTGATCAACTAATCAAACAGTCAGCTAATTGCATCAGAGCTAATCAACCATGGTATCTCTTGATGCAGGAGAGGCCGAGCAGGACATCAGCGAGGAGACAAAGGTGGGGCTGATGTGCTGGGGATCAAGGACTCGTAGGGGTCTCTATTCCTCTCCTCAGCTTGGCGCGGCTGTAGACCAGAGACACAAAGTCAGTCTGACATCAGGGAAGAGTCTGCACATTTCCATCAATAATGATCACAGATCAGTTTCACAGAGTTGCCTTTAAGTGACAGGTCCTGTTAACAAAACAGTGAAATGTGCCAACAGTGATATCATGTGCTCATTAGCTGATGATAGTGATGATATAGTGTCTCTGTTTTTCCCCCCAAAGGCTAATGTTTTGTTTTGTTTTGTGTGTGTGTGTGTGTGTGTGTGTATACATATATATATATATATATATATGTTAATACTCTAGTTTCAGCTCATGGTTTGTCAAACATGTTAATTAGCCACTGCTTTGTCGTGGTAACAGGCAGACATTTGGCCCTTGATTTCATGTGTTGGATATGGCCAAAATCGAGAGAAATACATGGAAATATATAAAATGCTCACTCCAAACCTCCAAACTTTCTCAGTCACCTTGGAGAGTGTTTTGAGTTTAAAAAAGTTTAAATCCATGGACTGTGTGACCTCAAGGAAATTTTGGATAATTAATCTACAACCAAATGCGACTCCACATTAGTCTCCAGTCTCCAGTCTCTTATTTTGACCATATCCCACGACTGTAGGAAGTTTGTTCTGTTTAACATGTATGAGTAAGTAAGAGTGAAGCACCTTACCTGTGATTTCTTGCCAGCTTTCCTCTGCAGATGAAAGAACAACACAATGATTAACAGTTTAGGTGGCAGGGATGAGGAGAATGTGAACTCTCAAAGTCAGCAGCTGAGGGGATTTACTTTTCTTTTTGCTGGCTCAAGCACCTGGTAAGGGTCAGTGTCTTGTGGTCTCTCAAGCTCCTGGAGAGGAAATGTGACATAATAAACAAATAGGTTACAACAGAGATAAAAATCAACAACATGATCTGACAACGCTCCTCACCTGGTAATCGCCGCCATTATCTTCCTGTTTGATCAGTGAGAAAAACACAAGAAAATAAGCTTGTGATGCTCACAGTGAAGCAAATGCACACGTACTTAACAGTATATCCATCCATAAACAGTGAAAACATGTCAGTTGTAAGCAGTCAGGATTATGTCACTTACAACCACTCCAGCAGCCACAGGTGAGATGAAGGAAAACTGCACAGAGAGGAGGGTACAACAAATTATTAATGAATACACAGATACAACAACACATCTGCAACTTAATGAATCTCAGTTGTTTCAATATTTAATTAAAATGTAAAAACAGTTCAGACTTCAAACAACAAATTAATATTGTGATTTGTTGAGAAAAAGGCATTCTCAGCCTCTTCATTTTGAGGATTTCCATGTTTTGTTAATTAGTTCAGTTCAGTTCACTTAATTTCAATTTGTATAGCACCAAATTCCTTAAATAAAAAAGGATGTTTTGGACTTTTGGCTGGGCAAAGGAAATTAGGATTGTGCAGATGTCACCTTTATGGACACACACACACACACACACACACACACACACACACACACACACACACACACACACACACATATATAAAATTCTTTTTGTTGAAGTGCTGCTTTTTAATTTGATTATTGTTGAATTAATAATCAGTCATCAAATAACTTTCTCTTGGTCAAACAATGAAATGACTTATTGTCCTTATGGAGCCTCTGTCTGATAAACACCAAAGCTGTTCCTGTGCTGTACCTCACCTTCTCTCTGAAATAGAACGCAGTAGCAATGATACAATAAATGATCAGGATCCCGTCCAGGACGTAGCAGGTAATCGGCTCAGTGAAGAAAACCTCTGCAGGATAAACAGACGAGAAATATTTAACCGCAGGCAGCTACATAAATACGTTTAATGCTTTCTGTGCTTCTATTTTGTGACATTTTTCCTCCACAACATAAATTTCATGGGGAAATATTGCACCACTTTTATCTGACAGATGTAGATAGCAGGCACTGTAGCTCACAGATCTCTATCTAAAAAGATAAAAGACTATATTTATCCCCAGCAGGCAAACTGACATTGGCACAGTACAGAAGGCAGCCTCGGCAGTAAACAAAAGAGGAACTATTTAAATAACATTTAAAAAAGACAAATCTTTACAGGTCTGTTTTCACAGAGGACATTTTGAGTCACAGCTCTTCCTAATATACTTCAGTAATGATCTTTCTTCTATTCAAGAGTCCTAGTGAGTAATGACAATGTAACAGTGAGCCATACATGACCAATACCAGTGTCTGTATATACTTATGTTTACATATACATTTCTATAATATACATTTCCATGTTTCTGGTGCAGTGATGTGCCTCATTCTTTCTTTTTTCATGCTACAGAAACTCATTTCTAAGATTTTTTCAAACAAGCTGATAACAAATGATCATGTATAATATAAAATGTCAACTATTACAACAGACTTTTACAATTTTTTTAAAAAAAATAGGATTTTTAGAATTGAGTTATAAGTACAAGTACTTTTGATGCTTTGAATCTAATAATACTTCTTTACTTTTACTTTTTTGTACTACTTTTTTATTAATTCATTAATTGAGTATATTTTCAAAGCTAGGTATAAATATGAATAATGATACAATAACACACATATTTAACATCAAACAAAATATCACTAAAACATTGGTAGGCTTTACTGCTAATAGTGGTTCTCTTTTTTTTGCAAAAATAACTAAAACCTTGTGCAGAACTCTGTGAGATCAGACAGAAGAATGTCATAAAACCCCAGTTGACTTATTATTTATCAGATTCCCATGTTACAACAAGACAACAGTCAGGCTGCTCAGATAAAGTACCAGTTGAACTGAAATACTGTAAAATTAAATAAAAATGAAACAAATATATTATAATATAAACTATATAGATTGATATATTATGTTTGTTATATCAGTGAATTGTCTGTATTTGTGCAGATAGTTCTATGCAAACACAAAGTGTCCAATGATGCAAATTTTATGAAGCTATTACATGTGTAAGACAAATGCATCTTTTATAAACACATGAGTGATCTGTTCTGACTTGAGACAGAAACTGGAAAAGTTGGTCAGTGTGCGTGTGTGTGTGTGTGTTTATGCAAACAGGATGTCCATTTAGCTACATGGGATAATATGAAAGCAACAAAGTGTGAGCCTCACGAGAGGAATAAGAGACCCCTGAAACAGGAAATAAGAGACACCATATCTGCAGCTCAGTTTAAGTGAAGTGTCTTTCCTGTCTGCTCTGAGGTTTTGATGGGGCTTGTTTATCTTAGTATGCGGTTGGAACAGAAGCTGTGTTGTGAAAGCGAAGCTAGTGGTGGTGAATCATTGAAGCTGTAGGGTCCTCATCACATCTTGATCATCTTTGGCTGCTGTAGGGTGTAACATTTCTTCTAGACTTGGAGTATGATTGTACTTTAAGGCAATTTGTGTAAATTTGTTACAGAATGTGAGGGTTGCACCTCGCTGGTCTCAAGATATTTGCCATAACAACACTTGAGCTCACCTTTCTTAAATATTATTTTTTTTATTCTTGTCTGTAAATTATTTATTTCTTTAAAAAATAATTTTATATTTTTTTTAGTTCAAATAGGAGGACATGAAGGTAGTTGGTGTGAGGGAAGAGGATACAGAGGACAGGGCGAGATGGAAGATGTTTAGCTGTTGTGACCTCTGAATGGAACAGCCGAAAGTCTGAAGCCGAAGTTTGACATTTAAAGAAATATGGTTCAAATTTTTCTTATAGATTTACATAATTAATAAGATGGATTCTCTCATATCTGTATGTTAAGTTGGCTGAGGCAACCAATTAGCTTAGATTAGCACAAAGACAAACATCCCTACTTTTATATGAATTCACCATTTAATAAAATGAAAAATATATTATAGATTTATTGTTTGTTAAACTGTACAAAATATTCTGAATTTCAGGTTGATATTTTGGTCATTAAAGGAAGTTCTCCAGTAAATTTAAAATTTGAACAAGGTGTGGCTGCACGGCGTGCATTTCGAAGTTAAATGAACAGTGCATCATTTTAGGAAATACATTAATAAGCTTTCATGTAAAGAGAAACAAGAGGGTAAGAAGATTTGATGCAACTCTCAAGTGTGTTTTTATAAGTCCGTTAGCTTAGCTTAGCTAACACTAAAGCTAAAACAATCTGCCTCAGTTACCCGCTCCGGGGACAGTGGCAGGTGGGGAGTTTGACTGGGGCGGTACACCTGTCAAACGGTAACGCGGGTGTCCTAAGGCGAGCTCAGGGAGGACAGAAACCTCCCGTGGAGCAGAAGGGCAAAAGCTCGCTTGATCTTGATTTTCAGTATGAATACAGACCGTGAAAGCGGGGCCTCACGATCCTTCTGACTTTTTGGGTTTTAAGCAGGAGGTGTCAGAAAACTATGAATGCCTCATTATTTGTGGGAATTAAACGAATGAAATAGAACACGTGAAGAAATGAGCTTTGCAGATGCTAATTGGCAAATTTTGTTACCCTTGGACTGAGTCGGGCTAGCTGTTGGCCCGTGTTTCCAGCATTCCTGCTATGCTAAGCTGACCAGCTCCTGGCAGCAGCTTCATATTTCATGAACAGACATGAGATTGGTATCAATCATTGCCCTCAGCTCTCAGCGAGAAAGCAAATAAACATATCCACCAAGATATGTTCTTATAAAAAAGACAAAGCGCAACCTGCCAATAGGCCAGTTATTACAGGCTAATAAGTATTGAGATCCTAATGTTTCTAATAACACCAGCATTAGGTTAACTTTTGAGGAGATGTGTGTGAAATGATGCACAATGCATCCAGTATTTTCATTTGATAGAATTTCATCTAGCTGGAACAAGCTGATACACAATCGAATCACTATACTGTGTATAGAAGCTGTATGTTGAAGCAGCATCACAGTAGAGGATGTTATGTACCTGTCAAACCTCAACACATGTGCTTTAATCGCTCTTTTCATTGTTAAAGCACTAAAACACACGTTTCCTGATCAATATTCAGTTGTGTGGCTCACTCAGCCTGTTGAATCTGATCAAAAAGGTCTTCATGTACACCACGATCTCATCCGCAAGAAGTCCATCAATCCTGGCAATCGAAAGGTCACAAAGTAACGCGTGCAACCAAACCTATGAAAATGTCCGTGGCAGCAACACTCACAAACACACAAATACTGCGTGTTTCTCTGGGAATTCTGATGTTTTATCTTGTTGCATCACAAGTTGCAGAGGCGTTTCACCTTTAGTGTTTCACACGCCAAGGGGAAATAATTTATTCATGCGTACTTTCTTGTAATCCCTTCATCATGATCAATCTGACTTAAATACATGACAGGACTTGAAAGTGTTTTTTGATCATTTTGAACATATTTTTTTCACCATCCTCTAACTTCTACATGAAAGAGAGAGTCTGGGAAATATTAAATGCACAGAGAATTTCTGCTCATGACAACCCAAACTCCTCAAGTTAAATCCAGAGGAAAGAAAGGGTGCACGTGAGTATATATTTCATATTGACACTGCTTTGAATTACAGCCAGCAACATGCTACTTACGCTAATTATTCATTAAATATAATTTTTTACTTACACTAACACACAGCTGTCAAAGGCAGAGAACAAAGAATATTATAAAAGATCAATAAAAGAGTTAAAAAGAATTTTTGCATCTGCAGTGGACAAGTGGCAAGTGTCTGCAATTTGGTTTCCCGTGTTCCAAATATAGACACATGTTTTCGTAACACTGAATGGAAAATGTTTTTATCCTCTCACATCTTAGTTTCCTTGCCTTGTAACAAAAATACCCTCAACTGCTCAACGTTTTTCCACCACATAAAGCTGTGTAGGGAAGATATCTCCTCCGTGACTCTCATGCTGCTGTTCTGAGATACAGAAATCAGGGAGGTGGTCTGATGTTTACTGCTTCTTAATCAAATTACTGCAAAAAGTGAGTGAACAAGTGATTTGAAGTGCTTTAAAGGATTGAGCGGCATGTTTTTTTTTTAAACTTTCGTAAAAGAGAAGGCCTGTGTTGCTGAAGATTTCCATGTGAGGTTGTGAATATAAAACCCATCACTGTTTTAAATGAATTCAGCATTTGTGTCACTTACCGTCGCAGGAGACAGGCACTGGGAGCACAAACAGAACCAACACGCCTGTCCTCAGCACGTCCATGACTTTCGCTGCTTGTCTCTCTTTGTGTCCGCCTGAAGAAACAAGGTTCTCTCTCTTTCCCTCCTGGTGGTTTCTGAATGCCTCGCTCTTATCTTGCTCCCCTCACTCTGATCAGAGGAAGTGGCTGAACTGACTACCTGCCAGTGGACTGAGACGGATACACTGCACAGCCTTGTACACCCACCGTTAGTCTCACTGACTGTGCGATGTTCAATTGTTTCCCCCCTAGCAACACTGATAAGATGAAACAGGCACAATGGCTCATATGTACAGCCAGCTCACCTTTCCTTAAATACACCCACACAGTTACAAGGCGCCGACATAAAAGGTGGCTGATTCTGATTCATTCTTATCTGTGTTTTAAGAAACATTTTGTTTTAAGTTCCCCTATAACACATTAAATAAATATTCAATTATAATAGATAGTTTATAGAAAATTTAAAACACTGTAGTACAGCATACACCATAGTGACAGGCATATATAAGATGACATTTAAGTGTTTATTCAAGACATATATAACCCTCTATTAAATATTTATTATGCTTTTGAGTCTGAGGCAATATTAAGACAAATGTACAAACTATTAACAACTGCTACAAATTACTGTTCATTAGTCATACATTAGACATTATTACAGTTGTGTTATTATGCTTTTATTACCTGTAACTCAACAGTTACAAACTTCATACAAGGATTAGGTGTTGACAAATACATAAAAAACAAAACAAATCACTGTCTTAATATTTGCTTTGCATTACGGTGTTACTGTAAAGCATCCCTTTAGTGTTTTTATGCTGCTAGTGCTTTGCAAAGTATGAGGTGTTAAAATGATGGTTTGTGATTCTGTTGTGATCTGTAATTTTGCATTTTATGAAATTATAGGTGTAGTAAATTATATAATACACAACAATGTTTTGCAAAGGAATATATAAGTAATCTGATTTAAGATGAATTTTGATTGTGCGTAATTCTTCATCTTTATAGATACATTGCAGAAGTTCAGCATCTTTTAAGTTACTTGCAGAGATAAACGAATGCCACTGACAAACAGATGGGATATCGAGTGAAAAGTAAAAAAATTGATAGTACAAATTTTGAGCCACAAAACATTTGTGTTGGTCAACTATCATTCAACAAGAAAACATCCCATCAGCAGGCTGCAGAAAGATTGCTTTGACATTTGTAGCCGGCTGCAGCCTGCTTCAGGAACTGTGTTCAAAAGGTCAAACGATTCGTGGCCCCATGATACTTTAATGTTAGTGTTTGTCTGTGTAAAGGAAGGAGGTTACAGACACGAGACCTCCGCAGCTTTTACAAAGAGTCACGTCTCAAGTTGCATAATCACACTGATCTGTGACAGTGAAGGAAACTGTTGAACCAGCAGGCAGATAAGCGAGGCTGGGTTAAGTGGCACAGAGCGAAGACCTCCTTTTGACACCAGGCTGTAAAATGCTGCTCTGACTGTGGTCTGACCTTAAAGACCTTTAATTAGACACCAACATCCAAGCTCCAGGCCCCTGTTAGTTTGTCAAATCAAGTGGGTCTCATTGTCCTGTGAGGGACACAACCCCAGCAACAAGACTCCATGAGACTAACGTATAGATTTGGATTTTTATATTACATAGCTTCTCATAATGTACTAAATAATCAAAGGTTTGGTCTATAAAATCTTAATGAAATGAAACATTTAAAAAGAACAATAGTGTATGGGGTGGATGTGTTATGTGGCTTAAAATGAGCATAATCAACTAGGGTACAAATACCCCAAAACTGCACTTTAATACAGTAAATGACTAAATGTGGCTTTGTGGACTTCTGCCACTGTGTGGATGGAACAGAAGTACACAGATCAGTTTTCTTCTTTTTAATCTGTGCTTTTATTTTGTCAGATATTGGTTAGTTTTTAATATCAACTTATTAGTTAATGAGATGTTTTAATAGGAATTTTAAAAAGACGTTAGTGACTGTTGTGTAATGGAGTAAAATATACAATATTTTGCGCTGAATGTAAAAAGGAGAAGTGCAAATTTGAATAAATTAAAAAAAAATTTAAGGTACTTCGAAACTGTAAAGTACTTTATTTGAATAAATGCACTTTCAGGCCCTTCATCTGGGTATTTGTGTAGTTTATTAAGACAGACTTGACAAAACAGGGTTGTATTCTTTGACCTCACACTGTGTGTGGCTGCTGTTGACCACGTGACTTTCTGGGTGTTTCTTAAACCCCCTGTCACATGACCCTGGTGTCAGTCTTTGCTGCGGTGGCGGTGATAAAGTGTTGAAGGCAACCAAGATAAGCCCCTCAGCTAGCCTGTACTAATATACAAAAAGCCGAAACTTTCAGTCAGAAACGTTGGGTAGTTTTGTTAGCAACGACAGCGCTTTATAATCTCAACAAATCAGTACGCTTGACTTTTTTCTCTCGCTGTTGCTAGCGTTAGCCTCATTAGCACAACATCACCTAGCCAAGCTAGCTAGCTGCGCCCCGTCTGCCTGTTGTTGTTGCTGTGATTGCGCCCTGTCGAGCAGCTCGTAGAGGGACCAGACAAACATGACGCAGGTCGCTGTTGTCAAGTCATGGTACCTGGGAGTTACGTTACAGCTGATTTTAGGTAAGTATTCACCTATTTTATTGAGACAAAACGGTAACATTTCCAGCTCCGAAGGTCACAGATAATCTGCTCTCAACTATGTCAGCTGGCGAGTGAAAAGACGACGTTTCAGCTGTTTATCCTGTTTTCTAAAGACAGTCGACTGTAAACACTACAGGTTATTGTTGGGACTAGTTTGCACACGTTAGTCAACGTGGTTTTCTGTGGCTGAATTAGTGTTTTAACTCAGAAATGCCGTCAGGATGTCTTGGCTATCATAATGCTAAGTTCACAGCGCTTTTAGGCGAAATCAGCGTCTTAGTGCAGTCTGCGGCTATTCAATCAATATTTCATAATCAATCAATCAGTCATGGAGTCAAGGTGTCGCAGAAAGTACATCTTGAAGCCTTGCTGACCCCTCACTCACTCTCATCCTGTCCTTTGTCCTGCCAGATAATAAATGGAGATGAGGTGAAATATGAAGTGTGGACATAAGAGAGCAGGGTGTTTGAATTAGTTTCCTTGATAAAGCACAGTCAGCATGGAGGTATCCTGTTATTATCGGTGGAAATCGATAACTAGATAAAACCCAAGTTGTGTTCTTTATTGCAGCTTTGCAGTAATTGTTCATTTTTTAAAGCTCCCCAAAAGACGAATTTAAAACCCCAAAGTAGTTTGCTTTGAAAAAATATAATTTCCTAGGTTATAACTGCCTCGTCACACCTTTTAAAAAAATGTATATCCAGCTCGTATATTATTTAAACACCCAGAATCTATGAATATATGAAAAAAGTTTATTTAAAACTCTTTCTTTAGTTGCATACTCACTGTATGTTTACTGGAGGTTTCACATTTCCACAAGCTTTTTGTTTTGTTTTGTTTTGTTTTGTTGGGGGTTTTGGGTTTGTTTGTTTTGCTTTATTTTGCCAAAATGCCAAAGTCATCGGTTCCAGCTTCACAAATGTGAAGTTTGCAGCTTTTCTAACTCCTTTAAGCTAAAGAAGCGAGTCTGTTTATTTGGTTTTCAGCTGTTGGTTGAACAGGACAGGCAGCTTAACGTCAGCTAACGTCAAATAGTTTTTTCTTACCAGACCATCAATGACAAACACAAACAGGCCATTAGCCTGGAACGCTAAAAATTGTTAGTCGCAGGTAATGTAACTAACAGCTCGTGAATGTGCCGCTAATAACCTGGCAGCTAAGTGTTTTGGAATAGAGCCAAAGCCGCACCTATGATGGTGCGGTGCACATCAAGGAAAGCTCACAAAGAGGATCGCTGGTTTGATTTTCCTTTGTCACTTCTTTGTGTGTGTTTGTGTGTGTTATCCTAAAATTTGAATCGACAAATCTGGTCTGACATCAAAGGGGAAGTAAATAAAATTCTTTTTATATTAACTAACATTAAGACAACCAAAATAATAGTAGTGAGGAAATTTTTTTTTTTATTTTTCCTCTCAATAACCTCATCTGTCTGGGAGTAGAGGACATATAGTTTTGTAAAACATTGCAGTGTGTGATTGGATGGTAGTTCTTTAATTTATCCATGTATATTATAAAATATGATACTCAGTATGAGTAACCAAATCTTGATATTTTATTTGACTTAACTTTGTTAATTCATCAAGCGAAGTTCAATCCCACCACCACTACAAACAACGAAGTCTGTGTGTGACTCTGCCAACTTTAAATACACGGAAAAGGCACCACATAGTGCTTCAGACCAGTTCAAACTGCTTAACTTCACTTTCAGAAGGAAGCAGTAATTGACTTAATCAATCTTTGAAACACTGTTTCAATATCAATAAGCAAGCTTACACAATCTGTTATTAGACCTAACATAACGAAGTCTAACAAACACTCACAAGTCTAACAAACAGCACTCAGAACACACAGCACATTAAACTCACTTGACTTTAGCACAGAAGAAGATGCACTGCTACTCATGTT
Organism: Datnioides undecimradiatus; assembly: GCA_008933995.1. Classification (NCBI taxonomy): domain Eukaryota; kingdom Metazoa; phylum Chordata; class Actinopteri; order Lobotiformes; family Datnioididae; genus Datnioides; species Datnioides undecimradiatus. The sequence goes on along the minus strand of WARS01000036.1, from coordinate 6,635,701 downwards.
AATGCAGAACCAGTTGGTCGCTCACTCAGACAGAAACAACAGCCAGTCACATAACAGGTTCTGTCCTGGTTGTCCTGATTGACAGTGAAGTAGGACTTTCATGAAATAAAATAGCGTTATGTATTAGAGACACACTTTGTAAACAGGACAATTTGAAATTTAAAAAATGGTTTTGACAAAGATATGACCTGTAATAAACAGTGTTTGGGCAAAGATGTTAAGCTTCAGTCTGCACCATTAGACCATCAGTATTGACAGGATAGTTGGCTACAGTAGCTTGGAAGATCATTGTGACATATTGGAAAAGTGGTGGGTCTCAGCCAAGTCAACTTTAATATAATAGCAGCGTGGATGACGTAGATCTGGGTTCATGTGGCTTTAATATAATTGTATAACTGTGAAACCACTGAAACGGCTTCTGTTAAAAACGTTAACAATTGTTAGTCGCACAATAACAGACCCGTTCTAGGCCTTGTTTTCTGTACTTTCACACATTACTTTAAACTCATATTACTTTGCATAAAAATTGCATACTTTGCAAAAAAGTCTGAAACCTTGGTGAAGCAGGCAAGATATATTTTTATTTAGTGTTCAACATCCAGCATCTCAATCTCTTGCAGCTGCCGTTTTGCATCAGGGTTTTGCTACTGTTGCCCCACCCACAACTGCCCAAACCACTGCTGCACCGCACAAGGAGCCTGGCAGACCAGAAAAAGGCAACTACCAGGTCACCAGCAGCAATGGCACCACCTGTTTACTGGCATCCATGGGTCTCCAGCTCAACATCACCTTCAACTCCATCTCTCAGAATAAGGTACCTGGATGAAAACGTACAACAGATGAATACTGTTAATGCTAAAGCTACAGACACATCAACAGGTTTAAATGCTGAATGTTCTATCATCGACTTACAGACTGTGCAGGACATCGTGAACCTTCAGCCCAATGTGACAAGGAGCACTGGCTCATGTGACGCCAGCAACGCCTCTCTACGGCTCACAACAGACTTAGAGAAGACCAACCTCACCTTTTATTTCACCCTGGTAAGTTGCTGTGTCTTCCCTTCCTGCTTCATACATCACAATCATGTGTAAAACCCCTCTGCAATTGATTGCATTTCTTTATGTTCTCCATGCACTTCTTAAAAAAGCCACTAGGCGGCAGTCAGTGCTTGAGGTGAACTGTGACTGCGGTGTCGCTGACTTCTGGTGGTCTCACAGTTTTGGTTTTTTTTCTCCAGAATATTACATCAAACAAGTACCACCTGAGTGAAGTGTTGCTGTCAGCAGCTTGGCCAGACATGAAAGGTGAGAGCACCTCACCTCCCAGGATTCATATTCACCTTGTCTCAGATAAATGAGGGCCAACCTGTCCCACACACCAGGACCCACACAAGGTTTTGGAGTGTAAGCAGAGTTTTTGGGAACTTAAAATGAGGCAAACGATGGCACCACAACTTTATTTAAAAATAAACAATAAATAAAAAAATAAACAACTGTGACTTGGTATTAAAAGTCTCCACGTTGTATGTTACACCTAGGTAGAACTATATGCACTGAGATGCCTAAAATGTATTGTGAAATACCAAAAAATAGGAAGAGGTCTACGATATGATGTAATCCAACACAGCAGCCCTGCAGTAAGACCGACCAGTATGAAATATTTATTGAAGCTGTGTCAGAGAGGTGTTGATTCCACATCATCACAGTGAAAAGTGTTTCTAACATTTTGACCTTCATGGAAAAAATCTTGGAAAACAAGAAGGGAAGTGTAGAGAAGGAAAGAGATCCAAATTAATCAGTTACACCTTGCACGTGAAGGCCTGACAGGCTTCCAAGTGTTAAATGGATATAATCTTACAAGAGAGGCAGAAATATGCCCCATCAAAGTATTCCAAATCAAGTAAGATGTTTGTGAACACTGAACATTGAAAATGTCACAGTAGTATTTTTGCAGCATTGTAGCAACTTTTACAGTGACAAAAGAGAGATGAAATGAAGTGAAATGAAAAAGAAGGCAGGAAGCAACAACGATCCCCACCCACACTGGAACTGAGGACATTCTGGGGATATTTTCAAATATTATTAATGAACAATTGCAGAAGTGTGTTCACGGGGACCAGTAAATGCTTCTTCATGTTCTCTTCCTAGGAAGAACTGCCATTTCAATGGTTGCCTGTTAATTCTGTCATCCTTCTCTAAAGTCTAGACTTTTCACGTTTCTCATGTACCCTGTCTCCATTCCTTTTTGTTTTACTGGATATCTCTCTGTGCTCTGCTTTAGAGCCCTTCTCGGTCCATAACCGCAGCCTGGATTATCTGCGAGGCACCCTCGGGTTCTCATACATGTGCCGTGAGGAGCAAACTCTGTATGTGGCCCAGAATTTATCCATCAACACCTTCCAGGTGCAGGTGCAGCCCTTTGGTCTCAGTGGAGATCAGTTCGGAGCAGGTAAACATTTCTGTCTAATTGAGAGTGACGAAAAGGATCTGCTGCTTTCTTCCTCTAATTTGTCCTCTCTCGTGTTTCTTTTACTCTCTCAGCTGAAGAATGCCAGTTGGATGAAGATGACATGTTGATCCCCATCATAGTAGGAGCAGCTTTAGCAGGTCTTGTCCTCGTTGTGCTCTTGGCCTACCTCATTGGCAGGAAGAGAAGCCATGCTGGCTATCAGACCATCTGAGGTCACATCTCATATTCCCAGAGGCCTGAGTGCGCTATCCAACCATTGAGATTAACTACTCTTTTATGAGACTTAACACTACCCCACAACCCCCTCTGTCCCTCCATCCTCCATCCCCGCTGCCTCTGTGTGTGCTGTTCTTTGCCCTCATCAGTAACACTAGTCATTGTCACTTTGTGGAGGTTGATCATGCTCTTTCTGAACTGACCCACTCTCATTTAAAACGCGGGACTTTGTTTGGAGATTGCAAAGAAATGAGGAAAATCTCTTACTGGTACTTTGTAAAGCAGAGGATGGATGTTGATCAGACGGTCCGTGAGAGTCCTCATACTGTATCGTACTATTTATGATTTCTATGAAAGGAATTTTGAGGCATTGTGGGTTTTGAGGGAACCGCTGCTGTAGCTTTTTTTATAGTTTATCTGCTTTTGGGTGACAATTTTTAGTAGTCTTGCCTGTAATTTGGTTTGTTACTGTAAAGGGAATTTTTCAGGCCGTTTAACTTAATTCACTTTAAAAGTTATGGGTCTGTTGTCCATTATTTTTTTATTGCAACTCTGCATTTAGTGCAAGCACGCACACTTATGAAATCACACTAAAAACCACAGTAGTCTAATCCAGAAAATGATTTGTGAGGGGTTCTGTTAGTAGCTAAGGTGGATGTATGTATTTATTTTCTCCACTGGGTACGTCTCTCTTCATCTCATAAAGGCTCTCAACACATTTTGTTTGGAGACTGTAGAAGCAGTTGTCAACTTTTTTTTTAAGGTAATTATGTTTTGGGCATTTTGGCATTTTTCACTTCATTTAAAGGAATAGTTCACCATTTTTGTTCAACAAATTGACCTTCTTGCCAAGAGATGAGAAGTTTGGAGCCACCCACTTATTTGCAAAATGGGAAGCTACAGCCAGTATGTGGCTAATGTTAGCTGAGCACGAAGAAAGTGATGTTTTTACACTACAGCCATTGTACACTTTAAATAAGCTATTTATTTAATGCTTATAAGTGATGAAAATGTAGTCACCTTTGGATGCCATCAGGCTCACTGTTTCCCACTGATTCCAGGCTTTGTGTTAAGCTAACAGTCACCTAGCTGTATTTTCACAATTTTCTCTTTGACCTGAGAGTGGTAGATATATTCTCATTTACCCTTGAATTGGAGCAAAGTGTTGAGCTATTCCTTTTTAAGTGATAGCAGCCACTCTTCTTGTATCTGCTGTTACAATACGCACACACATACACAAAACAGGAATTACTTAAACAAGCTTAAAAAACAGTACAGTTGGTTTAGGTGGATGAAAAAGCTCAGGACATCACTGTCAGAATGTTTTGTTTTTGTTAAAGTCCACAGGGTGTTTTCTGTTTGTTTGTTTTTTTCTTCTCCCCTGAATACTTGGTCCACTTGGAATTTTGGTTTTTAAAGGGAAAACGTTGCACTAAAATCCTGAAAAACAGCCCCATGTAAAGATTAAAGTGGCCAAAATACTCTGGTCAGTGTTCATCAGTGCCTTCCCAGCTGTAACATAGGTGGGATTAAACGTAAAGCCAACACCACAGATGTAATCACTCACTGACGCTGTGTGTTGTCAATGACTGGGACATTGTCTTTGTGTCTCACAGAGCCTTCATGTACTGTTACTACCATAAATATGCATTGTTCTGTGTCATAGGAGAAAATGTTTTTTATGTTGTCTTCCTTCATCTAAATATCCATGTAGTCATTTAATAAGGTTTTAATGGATTTGGAACTGTTTTCTAAAAGGAGAGGTCAATAAAAGTGAATGAATGAAGCTGTTTGACTTCTTGTTTTGCCTTCATACAGTTCAGCAGTCCAACCTGTTCCAAGTTGGTTTTGTTTGTTTGGACTCTTCAGATCTGTGGATTGCAACCTTAATGTAGACAGAATGAGGATTAATTCAGTCTTTTGAATAGTTAAACCACAGTTTTAGTACTGGTATCAGATCTGAAACTGCTCTGATCACAGAAGCGGCTCAAATAACAAACTAGGACCTGATTTATACTGGGTTGTTTTTTTCTTTTAATAACTTTTTGACTGTAATTGCAGGTTGGGGTAAAGTCGTCAAAAGATGTCTGAGCATCAGAAAAGTCCCCAGGCCCATTATGAGAACCATGTCCACTAACTTAGCTGAATAAAACCATTGAGTGCTTTTGGAGGTTCATAACTGAGTGAAAGGACCCTAAAGTATTGTGTCAGGAGAAGACAGGATATAATTTTTTAACCCAGGAAAAGATGCCACCTCCCTCCTTTAACACTGGCGCAAGGTAATGAGTAGTTTAGTTAGCTTGTTAGTATCAAGGATCAAGTAAATCATTGACTAAAGGGATGATGAGAAAGAGACTGAAAATGACTGAAAAGAGATGACTAAAATAAGACAAAGTGGCCACAGAGATGCAAAAACAGATGCAAATGACTGGAGACAAGCAAAACAACCGCAGACAACACAACAGACCGGGTTATCGTTCCCTTCAGACTGGGCGTCATGTTCCTGTGCAGGAGAGGTTGGGGGCCTTTTACATGTCTTTGTAGAGTTGTCCATCATGTGTACACAGCTGAAGGCTATTTAGAGTTACAAATACCACCAGTTTACTGCTGTTAGTTTATATTATTATTTAATTGTTAATTCGGCATTTAATACAAGGGATAACTATTAACAATGTACAATTTATTAATGCCAAGAACTGTGTGAAAGAAAATGAGTCTTTGAATTTTGCAGCTGACCCATTTAGCCAGTAAAGTACCTGCTTGTTAAATAAGCCTTCTATCTGAGGTCAGAAATCAGGTGCTTTGGTAACAAAGTCATTTTCTGTGAGTTAGCAGTCCGGCAGAAGCTACAGGTCTGGAGCCTTTGAATGAACTGTTGTTGAAGACTATCATGTAACACTGAAATTAGCACTTCTCCCTACCTTTGTATGGCAGAGGCATTATTTAGGTCGGCTAAATCAGGAAATTCAGGAGATTCAGTTAACAATAAAAACTGAAACACAAAGGCTCTGTTAGTTAGTAATAAAACACGATAATAAAACAAATGGTATCCTTCCCATACTACTGGAATAAAGTAATAAGGCTACAGTACAAGTAAAAAAAAACATTTAAATACTTTTTACAAAGTGTTGTGTGTCCTGAAGTTGAAGTATCTATAACAGCAGAAATATTCTGCAGAACATGGGACCATGAGCCAAAGACAAGGTTCAAAAGTATCTACATCTGTTGAGAAGCTCCAGCTCATCCTGTAATGAGTGTGATAAAGCAACTTAAAACAGAAGCAACCAAACGCCACCAGCATGTCCATTTGGTCAGTAGTCTCTGATAGTACACTGTTATTTAGCTGAGTGAAATGTGAAGAGAATGGTAGGTCCTGAACTTTATGGCTGTCCAGATTCTTCTGCTAGTATCCGTTGTCTGCATTTCTCTCTCAGTTTATCAATAGTTGCCATAGAGAGGCTTCCTGGTTCTGTGAAGATTTTCTGTGGAAAAAAGAGAAAATGTCAACAAATGGATGGATGTTCATCAAGATTATTCCTTTAAAGGCATACACACACCACGTTGTGTTTACATGGAGCCTGTAATTTCCCTCATTATGAGAACTCAGACATAATCAGCTTCATGGTTGATCCACAATAAACTGGGCCTGGTTAAACTGGCCAAAATAACTTCCACTCCAGCAGGTTACATCCTTATAATAGGAAAAAGGATGAAACTTGGTCATGACACCGCCTTTTCTGATCATTTGTTCTGGCAGCTCTGTAGGCCCTCAGGGATATTGTACCACTTTTTCTTTGATTGTTTTTATTAAAAGCAATTTCTAATTAATTACTGCCATTTCTCCATTCGGTTTGTCTTTGACATGGTAAGCCTTCTGACATATTGTGGGTAATCTCATGGAGATTAATTATATCTTCTGTTTAATAATTGAATTCACTGAGTATTTTTGAAACAACTTTGATAAACTGTTTACTATTTCAGTCATTTTTCACAAAAATAAGCCTGACATGTAAAAATATATAAAGTATATATGTGGGTTTACAAATATTTTGTAGATTTTTGGGTTGTTGCAACCTTACAGCATTTTAATGTAGGCTGACATTTTGTCTATGGCTTCCCAATGGTGGAGATCTGGTGGTGGTGTTAAGGCTGTGCGCATTAACACTTCTAAGCAAGGAACTATTAATCGGATTGATGACACTATAAAGGAGAAAAACAGTCAATGTTAGAGCAGCCAGTGTTTCCTCATTTGTTTCTCTGGCCGCCCTTTCTCATCGCACCTGCATGAAGGTGTGGCAGTCCAGAGTGAAAGCTCCACTGGTGATTTGTTTGAAGCACTCGCACACATCAGGCAAAGATCGAGCTCTCAGGATCTCTGACTGGTTGTGAATGATAAGAGTCAGAGCAACACGGAAAAGAACCTTGGCGCCCTCGTAGAAAAGACAATCCCAGACCCGCAGAACTGTCTGCATGTATAAGGAACAAGAAATATTTCTGTAAGTTCCAACATTACTATGAAGTCCTCATGTGTCTCTACCACTAAACCCCAACTCACCTCAATTGGGAGTATGTCAATGTACAGGCAGATGAACCAGCGTGACACCACCAATGTCCATATGCCAGGATACTGGGCCATGAGTTGTCCCACTGCAGGAGCTTTAGCTTTCACAAGCTCTCCAAGAACCTCCTGATCAGTCTTCAGGCCCAACATGGCTGGACTGTAGTAGTCTACAACATTCACAAAGTAGCTGTGTCTACCTTTGTAGTTTTCACATTGCAACAACCATGACCATTTGCCAAATACTGAATATATATATCCATGCTGCCAAACTATTGCCCTGGGTGAGCCTGTAGACTCTCATGTGCCTCCTCTCCTTCCTTATAGCTCCTGTAGCTATATACATTTAATATCATGCATTTGTTTTAGTGGTTTATTTTTGCCTTTTTTCTATTTGTCATTGATACACATAATGTAGGGAAAAGGACAAGTTTTGATTATTTAGAGGGCCTGCGCTACCGTTCACAGTTGTTTCCACTTGTTGTCTGACTCGACTCAACCTCTTCTCAGGACTTGTGAGCACAACACTGAGCTCAACCCATATCTCCTCATTTTTACCTAAGCAGCAGGTTGAAGCAGTGAGATCTAAACAATTCACAACTTGACCATTGTTACAGTTACATCTACTATAGTAACCCAAATTCCTGGCATGTGTGAATGAAAGTGGTTCAAAACACTTCTTGGGTGTGCACAGATCTTAACAATGTGCGTGTGTGTGTGTGTGTGTGTGTGTGTGTGTGTGTGTGTGTGTGTGTATGTGTGTGTGTGTGTGTGAGAGAGAGCATTTAACAAACACATACCTGGAAGCATCCTGCCTAACAATGCATCCATGAGCCAGAATGACTTCTCTTCATCTTTGGTGATGATGATGAGGTAGCCTGCAATGAAGTTCATGCCCTGGAATAAACAGAGAGAGCAATGATAAAATTGTGTCTGAGCATACATGTCCTGGCAAAACATTCATGCAGCCATAACAGTATAATAATTTATGCATATTGTCGTATTATGTGTTGTGATGATCTGGGGAAAACGTGTAAATGTACACTTGTTATTTTTGCAAGAAGTAAACTGATTTTCCATTTGCCTTTATTTGGTGCAAGGCGTTCTCAAGTTGTCTCTCTAGCCAAAAGCTATGTGTCTTCAGTGTACGCCAAAATTCAATTTGCTATACTAAAAGCTAACAGACATTAGTGAATTTTGGGAAAATTCTACACGTATGTAAATGTATGACAAAGCAAGCCAGTCCTGTTCTTTAGGCAAACATATTTTAGGTGAAAAGTTAACATAACTTCAAAAGTGTTTCCTCTAACCTGACAGTACCCCACTGCCTTGTTATGGTGTCCGTAGGCCAGCAGCACATTGTACAGAGCTCTCTGCAGGCTTGGTTCTGCTTTGCTCTTGAAGAGGACGTTGTCGGGAAAGGTCCGATGCATGTCTGCCAAAAAAACATGACAACAAATATGCAGCGATATGGACCTGTGTGTATGTACAAGTTGAGGTATGAATGAATATGAAACAGATTGCATGGGGGAACTGCCGTCACACCTATATGAATGGTCTCCTTCAGCTTGGTGTCGTGCTCCATGGCCAGCAGAGACTGGTAATGACCTGGGTTGCTCTGTAGTTGTTCTTGTGCGCCGCTGGCTGCCATCCAAATCCTGGCACGGTGCTCGTTAGGGACACCTTTGCGCACATACCTTTTCACTTTCAGAACAGATTTTATAATTACATCACACATAACCACACTAACACCAGAACAAAACAATGGTGCCAGTGTGTTTTCTTGTACCTGTCACGTTCTTCTCCACATGTGGTTTCTCCTGAAGGAGCTTGGACCATCTCATTGACCTTCTGTTGAGGACAGCTACGTACTCATTCATCATCTCCTTATAGGATTCAAAATCATGATGCCTCTCAAAGCCATAGGGGTCAGTCCTGCTGGGGCAAAGCCACACAGTCTGGTCAATGCATGAAACACAAACTGTAAAGAAAGGACTGACCCCACCCTTCTTTTTCTCTACCATTTCCCTGATGACAGACACTACAACAGCCTCCACTGGGTAGGGTTTCTGGAGTGGGGAGATCAAATGCCTCGGCTGGATGATTAGTCCGTTTTAAATTACTTTCAAGTGGGTTAGAAGCAAGGAGCAAAATTCAAGCTGAAAATGAACCTCTGAAAATGCCATGCGTTTGCCACATAACAAGTTTAGGATTAGGATATTATAAATTTGGGATTTTATAGTTATATTTTACAGAGCTTGGTAGTTGGTTTCTAATAAGCATTTATAAACAAAGTCTATTAAGCAAAACAAAGTGCAAATACAATGTGCTGACGAGGAATGAAGCTGGCAAGTCAAACTGGTAGTCAGAAAGGAAGTAACAAAATGTGTATTTAATAAGTACAAAGAAAAAGACAAAACATGGAGTCGGAGTGAGCACCACATCAACATGAAGCTCACCTTTCACTGCCATTACTCCATGTAACAGGTTGAGAGACATTTCCTGCCATTTCCCCTTCCATTGGGTGTCAGGTGCTGCAGGTTCAGTAATCCACCGAGGCTATAAACAACCTGCACGGACGACGTTGTTTCAGTCGTATCACTCGGAAAGGAACTGATGCTGCTGTCAAGGTAAATAAAGCGATCTGAGTTACATATGACTCGTGTTCACTTGGAGAGGAGGGGCTAGTTTAAGTAACACCCAGGTAATGTGCACAGGTACGTGCTTGTATGCAAAACAGTTGGAGGAAGGGAAATAGTAATGTGGGTAGCAACAGTGGTTTTAATATTGGTAACACTTTTGCCTAACTACCAAAAAAGTACAAATTGTTTTATGCCTTTGGGAATATTTTCTTAATGTTTTGTGTCCCTATGTGAATAAAAAGGTGTTTAAAAGTTGTCTTCCCACTGCCGGGACTATTAATAAAAATGATACAGACTAAATACCTTTATTGTCTTCATTTAAATGTATTAGTGTGACTATATTTAATATTTTTTGAAATCAACAATGAAGTGTTTAAATATATTTAAGATCATTCTTTTTGTTTCACAGCACATACTTTTACTGTTTTGTTTGACTGTCATTGCTCTTATCAACCTCCTTTCCAGCAGCAGCAGGCAAACCCTCCGTACAAACCAGCTCAGTGCTACACAGCAGACAAAGCTAAAAACGATTTCAGAGTCACTTGACCAAAGTGTGGATATACAAATAGAAATTGTATATCCACGATATGCAAACATTATGAACATAGTATAACTCCAGTTATACCCTGAGCTGCAGACATCCTTATCATCCACATCTAATACTGTACATCTGATGTTACATTGTAACGGGGAAATAATTAAACACAATCAACACAATCTATTTTGTACACACCATCAACTTGGCCAAATTACTTTATCAAAGAACTTTAACTTTCGCATGTAAGGGAATCTAATATTAAAGCTTTAATATATTTAGATAAGCGTTATCTTCATACACCGTGGCCATCATAACTCTGCTTTATCCAACACTCGTCTGTGAAGCTATGCTGTCCTGTATGTGATATAAAATGTGCCCGTCATCAACAACAAAAAAACTGTTTACATGGATGATTATGGAAAAACTCATGCTTTATTCATCTTTCTTAAATGAACAATATACTTAGGCTACTTACATGATGTATCAACAATATATTCTAATTTTCACTACCTTCAGTAACACTGGACAGATGGGCTTAAACAGCAACATAAATATTGAACAGAGATATTTATTCTTAAGGCTTACTTTGTCATCCTGTTGTCGCCCTCTTTAGTGTCCTGGCTTCTGATCTAAGGGCTTCGCACTGCCATAACATACAGATATGTGCCATGCAATCTTAGGGGTCTGTAACATCTTAAAATTACTTAAATTTAAACTTAAATGCTGCTCAACAGTCCTTTTAGCATCATTAATGTCTCAGAGGAATTACTTGATAAAAACACTTTCCTCAACAGAATTATCTTTTGAGAGCAAAATGGCGGTGCTGTTAGGGCCGACTTTAGACCCACTTCCAACTGAGATTAACCTGACAAATACCACAAACCATAATCAGTCATCTAAATTAAAGCACTGCCTTCACTTTAGTGAAAATGTATTTGTGAAACCAGCCTGAAGTGACATAAAATGTGTTTAACATGCTTTCAATGAGAAGCTCACAATTCCATGACTTGACAGATCCACCTAATAATTAAACCAACAGCATATCATTCACAATATTGAGGCATCCTGTTAGAGATCTTAGCATTTACTGTACGTAAAAGAATCATCTTTTGCATTTATAAATTGAACATATTTATATTATTTCTTCATATAGCTCTCTTTGTAAACTGTCCCAATAGATACAGTATGTACAGTAAAAACTGCAACAGTTCTGTTGGTGCTGGTGTAGTGAGCACTCTGTCCCAAAGTTAGAGTAAGACACCGGAACTTCGCACAGTCACTTAGAGCTTCATGTAACAAAACAAAGCTGACTAGGAAGAATCTTAAAACACAGTTTTCTCCTCTCCAGTCCCTTTAGAGTACACACAGCCGGTGAACCTCCTCTCAGTGCTGTGTCCATCCCCACTTACAGGGCTGTGGCCTGACAGGTAGTGCTCCGCCCGGAGCAGAGTGGAGGGGCATCCAGGATACTGAGAATCCAGCAGGAGAGACGGAGGTGAATCTGGCAATGTCCATATGACGCCTCAGTCTCATGAGGACAAAACAAATGTGGCCAGTTGTTCTCATAGTTTTTACTCAGCTCCCTGAAAGGTGGTTTCCTGACAGTTTCAAGTGCTTCTGTTTTCTCTCTGAAGTCTACAATTTTCACTTTTTGTACAAGTCTTAAAAAAACTATGAAGTCACTGTAAAAGAAACAATGTTCTGGCTTTCCAGAGTTGGGATTGGATTTAGAGAGTTTTACGTTTTGATCCTGTTACAATTGGTCGAGCAAATTCCACAAAATCATCTATAAGGACTGGCCATGCTCCTGAGAAAGAAACAACCAAGATTCGATTAGTGTCACAGTGACTTACTAACAAAAAGATCAGTGCTTAATCAGAAGATCTGCTGTCATCCTAAACTCACCTTCCTCATCATAGTTTGACATGTCATCTGCAATCATGTTACCAAAGTCCAACAATAGATTCCATGTGTCCTTTGGGATGGATCGTTTATGGTGTTCCTGTAATTAACAAGTACTGGTGAACATAATGGTACGTACATGATTTCACACTTCCTGTTTACAAGAGTTTGTTGCTGCAAACAGAAAGCGATGGCATTTTTGCTATTGTGGCACTCTTTTAGTCTGTAAATCACTGTTGGAGCAGGCCAACATTTATTCACTGACATAACTCCGGCCATAAAATTGGCTGATGACTGTCTCCAATAACTAACAGAGTATCTGTACCTAACAGAGGGTTTTGCGATTGACGTTGACAAAGAAACTGCATTTTGGTTGGCCACTTAATGGCCACTACCTGATCTGCTGTAAAATATCGGCATTAATACATATCAAAATATCTGATTGTTGCACCCTTAATTTCATGTCTTTGACTCACCAAAAGGAATCTATTCCAAAGATCGAGGAACTTAAATCGTCCTGACAGAACGAGGTTCCAGTAGGCTACAGCCATCTCTAAGTCTGCACACAGATAAAAAGCAGGGCGTTTAATTCCAACAGTTTGTAATTCAGTACAGTTCAGTAAATTGTTGTTGTTATTGTTACTCTCCTTACCTAGACCCTTCTGTCCAGGATTTTTGGCAAAGTTAAAGGTGAACTGGTAGAAGTCCTTGAATTTCCCACTATCTTTGAGCTCCTGCTCTAATCTTGGCAAAAGAGCCTTCAGCTTTTCTGGGCTGTCACACCTAGAAAAACAGACAATTTAAGCAACAAAGAATCAAACACGCTTTCATTGATTACACACAGGCACCCTAACCAGTGGTAACAGGACAGCCTTGATGCTGATGACAAATTGGCTGAAATTAACTTTGACACATGAACCTCAAAAGTGAAAAACATTGCAGCTCTTCCGTTGAGCCATTCCACGAAGACACAGAATACTCAAGCGGTGGTTGAGTGGGTCTATATATAGACATTCTTCCCTCCCTGGAGCTACTCTAATAGAACTGCCATGTGAAGACACTTTTGGCCGCAATGTTTATGTCCCACTTTGGAGCACGTCACACGCTGTTGTTGTAAATGCTCACCCGAGCTCTGTCATTCCATCCAGAAACTCCTTCTTGGAGAACTCGCACTGGGTAGCAGCGCGAAACTTCCACGCGACGACCAGCACAGTGATGCTGGCAGGATCCAGTGAGAGGTCGTCACAAAACTGCTGGATCCCATCAATGCCAATCTTGTTCTCATCCTGAGGATCTATTGAGGAAACCACAGTTATGCTGATACTTTCTGCAAACAAGCTGTGTGTATAACTTTGAAATGATACAGTACTTTTTTTATAACAACTCTATTCTGGGAAATACTTTACAGGGTAAAACGCAAACTGGAAGTCATCCTACTTACCTTTGTAGCGATTGTAGAGCTGCTCCAGCTTTTTCCGGTCTACTGACGTCTTCATGGATTCCTTACAGTAGAGATCTGGATTCTGAAAGTAGTTGTCGGTAGCAACTTCTAGTTTCCAGTCATTCTGTGTGAGGCAGTACACAGCTGTCTTCTCCCCAGCCTGTGTGAAGGACATGAACTGCCGTACCTTGTCCCTCTGCGAAGACTTCAGCTTATGCTGTACAAATACAGGACATGGGCTGTCAGACACGGGTACGATCAGACCAGGGAGTACAAACAACAACACGCAAACACAGAACGAAACGCAGACAAAAACACACAGTAGGACACACACATTTACAAGCATTCAGGCAGCAGTAAGGAAGGCAGAGAGGACTGGAAGACGCTCACAAACACTCTGACACATATTTCAATGGTTAGTCTCTCACACAGACAAACACACATTATAGGTGGTGAGCCAAGACGATATGGTGGTAATCATGTCCTGTCCAAGAGCAACACAGGCTTTTCTGAAGGGGGATGTTGTGGATTCTCAAAGCACATGCTGTACCCAGGAGGGCCCCTCAGATAACTCTAGTCACAGATGTAACATGAGTAGGGAAATGGGATGCCATCACAGGGACCTAGAGGTGCAACAAGTCTGAAGTGTAACACAAGTACCCTGCCACTATATTTGGCAATATTAAAAAAAAAAGATACAATTTAATTCAACAATCATGCCAGAATAGCTTATATCAATGTGAGGTTATTTTGTGGTATGGAAACCTGCACTTTTATAAGGTATGTCCAAGTTATGAATGCAGCCATGAAATAATATTCAGTGTGCATTTCGTTTAGCTAGAGTCAGTCAAGGAAATCCAAAATAGCATATCATTAAACTTCAATGCAGGAAAGATCAGTAATAAACTACACCAAACTTTAAAGTGTTTTAACAAATCCCTAATCTTGATAACCATTTATTGTTTTAGTTTTGTTTTAAGCACAAATGCTAAACTTCTGCAGCCAGCTGCTCAAAACTGAAGATGTACTTATTTTCTCGTCCTTTAGTATAGTTAAACGAAGATCATTGGGTTTTGGACAGACGGCTGGACAAAACAATCAACTTGCAGACGTCACGTTTAGCTCTGGGAAACTGTGATGCTCATTTTTCACTATTTTCTGACCTTTCGCAGACCATGTGATTGGGTAAGTTAGTACACAGTAGATTCATTGATGGTGAAAACGATCCTCTATCCGGGTCCTTACCGACATTATCCTGAAATATCCCCCAACAATCACCGTGCCATCTCCTCACACCAGCTGCAGTAACTGAGCACTTGCACTTCAATGAAGAGCAGCATTTCCTGAAACCGGAGACTCAACTCTGTGAGTTCACCGAGCTGCTAACGACTTCACTAACCGATGCAGAGTTCAGTTTATAACGTCCACATGAAGTCAAAGGTCTGCTTTGGCTGCTGTTCCTACAGCGCGGATTATTTGTGCGACCAGATGGGTAACGTTGGGTTAGCATTACCAACATACCACCAGCTAGTAACTTCTGTTAGCTAACGTTAGCTAAGTTAGCCAGAATGTGTCACTGGTATTAACGATGGGGACAGTATCACGGGAATAGACTGTCAGTATGATTATGGCTATGTCAGGATTTCACTCAAACAACCCTGTGTGTGTCTGTGTCCTAGGTCCAACGGCTGACCTGCTCACAGCCCAAGTTGCCAGACTGCCAAAAAGGGACGTGTAGCTAGCTAGCTGCTCTCAAAATATCAACTGACCTTCCCTGGAACAGCAGCGAACACGAGTAACTGATCATTGTAGGCTTGTCAAAACGCGACACGGCGTGTACTTTAATAATACGACGATAGTCTTGAAGGTAAGCCTTAATGGCACCAAAGCCAATGCCCGGGTTTGTGTTTATTTTGGTTACCTACCATTTTCACACCCGCTGTTTGACCAGTTTGGTAGCCCGACTGCCGCTCATTGTGCGCCTGCGCGGAAGTAGTCGAACAGTTATTGTAGCTTCCAGCAGAAAGATGAGGTTAGCAGGAACGACGCTGTTGTCATTTGTCTTGTTTGTAGTTGTTTGCAAAAAATGAATTCTCGTGCATTTGTGTGTGAAACAGTACGCATTTACACTTTGCAAGAAAACTCACAAACCTGCAAATAACACTTCCTAAAATAAAAACAATACCCCACTCTTCATCTCCTACTCCTCCACTCCACACATACACCACCCAAAATATAACAAAGGCCACTAAGCACTGCATCTGTAATAAGCAGTCCCTTCCTCACAGCACAACATGTAAACAGCAAACAGCAAAGTGGCCACAGAGCTTGAGGGCCCCCCCCCTAAGCTTACAAGTTTCTTTGTGTCAGTCGCCTCTTTCTTAATAGTTGACTTAATAGTGAATTTACTATGAAGATGTACATTAACTGACACAATAAAGGCCTGAACATTGGTCCTAACCTTGAGGTCCTGCAGTCAAATCCCTGTGTCAAATCTAGTTTTAACTCCTTGTTTTAGTTTTGTGCATTTGTGATGCATATTTCTAAATTAACATGTTTAACTGCATAACCACAGACCAATTGCAGGGCTGTGCAGTATTCAGGCAAATAACAAGTGGACACCTCACACAGATTGTGCAGGTCAGGAGGTTAATGTAGGTCCAGCAGCTTATTTTTTGCCCTGTGGAAGCTTAATCTAACCAGGGGGCAAAAGTGTGTCCATGTGCTTTTTCAAATGAGCATTGTGTTCAAGTCTATGTTTTAAAGTGTACAGTAGTAAGATGTGACCTATTTGCAGTATTTCCTCTTACATTCTGAATTATTATAATCCTGTTGTAAGCCTTGTACAAATGCTTTGGTTGTAAGTGCCATAGCAATGATGCAAATTCCAGTTCAAGGGAGAAATGTGTAATGCAGCTCAAGCTGACTAGTGCAGCAAGGTTCTATCTCTAGCTAATTAAATTGTTAATGCAAATATATTTCTTTCATCTCATTTAATTGTTGTTTTAATTGTTGCAATATTTTAGCAATTGGATTCCTCATATAACAGGACAGTGTTCTGCTTACAAGAAAAATAAAATGTCACTGTCTGTTGGGCTGGCTAAGGCTCATCTGAGTTTTATCTCATGTGAAAATGAATACACCCTTCAACAAGTGTGAATAACAAACAGACAGCACTGTAGCTGATAGAATATCTGTGGATGTCAGCCTTCCTTTTTTTGTTTGACAGTGAAAAAAGGCCAGCTGGCAGGCTGCTTTGGGTGCATTCACTTAAGACTATTTGACTCACATGATGCAGCATGTATATTACAGTTGTGTAGAGAGAAAACTCCAGTCAGACATGCAAGCTGTGAAACACATTCATAGTTATTAGTCTGATTGTCCACAGTAGTTTGTTCTCAGTTATACTGAGAGGTGTGTCTAATATTAAGAGTATATATTAGTCTAAACAAACCTCAGTATAAGCTTGTAGAATTTAACAGGCCTACAAAATTACATTAAAAAATGACAATGAAGAACAATGCGTTTGAGGGAATGTTCTACTTTTTTACTTTGAAAAGTGGTAGGACTCATGGTCTGTGTTGAGTGGAAGTTAAGAGGATATGGGGTTGTGCTCTTTTTGTAAACATGCAGTTCCTTGGCATCTGATCCACACAACATTAGATTGCATCTCGGTTGTCTTAACTTAATGCTTGTAATTGTATTTTGCCTCCCATCTCAAATTTGATATTGCCTTGAGTAAACTAAGACTGCTGCCAATTGGTAAAAAATACCACATTTTGCATCCTGCCATATAGCCAAGGCCATAGCTAATTTATGAAAAAGGGCCATACATTTTAATTCTCTCTGCACATCCTAGCACCTCTCAGAAATATTGGAGTTGGCATTAAAAGTCTTTGTCTTTGTAAATTGTCATTCCTTTTTTTTTGACCAACTAGGCAGATAAGGTCATCTGTTTAAGCTGAACTAGGCAAAATCTTTGCAAACCTATGCAAAACCCTCTGTATGACTCTCTGCCTCCTTACATCATTTTGCTAAGCCTTCCCCACAAAACCCACAACAGAGGAAAAAGTATCAGTGCAAAGCAAAACCTCATATTTTGCAGGGCCCTCTACCCATGGTTAGAAGCTATTGCCTCCTTGTCATGAAATACAATGGCTTATAAATGAGCCCAAAGCTCCATGTGGAGAAGGGACATGTTTTCACATGTGTTTGTGTTAAACACCAATGTATACAAAAGAGAAATTAAAACTTTATCACAAGTTACAGGGTTTTCTGCAGGATATTCCATCCCTGAATCAAACCTTGATCTACATTCTGCATTTGTAGAATAGCCAACAAGGACATAGTTGATTAGCTAACATCTTCTGTAAAGGGCTTGATTTTATGAAACCTGAAAAAAGAGCCAAGAGTAGGTGCAGAAGTTTGTTTGCCCTCAGACCAATTACAATTACAATAAACACAGAGGTTATTGTGGAATTTTTGTCCAATCACACAAAACATACTGTTTAGCCCAACTTTACTTGCAATGTCCTTCTGTCCACTTTCTGAAAAGTACCCAAGAGTAAGAGTCATAGCTGTCGTGAAGTACTAACTGCCAACAGTTCCTGAGAAATACAGAAGTACATTCTCACACTCCTGAGCAGTAGGTGGCGGTATATGTATCTTTGAAGCTGGCTGGTATCCACCAATCCCAAGAGATGCAGGTTGTGGGCATGAACTACTACTTTGCTGTCGTCTCAATGATGCTGTCCAATCAGATGCCGCTAAAGCGAGACACCGCCAAGATCAGATTGTGAGACGCGCTGCTGTAGCAAAGCTAGCAAAGAGTGGATAGTAAAGGCTAACAAGCGATTTGCTAACTTGTGAAGTACACCGGTAAGCCACATTTATCGACTTGTGGCTCGCTACTTAGCCGCCGCAAAATAAAGTTATTGAAGTTAGACATATGTTTTACAAGTGATTGTGTTTTTATATGTCTTGAAAGTATAGTACCAACAGACAAAAGGCTAACTGTGGTTAAAAACTCCAGCTAATTGTGTCAGTGACAGCTGTGGATTAGCTCGTCCACAGGCTACAAGCTAGCGCCAGCTAACAAAGCGCCGGTGGTCCTGGCTTTTTATACACTGTTATCGCGAGTTAGCTCGTTGCTACAAGACTTCGTAATTTATGCATTGCTAACTAGCAAATCACTTGTCGTCGTTGTTCTTTATGAATTTATGCTAATTTAACATCTGAGAAGTTAACTTTTACCGTACGTTGCAAACGGTATCAGACTCTTTAGCAGGTCTTCGGCTGGTTTAACTTAACGGTCGGTGTTGATTGTGATCGAAGTGGTTACATTAATGAACCCAGCTCGCTTATTTAACGTTACATTTTGTTTTTTAATAGTTTTACCAACGGTCGCGTCCGACCTAAAAACAAATATTCCGAATGTGAATGCGACGGCTGATCTAATTACATGCGTTAAATCAGCTAAATTTAGTTAACGTATGGTCAGTTAAGGCAAAATTAATAAAATAAGGGTATGTAGGTATGTTGTTATAAAATATGAAGATGGAAGGGTTTCTAACTACAACTTCGACAGGCTTATTGTATGTTTGTTGAGTGACGCCATGACATTTGAATAACTGACACTCACTAAACCACAATTAAAGAACAGTAATTAATTACCTCTAAATAGCAGTGTATACCAGAAGTTGTGGAATATTTGGGCTGTTAGTTTATAGTATATTACATTCACAGTCTGAATAGAACGCGTTTTTCCGATTTGTTAACTTCATCTGGTTACTTTTAAAGCGGTTCGTCTTTTTTTTAATTGGAAATGATCAGTTTTTATTCAGCTCCAGTGTTCGACCAACAGGTAAATCCTGGTACGACTTAAAGAATGATAGCAAAAAACAGAAGCTTGAGGAAAAAATAAACAACAGTTTTAAACGCAACATTATTAAAATATATTATCCTGGGA
This sequence comes from Datnioides undecimradiatus, assembly GCA_008933995.1. Taxonomy (NCBI): domain Eukaryota; kingdom Metazoa; phylum Chordata; class Actinopteri; order Lobotiformes; family Datnioididae; genus Datnioides; species Datnioides undecimradiatus. The sequence goes on along the minus strand of WARS01000036.1, from coordinate 6,615,964 downwards.
ATTAACTGCAGAATTATTAAAAAGTACTTCGACATTGCTCAGTTTGTTTCCTGTTTGGTAGGGATTTAGACCTCCTCTTCCTCCATTCTCAAATGCCAACAACAACAGCCGTCGAAGAAACAGGAGAGTGCACTCGTAAGTGCACGCAATCATGATATTATATTCATTCACCCTCTGAAATGCACACACATTTCTTGAACGTTGTGTTGTGCTCAAATTTATTAGGAACCTGCAGCACGGAACCAACAATCGCTAAATTTGACGTGAATCCTTTCAAAACGTGCATAAGCTAACTAGCTAGCTAGCGCCAGCAAGTTGAATCTAACGCTGTTAGCAGTAACAGTTAGCTAGCTGCATTCAACAAAAGATGTTCATTACTGTCGCTGTGTGATATGAAAATTGCTTCTACATCTTGCGAGTGTGATATCTGTAGCCATGCGGGGCTATCACTTGAGGGAAATAATTAGTTTTGCGCCATTATGGTAAAGTTAGCATGTTTGCGTGACCTGTAGCAGAAGTTCGACGATGCCTCTCCTCCGGACGTGCTCGGTACCTGAAGTAGGCCTTGTGCACACTTAGCGTAATAAAAGTTGTGAGCATCAGTGGGTGGTTTAATATGGGGTTCTGCATATCTTATGCAATAAGAAATGCTCATCAAAGGTTCGTACGACTCAAATTCGTCGAAAATATTCTATCCGTTTGATCTTGTAAGAAGAAAACCCTGCAACTCAAGCTAACGTGAGTGATGTAGCGTTGTACAGTATGCTGGCAGCAGGCAGTTCTGATGGGCCCCAGAAATATGTGCAGTTTAATTTCTTAACCGTTTTAGATAAAAACATATATTCCAGCTCAGGAAATATGGGGAAAATTTTGTTTGAGTGACATTATAAACTTACTACTGCCACTTAATAGTTTGTCCTCTCTCTGTCTACAGGGCTCTGAAAAGTGACAAATAGAGGAACATTTTCTTTCTAGCCTGAAGCTCAGCTCCCCCGGTCCTTTGGGATCATGGCTAAAGATGTAAGTAACAATATATCTATCTACATGTTTATTTTTGTACTGGAACAGTGTTGGAGTTGTGTGCCACCTTGTTGTGACTGTACATTATGTAAGATAAAGGCATAAACTACTCTGTGTTAAGCTGCTATGATTTACATTAGACATCTACCATAACTTCATGTTTCTCCTGTGCTGTTTTTCTCTAACTGGTCTCATTTTTTGAGTGAATCATGGTCTTTTCTTTCACAGGCTGGTCTGATTGAAACAAATGGAGAGCTGAAGGTTTTCATCGATCAGAATCTGAGCCCAAGTAAAGGTATAGGTTACTAGTAATTGTGTACGCAGCAGTTGCACCCATAGCTGAGTAGTAGTTCTTTTACATTACATGCTGTCTAGTTTAATTAATTGCCCGTCCTACAAAAGATACACAGTTTGTTCTGGTGTTGGCCTATCTGGTTGTAGTTGGACGACAGGGGGCAATGAAGTATCAATCAAGAGCTCTACTAATTGCTGGTGTTCTCATGTTGTCTATTAGGTGTCCTGTCTTTGGTTACGGTCCAGCCTACAGCTGCCCCTGTGGCCAAACAGCTACTACCCAAAACTCTTGGGCCATCCAATGTGAACATTGCTGCACACATGCAACATGTGCCACACGTGGTGAGTGATGCTCCACACAAATACCACACTGTATGGTCTTATAATTTCTAGACTTTGTGATTTCCTAAACATTTGAACCTAGTAACAGATATAAATAGTTTAGCCTCCTAAATTTTCAGTGATCCACAGATGCGTTTGTGTTTAGATTTGCTTGCTGGGTTTCTCTGCTGTCTGTTGTGTAAGCCCCTCCTTTATCATTGCGAGGTGACCGGACGGAGGGTAGGTGGAGGCAGTTGATCCTAAGCTTATCAACTCTACAGTCAGCAGGATTACACCCATCATCCCATTATATACATGGAATGTATACATAACGGAAATCAGCTTAGATATCACCTTAGTGAAGGAATAGATCACCTATGTCCCAGGTGCCTCATATTACTTTTGGGAATATACATTTTAGGTAATTAACCATTAGTCATGTTTATAACTTATTTGTCAGTTAAGTCATCTGAAATATTAAAATTGTGTGTTTTCTTACTTAAAGTTTCACTAAAACAACTATCAGTAGCTTATTTTGATGCCAGATCCGAAAGTATTGGGCATTTGAAACATACACAATATGAATTGGGAAAGCAAATCAGATGAGTATTTATTAATTGCTACTTAACACAGCACAATAACTTAGTCATTTTATTTTGTGTTGAGTATACCTTAATGCCATGTTCCTCTAAGCAATCCTTGTATAAACAAGGAGCTGCAGCCTACAACAAGAAACGAGTGACAACAACATCCCTAATGTTGTTAAGACAAAAGAGATAATTAAAGAGATCTAATGAGGAAGGGGTGACCACCACTGACTGCTCACCAGTTTCCACCATGGAGAGGGTCACAATCATTAAATTCCTTGGTAGACAGAACACCACCACTTTGGGTATTTAGTATAGGATGCAATTTTCAGAGGAGACCGAAGTGGGCAACCCTTGGCCTTAATTTCACGCTAAATGTTACCCAGTCCTTTCAATAAAACAGAATGAGGGCTGTGAATTTTATTTTCTGTCATTTACATTGAAAGTGCAAATGAAGGGACTCATCACTGGCCATTATGGACATGAGGACTGCAGTTAGCAAATCCTTTCACTGTTCCTATGGGCATCTAATTGTTTTCCCCTTGTTTCCCTGTCCTCTGTAGATGATTGGAACACCCCAGAGACCTACGGTATCCAATACCATTTTGGTAAACAGTCCTCATACGCCCAGTTCACAGTTTCTCGCTCAGAGTCAACCATCTGACGCCTCTCCGTGGTCATCAGGGTAAGTCTTCAAGAGTTTTTACGTTTAAACATCTTTGTGAATCTCTGTGGGGTTTAAATTATGTTTTACCATGTATATTTTTTACATAAAGTAAGAAAAGACATAAATTAAATCAATGTGATGTGAAAATTGAGCTATTTGGGGGATCTTCTGTCTGCAGAAAGCGTGGCAAGAAAGGGGAAAAGAATGGGAAGGGCTTGAGGCATTTCTCAATGAAAGTGTGTGAGAAGGTGCAGAAGAAAGGAGTCACCACCTACAATGAAGTGGCAGATGAACTGGTCGCAGAGTTCAGCTCTTCAGACAACCACATGTCACCCAATGACTCTGTGAGTGCTGCAGCTGCATGACATTTTTTCAGAATGATGCAAACATTTTATACGCAGAACAGAAATATTTGCAAAAAGGGTGTATAGCATAGTGCTGTCTCGTAACATTTTTTGGTATGTTTTGAATCTAGCACGTCTATGACCAGAAGAACATTCGGCGGCGCGTGTACGATGCACTTAATGTGCTCATGGCCATGAACATTATCTCTAAAGAGAAGAAAGAAATCAAATGGATTGGCCTTCCCACCAACTCAGCGCAAGAGTGCCAAAACCTTGAGGTAGAGACACACAGTGAAGACGGTTGCGTTGGGATCATCTTGTTTATACCTTTCTTTCTAAGTCTTAATTATTATTCCTTTATTTCAACTGTAGGTGGAGAGACAAAGGAGGCTGGAGAGGATTAAGCAGAAACAATCACAGCTTCAGGAGCTCATACTGCAGGTGTGTATGAACTGACTGCTTGTGTTCGTGGGAGTCTTAGCATGTATTCCCATAGCTATGATGTTGGTTCTGCTGGAGAGAGTTTTGCTCAAGTGTCAGAGTGGTTTTTATTTAACTCAGGTTTATTACTGAGGTAACACTTAAATGTGGTGTTTTACTGGACCACATTATATTGAGAGGAATATCTAATTGTGTGTCCCCCTTATTTACATATATGAGATTGGCAGAATATTACAAACACCTAAATATAATGAAATACAGCACCAACACCAGCATATGCTACAACCTCAATAATGAACATGTAGATAAATAAATGTAGCATAAAATTACACATGATTACTTGAGTTATATAATTAATGCATAACACAGCTTAATCAGAATCAGCTTTATTTCGCCAAGTACGCTCTTCAATAAATCTACTTTATATATACATCACATAATTTATAATATCAATCACATCCGTTTAGTTCAATGGTGGAGGTATGACACATAGTGGGACTGTCTTGACAACACAGTATAAATCTTGCTTGAACATGGTTGAACAATGTAGCAGAAGTGTTTTGATTTGACATGCTGAATCTGTAATCAGTTTAATGTGAAAGCTCCCAAAAGCTGCTTCAACTTTCTTTTATCTTGTCTTGCAGCAAATAGCTTTTAAGAACCTTGTTCAGCGAAACAGACAGACAGAGCAGCAGGCAAATAGACCTCCACCTCCCAACTCCATCATCCACCTTCCCTTCATCATCGTCAACACCAGCAAAAAAACTGTCATCGACTGCAGCATCTCTAATGACAAGTACGTGACTGTTTCAACACCATGATGTGAGAAGTTGTACTTCTTCAGGTTCATGTTCTTTAAATGATCTACAGAGATGTAGTGATGGAGACATATGAAATGCCCAAATGTTTTAATGTAGTCATCTTGTAAGTATACATTTAGTCTATTTAGTCTATTATTCGTACATTCAATCGTGAAGTTTGATTGTAAGGATAACGATCCATAGGAACCTGAGTTAATAGAAATGTCGCTCAGTACCCAAATATATGAATTTAGTGTCTATTTAGATAAGTATAAATAAATTGTTGACAAGACGTTTTGCAGCTCTTGGCATGTAAACCAAAAGTTGTTTGGAAATCTTGTTTGCCAAGTTACCAGTATTAAGGTTGGATGTGTGTGATAAAGTCATAGTTTCTTGAGAAGATGGCTCAACAGTTCAGCGCGTAGCCATTGAGCAGCTGACACTGAATGTAAGACCTTTCCACTGGTGTAGGAATGCGTAAGAATTATGGCTAATATATGAATGGACTTATTGGGCTTACGCTATATGCATGCAAGGTAAAAATATGTTCATGTTTTGATACAAGCAAACTGTCATTCAGCACTTTTTCATTTGTAAAGTATAAGCACAGGAGGCACATGAATAGTCCACTGACTAAACCTTTTTTCTTTTAATGCATATGTTTTAAAGAAGTGTTGCTACAAAGCAGCCAGGGCTAAATGAATGAGAGCGATCCCTTAAGTTTTATGTTCCCTGGCTGGTTACCTCCAGTACTGGATGTGAGGATATTGTAATCTTTAGGTTTTTTATGGCCTTCAATTATACTAATACCATGATGTGAGACTAGATATTGTTTAGAAGACCCATGTCCAATCATTTAATGGTCACTGCTTCTTGCTGTGTCAGTTTACTCGTTAATGATTCCACAAACCATCTCACTCTGGACTCCTTTTTATCCTGTATCTGTAGATGATGTTGCAGTTATGTTAGGACAAATGAAAACCTCATAAAGCACTTTAAGAATCCTGTTTATGTAGTGTGTGTAGTATGGAGCGTGTCCCTGGTCAGTTTAAGCAGGTTGCTCAGCCTTTATTGAAATCATATTGGACCCTACCCTCCCAGAGAACAACAGGCCTATTTCTGAACTCTGTTTGTTTTCCAAAGTTTTATTAATGGTTACTTTACAGTGACTTGTTTAAACAGTGATAGTGCACAGGGTGTTTTGATAACCTTCAGTCCATTTTCCATAAACTGTACTGCACTGGAAATTATTTTCTCATGGTCTCAATTGAAATTTTACCAGCTGCAGATGTAGAGATCTGTCATTTTGTATTTATTGGGCCTAACAGCAGTATTTGATATTGCGGTATTGTATTTGGGCGGTTCTCCTCCTGTGTCACAGATGGGTTTTTGGCAGTCTTTGCAGGTGAGCTTTGGGGCAGACACTGCTGCTTTGCCACAGTATCCCCCAGGGTTTGGTTTTAAGACTTTATCCTCGTGCTGCCACCAGGACAGATTATCAGAAATTTTAGCAACATCTCCAGTCACATTTACTGTGATATTTACTGATACATACTTGTATTTAAACCCTATGAGCCTAATCAGCTTTCTATATTGAACAAATGTTTACGCACAATCAAGAACTGGATGTTGGGTAATATTCTCCTGTTAAATGCTAATTCAAAAATGCTAATGCTAGTGCTAATACTGTGCTCTAATCACATCTCGTTTGGACTGCTACAGTGCTGTTGCTTATTTAAAAGCCACTGTCTTTTAGCCAAAACTCATTGACCCAATTTAAATTGATTGGTAACAAGTAATTTTCTGTTAAATTGATGATTGAAGTAAGCCCTTCTTATGTGTCTTGTTCCTTCTCTCTTGCATACAGGTTCGAGTATTTGTTCAATTTTGACAGCATGTTTGAAATCCACGATGACATCGAGGTGCTGAAGCGTATGGGCATGGCCTGTGGTTTGGAGGTGGGAAAGTGTTCTCCAGAGGATCTGAAGGTTGCCCGTAGCCTGGTGCCCAAAGCTCTGGAGCCCTATGTTATAGGTCAGTGCCACAGCCCCCCTGTGTACAACATGCTCATTTTGAATAGTTGGATGGTAGGTGACTGGCCAATATAAATAAATTAATTAAGGAGTTAGCAGCTACAGTGATCCAGTTAGATCTCAGCTAGATTCTGCACATTATCACTTGATCAGTATACTGTGCACTCAGGCTGTTTGCAGTATATGAAGTATATTATATAGGTTATATTATATTTTAACCTAATTATTTTACATGAGTGATATCAGAAGCAGAGCTGACCAAGGTGCACCGTCACATATTCATAGGATTGTCAAATATAGAGCATTGCCAGCTGGTGGCATACCTATAATAATAATAATAATAATAATAATAATAATAATAATAATAAGATAAACTGATTTAAAATGTGCTTCTTTGGCTTTGATGCCACCACCTAACCCTGACCGTAGTCACCACTCTGTAGTCTCACTCAATAACAGGATTTTAAAGAGAAGTTTGATGTGTCAATTTTTTTGGCATGTTAATGATTATACAGAGGGAAGGGAAGGTGCGGCAGTGTGCCTTTTTCAATTTAGTGGAGTTATATTTCTTTGTTGATGAATTTTGCCTTTTTTACCCCAGAGATGGCAAAAGGTCCCATCAGTAACGTCTACATCACGGGAGGGTCCTCCACCAATGGCGCCCGTTACCCTGCGAGGTGAGAGGTCATTCAACCAATAACTATGACAGGAAGGAGAAGTGATTGTGCTCCGTTACCCTTTGCGCCGTTAATGCATAATAACTTACATAATTCCTTCTTTTCTTGCAGTGATGGTTGCACTGACGGCACCATGGCCTCCAGCTCGAACGATTCTCACTACAGCGGGTCTCGTGTAGAGACTCCAGTGTCTTATATGGGGGATGATGATGATGAGGACGAGTATGATGAGAATGACGATGAAGACTAATCTGTCTACGCCTCGCCACTCCAACAAGCACAGTCCTTCAAACCACCCTCACCGTGGGAACTTAGTCCCTTTTTTGTGTGTGCTTCTTCAACCTTTTCCCCTGTTTTCCCATACCTGTATTTCTGTCTGGCTTTCTCAGGGGTGTCGATGAATATTGGAAAAACAGAGGTGTATGTCGCACCTGTCTTTTTTCTGCTCCTGAATCACGTGCACCTGCACCACAGCTCTTGGGGAGGTGTCGTCCAAGGGAACTGTAGTCTGTGGCATGGCCACCACGCTGAAGTCTTTGTATGTCTAATCCACTTCTCAATAAGCCATCCCACTAAAAGAAAAACCCTGTAAAACCTACTGCTGTTGGAGAATGTATAATGTACTTGTTTAAATAGTTATTCTTGTTATTTTACAATGACATGTCGCAGACATGACGATGATCAAAATGTTCCAAGGTGGCCAAAGTGTCTGCTTCACATGCTGTGTTGGTACAACACCATGGATTCTGAATGGCCTAATACAGTTGCCATGGCATCCCAGGATGGCGCTCCATCAGTTGTGTTGATACTTTTTGTTTTGTGTTCTGGGCAATAATTTGAAATAGTTTCCTATCCTCATTGCGTTGGGCTGGCTTCCTTCTGTTCTATAGGCAGCTGCTTTCCTGATCTTGTTTGCTAGTTTTTGGGTTTTTTTGTTTGTTTTTTTTTAAATTTTTTTTGTATTTTGGAGTTGAGGAATTCTCCATCACCGCCCTGTTATCGCCTTGGTAGTGTTTACAAATAATGGCACCAGCAAGGTAAAGACTTTTATAACCCAGGCTCCTAATAGGTAAATAAGCTTTTTTTTTTTTTTTTTTTTTTTTTGTGAATTACGTATATGAATCCTACAATGATTGTAGCTTATAGTATCCTTTAGAGGCCAGTGGTAAAGATAGACCTTCAAAATTATTGATGTAATAAAAAAATTGTGTGGTTGCATAGGTCTTTATGTACTCCCTTCAAAGATCTCCCTTTTAAAACTTAGCAACACATGTACTGACTCTTCCAAATACCTTTTCTGTAATCTAATATAAGTTTGCAAATTAAATATAGATTGTTTTAATAATTTTGTATCTTAATTCATGTGGGTTTTATCCAGAAATATGGTCACCTGCAACTTGTCTCAGGCCCAGTGCAGTGAAAGATAATATGCATGATTTATATAACATCAAATTTATTTTTAGCACGCCAAACACTTGGCTTTTAAACATATTGTGACCGCTCTATCCTCCAACATTTCAACTGCCAAAAAACCTGGTTCAAAAAAATTTCTTAAAGACCCTTAACTGATTTGAGACGCGTGGTTCTTTAAAAAAAAAAAAAAAAAAAAGCCAGATGAAAATGCGTCCCTGCACGCGAGTGTGTGCTTAAGAAAAGTGGGTTCAGGGAGGCGTCTGCTTGTCAGTGAAAAAGCACATGCTGGATACTTGTGAGGAGGATAGCTATGAGGTGAGAACAGCGGATTATATGCTTCCACTCATCACGTCACCGACTTTTATATTATGCCTCTATAATTTCATTTATTATGATTTTACTATGAAGATGGATTTTTCAAGTGGAGTTGCTGCCATTGAGACAGGCCCCCCTCTTTTTCCCTTAAAGGTGGATTGCCCAAATGTTTTTGACATGGAGAACCGACAAGGGTCCAGATGAAGCACATGCTGCACGCACAGGATATTTGGGAAGTTTTGGTTATTGAGTCTAAACCTGAGGCAGCAAAACATGTCAGTGCCTGACATTTAAAATTTTTTTCCCTGCAAATCTTTTACTGATATTAAAGTGGAAGTTCGCTTTTTATCTTACCCATACGTATATTGAAAGTATTATTGGTCACTGTAGTCGTGCCTCCTGTTTTCATTACTGCAGAACAATTTCTTGCAACTTTAATGTGCCAGGTAACAAAATTGTTTTTGTAAAATTACTTTCTGAGCCAATATTTGGCTCCTGCAGTCTGAATCAGTAAAATTAAGTGGTTATCCTCCAAAGGAGGTTAGTCTTTTTATTACAAACATCACTCTTTGAGCCCCTACAGTGTTTCGTTGCAGATTATTGCAGATGCAGAATTATTTTGTAAGTGAGGACTTAATATTTTAGAGATAAATATTCACTGTGTTGAAGAAATGTGATCATCTGTGGCTCTTCCATTTAATCACAAACATAACTTTTCCAAATCTGACTTTAGCTTTTAATCTCCCTCGACTGTCTACGTGAATGTTCCACTGCTAATTGTGATTTCCCAGTTGACTGACTGGTGACACTCCAGCTCCACATGCTGCCTGTGATGTTCTGTTCCAGCATGTGCTCACACACTTTGTCTGGGGCATTAGGGTGTTAATGGATTACCAAAAGGTGTTGACTCAGGTGTGTGTATGCGCCTGAGTGTGTGTCTGCGTGTGTGTGAATGAGGGTGGGCCGCTGCTCAAAGTGTGCTGGGATCCAGTTGAGACACCAATCTCAAGTTCCCATTTCTCTGCCACTGCTCTGTGATCTGTTGGCTCACGCCCTGCTTCACCTTCTTACTGCCTCACCCCTGCTGTACGTTAGTGAACAGCGTTTCCTCTTTGTTTTTTCTTTGCAATGTCTCCTCTCTGCGCTGCCTAACAGTCACCTACCCTCACCATGGATATCGGAGGACTGACCACGGTGGTAGCAAATTCTGCCTACATCAATGCTCGTGGAAGCATCGACGGCTCTAATGCAGCAGCAGCTCGGGACAAGAAGTACCATTCCCGCCTCAAACTGCCCCACATCACTGTGTGTGAGGGCCTGCGAGATACCCTGGATTTGTCCTTTGACTCTGCCTGCGTGGAGCAGCCTATTGGCAAGCGCCTCTTTAGGGAATTCTTGAATGCAAATCAAGAATATCATGGGTCTTGCCGTTTGTGGAAGGACATCGAGGACTATGACCTGGCGGAGGATTCTGACAGGGCAAAGAAGGCCTCAAAGATTGTCCAGCGTTACATGGACCCCTCTGCCAAACACTACTGCCCATTCCTGCCTGAGAACATCATAGCGAAGGTGAAGGAAGACCAGGAAGCTGCAGGCGATGATTTGTTTGCTGCGGCGTTGGCCACAACATTGGACTTTCTGCGGGAGGCCCCCTACACTTTTTTCATGGAGAGCATGTATCTGAAGAGGTTCCTGCAGTGGAAGTGGCTTGAGATGCAGCCCATGGATGCAGACTGGTTTCTAGACTTCCGTGTGCTGGGCAAAGGTGGGTTTGGAGAAGTGTCGGCCTGTCAGATGAAAGCCACAGGGAAACTGTATGCCTGTAAGAAACTCAACAAGAAGAGGCTGAAGAAGAGGAAAGGCTATGAGGTAAGACATACAGCTGTTACTGTTGATAATATACTTCTTTACTCGCTGTGCATTTAGTCTTTAGCAGGACCTCAGCACAGTTAATGCCTGTAGTCTTAATTTAAATACATGTAGCTTAAAAACATTTGCTGAGTTAACACTCAGCAAATCCTGTTTTTATCAACTTTATACAAACATTTTAAAATGTAAATGACAAAATTAAACACATGCTGTGAGAGTGTCTGTGCTTCGCAGTTTAAAATGTGACATTGTTTGGTGTCAGTGTATAAATCCATAAACAATAGAATCAAAATTTGGCCCTTTAAGAAAGTTTCATCTAAGCCTCTACCTGAGTACAGTGTCGTTGCATTTCCTGGATGAAACTTCATGGAAACAGAAGTCTTTTTATTTTGATGCATGAAATAATTTGATTAATAAAAGTATTTTGCTGGCTTTATGTTCCAGAGAAAGTGTCCTGCGATGGTGCTAATCGTCTTTGTCCCTGCCTCTGTCTCGTTTGGCTTTAGCCTGCAGTATTAAACAACTGAGACAGGGATAGAGTGATTACTGGGAGCTTTAGTGGAAAGCTCTTCTGAATGGAACTTCTTGGCACAGTTATATCTCGCCCTTGACTTGTCTGAGGTCATTCTTCATTGTTTGAGTTTAAACTGTTTTTCTAACTGCATGTATGTCAGCACATTCCTCATCAACCCAATGAAAGAAAAGCCTGTATAGTTTCATGTTTTTCCCTTTTAAAATTCCTTCTGCACCATTGTTTTCTAACAATTGTCTTTCCTAATGTTCTCCTGTAGGGGGCGATGGTGGAGAAGAGGATTCTTGAGAAGGTTCACAGTCGCTTCATTGTGTCGTTGGCGTACGCCTTCCAGACAAAGGAGGAACTTTGTCTGGTCATGACCATCATGAATGGAGGAGACCTCAAGTAACTTTTCACATTCTGAAATATTTCAAAGCACAGGCATGAAAACACACACAGGCTCATTGAGGAAACAGAGAGCACATGGTCAAGCTCATCCCTCTGCTGCTATATTGCTGTTCATGTAGCTTCATGTAATTTGACAGACATGTTTTTCTACAAATCCTTTTTAATTCCTGCATCACCAACAAAAGATTTGCAGTCAACCAAACGACTGACATGAGAGGAGATGTTGTAATTCTCCCCAAAAGTGGCAAAACACATAACTTTCAACCAAATGTGCTACAATTCATCCCTGTATGTCTTGAAAGTTGGACAGATTGTAGGTTATAATACGCAGATGTGGTTGCTTTTAACAGCTGTATTGCTGTATGTCAGAAGATGCACATGTGGGACAGTTGCAGGTCTTCTGGAAATATGTCAGTTAAATTACAGTATGAGTAGCATTCATGAAAGAAGATACCCACTCAGAGTCAGCTGCCGAACATACACTGGGCTTAATCTCTTAGTGTTAAGAGACATACGCAGGGGCTGCGACTTTGTTTTTGGTGTAGAAGAGTAACTCAGAGTGGTTCCTCAAAAAGCACATGATCAGAAATAGTCAACCATTGTTAGTGAGTTACAAAAAATCCTTTATTTCTTGTAAATCAGATTTTGATGTGAGTAGACTGGCTAACTGCATGCAAAAAGTGCAAAAACCACATTATTTATAAAACATTTCCATACTTCAAATCTACATAGATACTGTTTATACAAGAAGGAGAAAAATCTCACCTGATCACTGTTCTTGAAGGTACCACATCTACCTGGTGGATGAGAACAACCCAGGCTTTGATGAGCCCAGAGCCTGCTTTTACATTGCTCAGATCATCCAAGGCTTGGAGCACCTCCACCAGAAAAGAATCATCTACAGAGACCTCAAACCAGAAAATGTGCTTTTAGACAATGATGGTAATCATTTTGCTTTGTGAAACACTAGCATTTGTGATCCCTGTGTGATTAAGAGCTAATCAAGACGTCTTCATGTTGTCAACCAGGTAATGTGCGTATATCTGACCTGGGTCTTGCTGTGGAGTTAAAAGAAGGCAAAACAATGACCAAAGGATATGCTGGGACACCAGGTGAGTCTCTTGTATGTTTAATTTTCCTATTTTGGGGTGTTATGCCACTGTTAACATGTTCTGCCATTGTTTGACTCTCACCTTGACAGGATACATGCCTCCAGAGATGTTGAAAGGAGAAAAGTATGACTCTTCCGTCGACTACTTCACCCTGGGAGTTACACTGTATGAGTTCATGGCTGCTAAGAACCCATTTAGAAACAGGGGGGAAAAGGTTAGCCACTTCTTATCAAGGCTGGAGCTTTATGCTCTACAGTAAAATGGACAAGAATTGAGAATGTTTGTTTCCTGTTTAGGTTGAACGTGAGGAGATGAAGGAGCGCATGCTGACACGGGTGGTGACCTATCCAGACAATTTCAGTGAGCATGCAAAGTCGCTCTGTGATGGGCTGCTAGCCAAAGAGGTCGATAAGAGGATGGGTTTTAAGAATGGATCCTGCGATGAGATCAGAGCACACCCATTTTTCAGTAACATCAACTGGAGAAAACTGAATGCAGGTACCATCTATTTTCATTACTTTCTAATCTTGTTCAGGGTTGTTTTTAACTTGTTAAACATTGAAATAAACATTTGTTTCAAGCGCATTTTGCAAAACAGAAAGCTTGTTTCTGTTTCCTTTACATTCTGAATATGCCTCCAATCCACCTGCAATTTGATATGGTTTTTAATCTCTGTTTCTCACTCCTCCAGGTATTTTGCCTCCTCCTTTTGTCCCTGATCCTAAAGTGGTGTACGCTAAAAGTCTGGACGATGTCGGGGCCTTCTCCTCGGTGAAGGGAGTGACCTTGGAGGAGCCTGACAAAACCTTTTTTGACGAGTTCTCCTCAGGCAACATCCCCATCCCCTGGCAAGAGGAGATGATCGACATGGGTATTTATGGGGAGCTCAACGTTTGGGGTCCTGAGGGCAGCATCCCAGACGACCTCCGCAGGGAGTCCATATTAGAGCAGCCAAAGTCATCAACCTGCTGCATATCATAGAGCCATTGAAACGCCCTGATAATGAAAAGACCACACAGTGTACAGACTTGTAGTTCTTGAGATCATGTGGCATGAAGACTCAGTTACTCGGGACAGACACAAAGTCTCCTCTGAACTTTCTGATCGCAGAGTTGAAACAATTTGAGACTCTAAACTTTAAATGGTGAGCGCAGGAAACATCAAGAAGAGAATGGAGGTTGATTTCCAACATGGAAAGGACTTAAGAATAGATTCAGGAGTCATGAAATACAGAAATCTGTTCACGTTATATCCTCTGTCCCCACTCTGCTCAAGCTCTCACTTCATTTTATCTCTCTGTGTCCACCTCTGTTTGTCTTCTTTTCTCTTTGTGTGTATGTGTAAATTACCACAAGGCTTTTAGATTTAAAATGCAGTTTAAAAATCTCAGTTTTACAGCAGGGGTTTAATTATATGGTATGTTTGGTGCTACCGTCACATGTTGACAATGTAAGGTGTCGATTTTCCTCTATTGCATATGTGCTCCCATAGAGTGTACGCCATTTAATGGAAAGTGCTTTTTGTTTCGTGTTGAGTTTACTGTCACTTAGCTAAAATTCACTTCTGCTTTTAAAAAACCAAAAGCTATGACACCAGAAACATACGTTTTTACGCTTTTGGAAAACATTTCCCTATGTGTTTATTTTGTGGTTCAAAATTGACTCTTTGCACAAATAGCCAAGAGCAGAGCACCTTTGATAAAGGTTTATGTGTTATAGTGTAGTTGTGACAAATTTGACTTTAGAGCAATTTTAACAGCAAAACGATTTATTTTTAAAAACAGCAAAACACAAAGTCAGAAATATCAAATATATGAAAAAGTACTGGCAAATAAAATAGCTTACTGAAATGGAAATTTGAGTAGTTTTTGCTTTGTGCTTGACAACAGATACAGCACTGTCCAGGAATGTATCATGTAAATACAGATCAAAACCAGACGTTTCTCTGCATTGACATGAAAATGGAATTTACTTTTTTCTTTTGCTCAAAATTTAAACACAAACCCTTTTCAAATTTCAGCAAACCTCCCTCTCTTCACCCGCTGAAGCTCCTCTGTCACTCCTTGGCTGTGGCCTTGTATATCCTCACTTCCTGCTGTGGGAGCTCAGCAAGCAGCGTGGTGTTGAAACTGTCCTTAAAGCACTCTGTGAACCTCAAGTCTGACTGGAACCGGAGCTTGTTGGCCCACAACAGCGTTGTCCGGCTTCCTGGTCTGCAAAAATGACGCATGGTTCCCAGCAGTTCCTCGAGGCAGTCGTGATGATAGACCACATCAGCTGCCAGAACATAGTCGTAGTGGTAGGACGGGTAGGGAAAGTCTCGCTCCAGGTGCTGACCCCAGGTGAGGGCAGCCACCTGAGGGGTGTAGCGGGAACGGCCTTTAGTGTTCCGCATGAGGTTAAAGGTCAGATTAGACAAGATGTCTGGCAGGTCAGTAGCTGTCACCCAAGCACCTGAAAAAGAGTACAGAGCAACAAGGCAACTAAAATACAGACTGAATGATAGATAGGCCCCTTTCAGCTGCTGCTGTAGTCTGTGTGCCAATTAGCGACTGTTAGCATGCTAACATGCTAAAGTATGCTGAACAACAACCATTTAACCAACCACCAAGTTTAATGTGTGACTTCCCTTGAAGCCAAAAGGCAATAATCTGGCCAGACCAGCTGCTTGCTCAGACAGAATACAATCTGACCAGTGTTCAAAGACGTTTAGTTGGGAGGATCTGTAGTTCTTGTATTGAAATGCTTTTAATAGAGGAACTTCTAGGATTTCCCTGGCTATTGATAGAGATGGAGCAATGAAGAGAAAACAAAGGAAAACTATTTTATAGAACGGCAATCTGGATAGATGTTTTATTTCATTGAGAATCAAATGACACTAATTTGTCCTCTGCATTATTAACGGAGGGGTTAAAGGATGGAAACGTCACTTTGTGGTGTAAGATATCTTAACAACTGCTGGCCTGTTTACAATGCAAAAATGTTGGTGTGGGTGGATAGTCATGGTCCTCAGACAAGGGGTCGCAGTGTTTTAGTGACCCTTGATATACATGTTGCACAAAAAATGAGCAGATGTTCATAAAATATTCAGTGCATATTTATGCACCCATGGGGTTAAACCCTTCATGGCATTTATCATTAAATAGTATCATGACTGTTCTGTCAGCATTTGCATGTGATGGCATCAAAGTTGGCACTACTTCAGACTTCAGTGTCAACAATTACTGGTGACGTGTGAACATAACTGTTTCATACACACAGTACATACTGTGTAAAGTGAAAATGGATTTCATTATCACATGCTTACCCAGCAGACTGGCCACTATTGAGAGCAGGCCAGTCCCAGCTCCAATCTCCAGCACCGCCTTGTCCATCAGGCTCACTTGTTGCTGGTTGTTCTCCAAGAACTGGCACAAAGCGATTGCCTACAAAATAAATACACATCATCACATTAACAACAAACAACAGCAACAACAACAACAACAGATATACACAGTCATGACTGGACGTACCCCAGGCCAGATCAGAGCACCATAGGTATCCATAGACTCACGGATGCTGATGTCATGACCAGCAAAATAAAAGGATTCCTTTCCCAGTGCGTAGTAAACGCTTGGCTCCCAGATGTTTCTCCTGTCCAGAGCCTCTCCTGCCATCACCTTCTGGTCTGTTAACACTGCAGAGAAAAGTGTTGCAGGATGAGTCTTACAGCAGTGAGTGTTACAAAAATCTGAATGATGTCCATCTGCTCCCCTCCTCAGGAGAGAAACTACACATGTAATGGCAGTGTATATTGCAGTACATGCATTATGAAGTGATGGACTGTAATCCAGAGTTACCCTCATCAGTCCCCTGCTCCACCTCTAGTTTCCCATCCTGTTTTTTTTCATCCAGCTCCTCTTGCTTTCCAAGATACTTCTGTCGGACAGGTTGGCTGTCTGTAGGCAAACTCTCCATGACCACTGAATACTGCTGAAGGGAAAGTAGATACTTTTTTCATGTTGTGTCATCACAGTGTGGCTTTTTATCGTGATTAAGCCATTATAAAGGGCCCCTCAACAATTCAGCATTGCTCTTCCACATAGCTGGGCATCAGATGAGAAAAAGAATGATCAGAATTGGTGCATAAGAACCTGAGCTATCCTTTTTTTCTAGACTGCATTATGAATCAATCTCAATAAACACAGTATCCTATGTTTACCATAAATCAGCTAAACAGTGTCACACACATTCCTCTCAAACCCAACAGCTCCAATTTTTGATACAGCCTTGTTTTAGAAATTCCAAAAGCTTTATCTCAGACAAGGAAAGTGACTTTTATGTGTAAGATTGGTAGAGTATCACTTCAAATACTGCTATGGTATATTTCTGTTACAAAACCTGTTACGTATGTTTGCATGGGCTTTATATATATATATGTTTATTAAGTATGAATATATTTTACAATAATCAGTCTCACTTAAGTCAGATTGGATTTATTTCTCTCTCTGCTCAGTGTTCGATATATCAGCCTTGTTTATGTGCTGCAATTATTCAGTTTTCATGTTACCATTATCTCAAACTTTTGCATTGCTGATGATTCTGGTTAGGAGCTGGGTTTTATTTTCAGGGTGCTTTTTAAATGATTTGTGTGTTTGTGACTAAAATTTGGAATTGATTCAGAATGGAGTAGACTTAGTCTGCTTGCCCACTTGTCTGTCACTAGACTCCGGTCTGGAGCCCAGAAACACAGCTGGTTAAAGCCCCTGGATAACACACTACATACTGTTCAGGGATACAGAGGACACGTTGAGTTACTCTGTATCTGCACATCACATTCAGATGGATCTCCATGTAAGTATGATATGATTTAAAAATAAATATAACTATATTATATTATTTATTATACTATAACTGCGAAATATGTCTTCATATTCACATGAAAGTCAAAAACAAAATACTCTTTCAATATGTTGAACCTCTGTGTGTGTCAAACATACCTGTATGAAGCAGTGGTCTCTTATTCCTCTGTCCTTGTTGCGTCTGCACGTCCTACTCCTGTGTTCTTGTGTTTATACAGGCACCATCGTCCATGACACACCTCTAAATGAGGCAGGGGTCTCAGATTTGAGGGACAGAGGCAGACAAACAGATTTATAATGTCTGACAGAGAGGTGAGCTACCCTGACCCCTCCCAACACTTTAAGAACAGCTGTGCGTATTCTGTCTTTTACTGTAAACTGCTGTGTTTTTAAAATCAAATCCAACATTTGTTTCGTCAGAAGACTTTTCACAACATCTGCAGAAAACCTTCTCATTATTCCCTCCTCTCATCTGTAATGAACCACACACCTGGCTGCAAGCAGGAGTTCCAGGTATGGCTGTAGGGACATGTAAACATTTGAGAACAACATGCATTCACACTGTGCTCTCTGCCAACGTATTTGCATATTTGTGTTAATCCTGGGAGGCTTACGAGCAGATCTGTATAGGGTTTCTTGTGAATGTATGAGATGGATATGTGCACCTGGCATGCTCTGTGGAGAACAGTGAGAACAGAAATTGTTTTCCCCAGCCTGACCTGGAACTCAAACTTCCACCTTGAATACCTTTATCATGTATTTATGCTTCCTCTCTTCATCCCCCTGACATGTGCCATCTCTTATCCTGGACACTCTTCTTCCTCCCCTTTGGGTCCTACATGTGGCGCACCGTCTGGACTCAGATGGTTGAGAAACATTAGAGAGGTGAGTTGTGATCATGTAAAATCCTATGAGACACTGTGATACCTCATTAATGTGCTGGCATTGGCTGATTATGAGGTGGAAAACTATGTAAGGGCCCATATGAAAAATAACAGGGTTTGTGAGGAGAGCTAAACTTCCCTTGTTGACGTCATCATGTACTCCAAACATTTAGATTTGAATCAGGGATGTTTCAGAGTTTTAATGTTCGCTACCACTGACATAAAAAAGATTCTGACACACAAACAGATTATTAATAAATAATAAATAAATGAATTGAGTAATTAGGTGTAACTTAAACCTCTAAGAGGCAGTAGAAAACTTTGCAGAATAAACTGTTGCAGAAAATGGGCTGTAACAGTATTTTAATAAACAAAACAAGTTTTAATGCACCTTTTCTTCCATTTCAATCAACCATTGATTTGTATATGTTTCCCTCCATTATAAAATCACATAATCTCATCCAGAGAGAGATAAGTAATCTATTACAGTGAACATCGATTCTGCATCAAGATTATCTTTTTGTTATGAGGTTGATTAACTTTGATTTTCAGACCACAAATTAATAGAAACCACAAGATCACAGGGAGACACTGATCAAAAACTGTAAAAGTTGACAGCATGCATTCAAATTGAAATGTTAAAAAGTATACATGATTTGGAGGTGAATATGCACTTGAACACCCTGGCACAGTGCTATCCCACCTTCAGTATGAGCTGACTCTTAAATTAAATATGTGATGAGTTAAATATATGATTGCATGCAGTTAAGGAATTAATTAAGAGCAGTTTGAAAGATGTGTTGCCTGTCGTTTGTCCACACAAAGCTGCCGTGTACACTGATATGAAGAAAAGCACACAGATTAGGTCTGGTATGTATCTGTGCTATTAAAAGCTGTGCTGTAAACACTGTTTACAATCTGCTTTTGTGCCATCCCATAATCCAAAGTTTAGGACTGACCATGGATACAGCGGAATTCACTTCACCAAATGCTTGTGAGCTGGGCTGCAGGGGGGCCCAGCGTTCACCTTAGTGCATGGAACGCGCACACACACACACACACACACACACACACACACACACACACACACACACACACACACACACATATTAGCCAGCAGACAACTGGTTGTGCTGCATGAAGCTACAAAATGACTTGAACTGACAGATGGCAACCCCAACAATGAGTCACTCTCATCTAAACAGCAACACTGATAAGCAGTCAAGGTATTAGGGGATTTCCAGAGCATCAGGATCTGGACACCAGGAATCCATCGCTCTCTTTTTCATTATCATCACCACTGGTGAATGATATATGTTGCACAGACTTTCTTGTTTTGCCAAAATGGCTCCCACTTCATTTATTTCTTATTAATCTGTTTTAGTGTAGGCTTCCCAATGATTACTAACCAGATCTGATTATGTAGTAAGTCTAAAAATATGATTTATAATATACTGCAAAGCTATTGGTGATATCCCTCCAGTAATAGATAGGGGATTCACAGTCAACTGTGATCTCCTCAATCCAGCAAAAGTCACTTTTCCAAGTAGGAGAACAATGGGGAATCTCAAAAGGCTCACATGTGCCAAATACTGTATTATTCAAACAATAGCTTATAGGGGATCATATCATTTGAATATATACATACTGGAAAACATATATATAGTGGTGGTGGACATTTTCTATATCGGGAACTGTCATCAGTTAAAATAGAAGGATAAAGAGCTGCCACTCATCACCTTATGGTTGGTAATCCTCACCTCTGTGTCCAAAGGTCAGGAAAAGGTTGTGCAGGCCAGTGGAAAATGAGTCACAGTCACACACAGCAACATGTGAGTCCTGGCAGGCTTTACAGTAGTCGCATGTGCAGCGTGAGCGTGTGAATACATCAGTTAATGGGCGCTAAGCTCCTGTAATTTTAAAGGGGAGGCGATGATTGGAATTCAATGAGTCTGGATGCCGCATTGACAGAAGAACTTAATCAATCATACCTACTGAGGCAGCAGTGTTGCAGAAAGTGGACATGAAATCTGAAATCTGGGTGTGAACTGGAACAGATCGACTGTTCCCTGATCTGGTCTTATAGGCCAGAATTCTTGGACTGCATGGGTGGAATGAGGTGAGCCTGCTGTTCCTGGATGGACTCGAAGTTTGGACACACTTAACAGACTGATGGTTGTGTCGATGCTTCCTGGTAAACACGAATCACCTAAACCCTAAAATATTGCTCTAGGCTGCAGGCCAACAGTGTTTCTCTAATGAAGGAGTTTACTGTACACACAGTTGTTAGGTATGCCAAGCTAAATCTAATGCAGCGTCATACAACTGCTCTGCAATAAATCTCAATTCCATGAAGGTTTTAATGTTCAGTTTTCATTGAAACTCTTTCAGACAGGTACGGATTCAAATGTACCTTCTTTTTGAAGGATGCACTTTGAGGTTTTGATGGACTGTTTAGCATCAAAATGTGTCCAACACACTATTATCAGTAACAGGGAAGTAAATAATAAAAGCACCTCACTGTATAGTGTAAAACAAGACAACATTGCTACAAACATAATAACCTTTATAAATTAGGTTCTACTGCAGGACGGCTGTATGATATTGTATTCATTTTAGTTATGAGCCTGACCCTATTACACTGATTTTCAGGGACTGTTAGGTAAAATAATTTATGATAATAGTGTGTTGGACACACAGTGGTATTAAAAAGTTTGCTTTGATTTCTTTGATTATACTGAATCTATTGACAGTATAATTTGTGCAATTTAGAATATATGGAGTTAAGCATATTGTATTTGTGATTAGTTCTCTATTTGTTTTCTATTTATTATTTCAACACATTTAATTATGTAATGAGTGTATTTCTGGTTTATTAAATGTTCATTGATGGTTATCCTAAAAGTGGGAAAAATGTATTTTACCTAATATGAGAAAAAGTAAAAAAGTTAAGTATCTGAGAAAAAATAAGCACCTACACTTACAATGGATCTCAAAGATTTTTCAGGATGCAAAATTAAACGTTTTATTTATAATGCACTTTTATATTTTCCTCATGTGCACTGGTGGTATAATGTGTAAGATCTGCTAAAGTAGTAAAAATACAGATTGTAAAAAAAACTAATATATATGAAAATATGT